>CM053622.1:438153979-438172851 GCA_028646595.1 Phalanger gymnotis
CTCTTGTGAGGCGGACTTATTGGGCCAGGAAGCTTTTGATCAAAATATCAAAATGGGGAAGCTGGTTAGTGGGTCTGTTACTTTGGAGCCTGAATAAATGCTTTAATTCTTCTGCCTTCTACTTAGAGAATTCCTTATATCCTGAAGTTCTGAACCATTCAGACATATGTATGATTCTCTTTGAAATAATAAATTCTGCCTTCATAATACACATCCCTAGAAGACATTAGTGGTCTGTAAGTGTCTGAGATATGAATTGTCTCTCCACATATATGCCCTAGCAACACGTTCCCTATGTCTGCCCATTCTTTCTACTGACATTGCAGGTGCTTGAGAAAGATTTTACCTAGTGTTAAAATGAAGTAAATGCATTGTTAACATATATTCTGGCTATATTCATTCATAAAATGCATTTTTATTTAACTAACTGGGCCCTCTGGCTGACTATTAAATGTAAATACATTGATGGGGGCTTGTGACCTATGAGATTAGGAGTTGGGAGTGGGGGTGAACTGAATTACAATGTTTCTTCATTCATCACTAACATATATGCAAAGTTATTTTGGGATGAAGTAATTTAACAACTTAATTCACCTATTTATTTTTTTTATCTTTGTGGATGCCCAACCCCTTCCTCCTTATACTTAAGATCACAAAATCACATATTTAGAATGGAAAGAAATCATAAAAGAATCATAGAAAAAATCTATTCCAACTTCCTCACTCTCATTTACCAGACAAGGAAACAATTCAACAGATAGGAAAAAGTTTCCTAAGTTTATACAGGTGATAAGTAATCAATTTGGGACATGAACCCAGATCTTTTAATTTCAAATCTTCCCTTTAACTAAATCTTCTCCCATCAAGTTATTATCAATTTTTTAATTGCTAAGTCAAAATGTCTTTGTGCTGTTCTCATTCTAATTGACTTCACTGCATCTTGGCATGTTGTTGATCATCCACTCTTCATAGAAATTTTCTCCTTGTATGAATTCCTTGGGCCTTGTCTTTTCCTTCTGCCCATGAAACCAATCTTTCTTAGTTTCCCTTTTATGGATTGTTATCCATGTCTTATACACACTACCCTGAGCTATCTTCTTTTTCCCCTCTTTATATTCTCCACTTTACTGTTTACATGTATCTACCTACTTTCTCCACTCACATTGTTGCTATCTAGGTCAGAATGGCTTCACTTCTCACCTACACAATTTTAGTAGTCTTTCAATTGTTATCGCTGCTTCAAGTCTCTCCTCTTTCAGATAGATGACAAATACGTTTTCCTGAAACATTGGTCTATTTAGGTCACTCTCATATTCAAAAACTTCAGTTGCTTACTATTTCCTTTACAATAATCTAAAAACTCCTCAGTATGGCACTTAAAGGCTTCTGCAATCTGGTTGCCAACTAACTTCCTGGACATATCATCACTTCACTGTCTAGCACTTTTTTAACTTCTAACGTCTTATTATGAATCCATATTAATGTATTAGCTGTTCCCTAAACTTGGCATTTTATCTTCTCCTTCTTAGTCTTTGGACAGTCTTTCTCTTCCATTTAATATATGCTCCATCATCACTCCAGCCTGCAGGAATCAATTTATATGCCATGTTCTATATAAAGCCTTTCCTTATTCACATGCCTCTCTCCTTTGTTTGTGTTCAGTACCTCATCAAATACTCATATTTTATTATGTGTATATGTACTAATTTACTCCTATATAACATAACCTCCTTGTTTAATTTTGGAATGTATCACCTATATTTAAATATAGTAGGTACTCGATAAATGTTTACTTGTTGAACTGAATTGACTTTACCCTATGCCAAGTTTCCTGATGTATATTCTGCCACTGCCTATGTAGTATTTATACAAAGTAATTTCCTAATTGACTGAATGTCCCAGTGATAGTGTGGATAAAAAAGAGGCCAAAGATAATTAAAAATCTCATTGTTCTTGAACCACCCATAAACATTAATTTAACTGTGTATATTCTCAATTTGTGGCTTTTTATTTGATACATTTTAAGAGGAGCTGAGCCATATCCCTATTGACATATTTACTATAAATAACACCAGAAAACAACATTGATTTCTTCATTTTGTAAATTGTCCTTTTCAAAAACATTGGGCAGAAAGAAGACACAAAAACATGAGAAGTGTAGAGAGAAAAGCTATTTAAGAGAAAATGAAACTGCAGAGAGCCTGGCATGAGCTCTAAGCCAGAGATTACAAAGAATGCTGGTGGATGAAACCAAAAGGGAGACAAAAGTCAGTCATTAAATGGAACAAATTTGTTGGCATTTTTGTAATGAGAAGGGCATTTCTAAAATGAAAACAATACAGCAAGGTTTCAATTAGTACAACAATGAATCCCCTGAAGTCACTGCATTATTTGAATGTACACTATATATTTCCTTGGGCTGGAACCAATTACCGTGTTTTTCATAATTAAACTTTGAGATGTGGAAATTTAAATACATGAGATTACCTCCTGGGCCTGATGCACACTAAACTGGACAAAGTTGTAATATAATCAGTGCACATTATTTTTGCAACATTGGTATTAAATATTATGCAATGGTGTAGTAATGAAACTTGAAATATGTCTGGAACTAAAGAAGATTATGCTGGAGGCAATATAATTTTAAAGGCACATGGATCTTTTCAAGATACCTCAAAAAGATGGATATTTCAATTGTACTTTCACTACCTTGTCTAGCATGCAGAAAAAAAAATAGTGAGAAGAGAGCAACTTCTCATTTATATATATGCTTTCTCATTTCTTTAACATCTTCATAAGACTAGACTGTGCTTGTATGGACATATCTTCAGCAAAAAAAATAAAAAAATATGCAAAAAAAGACAAGCTTTCACGGGAATTGCTACTGAAAACAGTTTCTTTCAGTCACATAAATATCCAAGAGATATAGAGAATATAAGATCATGTGGTTTTGACTGTTCATCGATTTTTAAGAAGGTGTGTTGTTAAGCAAAATTGTCTCATTAGCATGGCTTTTGTTTCTTTTGAGTGGAAGTACTTTCAGCTGTTAAGTGCTAAGCCCCAGGCCCAGGGCCCTGTCAGGTATGAAACCTGTGTGGGTGTGGATTGGTGACTTAGGAGGGGCCAGCTCTGGAACCAATGGTCTCTGGTCATTGAGGCAGGGCTTGAGAACGCTGGAAGCTCTGCTGCAAGGAGGGGTGAGCCGGGAGACAACTTCAGCGGTGGCGGCGGCAGCGGAAGGTGTGGAAGCCAGAAGCTGCAGAGGCAGGATGCTGCTGAAGCAGGGCTTACCTGAGTGCGAGCAGGAACGTGAGGCCAGTGAACATGATTTGGCTAAATACTATCTTGTTTTTCTGTGGCCTCCTGGTTGCCCTTGTGAGATGGGCTTTCTGGGCCTGGAGTCTTTTTGTCAAGATGTTGGAATGGGGAGGCTGGTTCAAGTTTTTGCTGCGGTGGGGCCCAAATAAATTTCTTGCTGTTTTCTCCTTAGAGAATCTCTCATACCTTGCGATTTCGGACCATTCAAATGTATACATGATTATATTTGAGATCATAAATTCGGCCTTCCTACTACAGAAGGTACTTAACTCAGTTGAACAAAATACATTCTTGAAGGCTCTCCTCAGACTAGGTGTTTTCTACTTGTACCTTTCAAAGCACTGACAGCTTCAACTGCAGAGATAACTTTATTCAAAATCTACAAGAATATTGACATCAAAAAGTAAAACTACAAAATATATTTACTCAAACTGTTAGTGTCATGTGTAAAGTTCAGTAAAAAGAAGCATTATTTATTAAAAACAAGACTCTCTAAATGCTTCTTTCTGCAAATAACATGTCAGTAATTGCATCTAGCCCCAGAAGATTTCAAAACCTCCTCAAAGAAATGTATTGCAACATGAAATGGATTTGTGTAAGCATTCATAGCAGGGAAAGGAAAAAAAAACAATAAACACATGGAAAAGTTGTTCAGGCTATGGTGAATATTTGGACAAGATTGATCACTCTGCATATATCTTGTGTGTACAATGAAGAAAGACAGTTCAGTAATTATAGACAATGTGGGGTTATATTAGGAAAATGCTCAGTGCTTTCAATACTTGCAAACTGTTCCTCTCTGCGCCTACAGTTAACCAGTTAACTTTACTCTGTCTTCTAACCTTGAGTACATTGTTCCATTGCTTATCACCACTCATCCTTCTCCAAACCTCAATATGGAATTCTCACCATATGCTTACTTCATCTCAATATTTGGGTTGCTAAACAGTGATGGAGAAAGTCATAGAACCATGCTGACTGGATGCACCAAAGTTATGCTATGTAATCTCAACTGGCATCTCACAACTACACATTCTTCTTCTTCTTCTTCTTCTTCTTCTTCTTCTTCTTCTTCTTCTTCTTCTTCTTCTTCTTCTTCTGCTTCTTCTCATCATCATTATAATCATCATCATCATCATCATCATCATCATCATCATCATCACCATTATCATTGCTATTTTACTCTTCTCTGCTTGACTCCACAGTACCAAGGGATACTCTCCAATCTCCCCCAGAGAATAGCTACTCCTGGTCCAAGGTACCCTCTCCCTTAACTGCACTCAATTAGACCCCATCAGTGCATTTAAATTTAACAGTCATTCAAAATGAACAATTGCTTCAAAGAAAATACATTTTTGTAAATGGCAAAATAACAAAAATAACAAAAATATGTTTCACTCAGAAAACTTAGGGCATGGATTCTCACAAATACACATAGCCTCAGTGGGAAGAGTGGACAGAAATAAGTAACATATGAGGGCAGGATACACATATTGGAGGGCATTATTGTTCCTTCCTTCCTTCCTTCCTTCCTTCCTTCCTTCCTTCCTTCCTTCCTTCCTTCCTTCCTTCCTTCCTTCCTTCCTTCTTTCCTTCCTTCCTTCCTTCCTTCCTTCCTTCCTTCCTTCCTTCCTTTCTTCCTTCCTTCTCTCCTTCCTTCTCTCCTTCCTTCCTTCCTTCTTTCCTTCCTTCTTAATTTCCAACATTCACTTTTATAAGACTTTGAGTTCTCAATTTCTCTACCTCCCTCTCCAGGGATGCAATCTAATATAGGACATACATGTATAATTATATTAAACATATTTCCAAATTAGTCATGTTGTGAAAGAAGAATCAGAATAAAAGGGAAAAAAACATGAGAAAGGAAAAACAAACAATAACAAAAAGAGAAAACATTATGCTTTGATCTGCATTAAGAATCCATGGTTCTTTCTTCGGTTGTGGATAGCATTTTCCATCATGAATCTTTTGAAATTGTCTTAGAAGATCATTGTATTGCTGAGAAGACCTAAGTCTATCAAGGTTGTTCATCGCACAGTGTTGCTTTTGCTGTGTACATAGTTCTCCTGATTCTGCTCACTTCACCCAGAAAAGTCCAAGTAAGTCTTTCTAGTTTTTTTTTTTAAATCTATAGACAGCATTATTTTTAAGATGTTTTATTTTTCCTAATTACAGGTTAAAACAATTTTTACCCTTTATTTTCTTAAAATTTTGAGTTCCAAATTCTCTTCCTTTTTCCTTCTCCTCCTCCATCACTGAGAAAGCAAGTATTTTGTTAAAGATTATGTGTGCAGTCATGCAAAATTGATTTCTATATTATTTATACTATGAAAGAAAATTGAAGAAAAGAAAAAAGAAAGTAAAAAAATAGTATTCTTCTGGATGCATTCAGATTTCAGCCATTCCTTCTCTGCACATCGATAGCATTTTTCATCAATGGTCCTCACAATCATATAAAACAATTTTTTTCAGCCAAAATATAATTGATGGACATCCTCTCATTTTCCAACTCTTTGCTACTACAAAAATAGCTTCAATTTTTTGTGCACGTTGGTCCTTTTCCTTTTTCTTAGATCTCTTTGTATATAGACCAGTAGAAGTATTGTTAAGTTGACATGTAAGGACAGTTTTATAGTCCTTTGGTCCTAATTCCAAATTTCTTTCCAAAATGGTTGGATTAATTCACAACGCCACCAACAGTGAATTCATGTACCAATTTTCACACATCCCCTCTAATATTTGTCATTTTATTTTTCTGTAATATTACCCAATTTGATAGGCATGAGGTGCTATGTCAGAATAGTTTTGAGTTTCTCTAATGAACAATGATTTAGAGTATTTTTCCCATGACTACAAATAGCTTTGATTTTCTCATTTGGAAAAAGCCTGTTCATATTTTTTGACCATATGTTAGTTGGGGAATGACTGACATTACACATTTGACTTACTTCTTTGTATATTTGGTATATGAAGCTTTTATCAGAGAAACTTGCTATAGCCTCACCCCACCTCCAGTCACCTGCTTTCTGTCTAATGTTGGCTGCATTGGTTTTGTTTGTGTTAAAGCTTTTTAATGTAATCACAATTATCCATTTTACATCCCATAATCTTATCTTCCTATTATTTAGTAATAAATTCTTATTTTATCTATATTTTGCATTTTATATTTATCTATAGATCAAAAGGGTAATCTACTTCATGCTTCTCTAATTTATTTATCTTATCAATTTTTACATCTAGTTTATGTACCAATTTTGACCTCATCTTGGTATATCATATGAGGTAGTGTTCCATATCTAGTTTCTGTCAAACTGATTACCAGTTTTCCCAGAAGTTTTTGTCAAATAATGAACTCCTGTCCCAAAATTATTGATCTTTCTGTTTATCAAACACAAAATTAAAATGGTTGTTTCCTACTGTGTATTGCGTACCTCATCTATTCCACTAATCATACCTCCCTATTTCTTTGCCAATGCCGAATTATTTACATGGTTATTGCTTTGTAATACAGTTTGAAATCTGGTACAACTAGGGCAACTTCCTCCACATTTTTTTTTCATTAATTGTGTAGGGAATTAATCTTAGTAACCCATATGACTGGGATATTCATAGGGAGAGGCACACATGTATAGCATAACTTAGATCTCTGACACTAGAGAACAATTTATATCTTAGGTCATATAATGCTGCTATTGCTAGTCGTGACATCAGCAGGCTTATTTGTCTCCACATGTAGTCTCCACTCAATACTGCTCTGCAGTAGGCTATTCCAGATACCATTCTACTGGATCATTCTGGATACCATTGCCCTAGGCACTTCTGGATAAATGTTGCTCGGCTGAACATGAAGTCTTTTCTGCATACTTAGTTTTTATCCTTTTACCTCAGCTGAAAACCTTAGCTATCTTTTCCTTCTTTAAAATTCTCTAACTTAAAAATACAAAGTTTACATTTTCATATAAAAAGCAGTATATGTTTCTATCGATTGTTTGCAATTTGGGATATAAAAATCTTATCAGAGAAATTTAGTACTTTTGCTCCCAGTTCACTTTAAAATAAATGAAGCCTCCTGTTGCAAGATGGATTCTTCTCCACATCCCTATACTTCAAATCACTTACGTATCATCCTTCATTATATCGTCCTTTGCTCTAGTACCAGAGAAAGAAATGATTCTTACCTCATCTTCTACTTGTTTCCTCTACAAGCTTGCTGAAATATCTTTATTATAATTTTCATTATTCCTTATCCATATTGGATGCTTATCTTCTTTTTACCAATTAGCTCATATTCACCTCATTCTAAAAAAACAAACAACTTAAAAAAAAACAAACAAAATTCATTTGTTCTGACCATATTCTCAAACTATTATGCTGTTATCTTCCTCCTTTTCATAACCAAATTTCCAGCAAAATCTATCTTCACAGTTTTTTTTTCTATTTTCTCTTCTACAATTTTCTCAACTGCTCGTACCCAGGGTTATTTTTTAATTCCTCATACAACTAAAATTGCTCTGTCAGTTCATCAGTCTTCTATTCATTTTCTAGTCCGATGGCCTTTTTTCAATTCTTATCTTTTTTTTTCACTCTGTGGCATTTCACACTGATAACCACTACCTCTTCTTTCTAGGCAAACTCTTCTCTCTGGGGACATTACTTCTAATGGTTCTACTGTCTCAAAAATCATTCGTCAGTCTTCTTTGCTTGATCATAATTTATGTCCCACCTCCTATATGTGTTTGTCTATCCCTGACTCTCTTCTGTTTCTACAAACTCTTGGTGATCTTGTCAGCTCCCGAGGGTCCAAATATAATTTCCATGTATTTTACTCCTAGATTTATATAATCGGCATGATCCTCTACCGGGGTTGGGAACCTCTGGCCTCAAGGCCGGCCACATGTGGCCCTCTAGGTCCTCAAGCATGTTTTTTGACAGAACATAAAATTTGGATTCAATCAAAGGGCCACACTTGAGGAGGTAGGGGGCCATGTATATCCTTGAGGCCCTAGGTTGCCCACTCTTATTCTATGCTGAATTCTCATCCCATGTCACCAGTTACCCTTATAATGGTTTTCTTGGCCTTCAATTTATTCTCTCTCTAACTCATTTCCCACATACCTGCTAAATTGATATCCACAAAGCATAGAACTAACTCTTGCATTTCCTTATTCAGGTATCCTCGGTGTATTCATCTTGCTTCTAGGATGAATATTAAAATGACTCTATTTGGCTTTTTTCTTTTCTTTTTTTATTTATGGAATAAAACAAGCATTTCTGTAACATGGTATAATAAAAAAAAGATGATTACACATGAAACTGTAAATCCATTTTGTACAACTTGCTATTCTTTTAAAGTATACAATAAAGTTATGCAAGTTTTATTCTTTTTTTTATCTTCCCCCTCCCCTGCCCTTGAGATGTCTTGCATTAGACACAGATGTGTGTGTCTAGGTGTGGGTGTGTAAAATCATTCTATATAAACTTCTATTTATCTGTTCTTCCTCTGGATGCAGAGAGCATCTTCCTTCCTATGTCCTTTGCACAGCAGTGGTATTATAGCCAGTGAGGTCTATTTTGCTTCTAAAGATTTTAGAATCTGACTCTACCTTCTTTTCCTGGCTATTACCATTATGCATTCTTAACAAATTGGCCCATTTGGCATTCCTCATGTACTACATTCTATTTATTTTTTTCCATGCCTTTTCACATGATTTCTTTCATGCCTAGAATTCACTCACTCCTCATTTCCACCTATCATCTTCTGCTGAAGCTTAGTTCATGTGTCACCTCATAAAGAAAGATTATCTTGATACCCTCCATTGCTAATGCCTTTCCTCTAAAAATTATTACTTATATCCTTTGCAATAAATTTTCTGTGTACATTTAGATCTTGTTTCCCCCAAGAGAATATATGCTCCTTAAGACAATGGATTTTATTTCATTTATATCTTTGTTTCCCCCACCCACAACAGTGCGTGGCACAAAGTGATCACTTAGCAAGATGAATGAATGAAGTCTATCACTTTGATACTTTATACTAGGATATACTCTCATATATATATATATATATATATATATATAAATAGGGGACTCAAATATAAAGTATAACAGTGAAACATATGTGTAGCCAAAGAATATCTCCTATTTCCTGCTTCCAGAAATATTCTTCTCCTTTTGAAGAGTCCTCATGAGTTTCCCTTTGGTGTTGTGCTCTACTGAACTCAGGGGTTCAGTGTCTCTTAGAATCCATAGTCAAGGCAGAACCGAGATGGTGGCTGAAAAATGGGGACTCGCTTAAGCTCTCCCCCAATTCCTCCAAATACCTTTAAAATAAGGGGCTCTGAACAAATTCTACAGCTGCAGAACACACAAAATAACATAAGTAATCAGGTCTCCAGCCCATGGATAGCCTGGATGTTTCTAGGAAGGGTATATCACACTGTATCAGGAATGGAGCACAGCCTAGCATGACCAGGACAAACCAGGCCACAGTAGACTTGGCAGAACAGGCCTCAGGGCCATGAATCACTGAGCTGTGGCAGTTACAAGACTTCTCAACCCACAAACACTAGAGATAAAGGAGCAGATCAGAGGGAAAACTTCTGGATCAGGGTGAGAGAAGTGTGCAGTCTGGCACCAGCCCCAGGGCCATGGACAGCAGCAGGAGGAAGCTCCATTGGACGCTTCCAAAGCTCCAGAGGCAGCTGTTTCAGGAGTCCCTGGCCCACATGGTGTGAGGAATCAAGTGGCAGACAAGAGGGGGAGTGCTTGCAGTGCAGGTAGTGCTTGCTGGTGCAGAGGCAGGGCTCTCTTGGTTTGTCTACTTGGATCTGGGTTGCGGTCCTGGCAGCCAGTTCTTGGGGAAGGAGGAGCGCTGATTATGCGGAGTTTTGTGGTGACTGTGGAGTAGAAGTACCTCTAAAAACAGCAGTGCAAGGCCCCTGAAGCCTGGGACAAAACACTGTCCAATCTAAAAGCAGTCATAACCTGACAAAAAGGTAAAGAGAAAAGTAGTTGGCTGGGAAAATGAACAGGCAGTGTAAAAGGATACAGACTCAGACTGTAGAATCTAACTTTGGTGACAAAGAAGTTCAAGACATACAGTCAGAAGAAGTGAACAAAATCAAAGAACTTACAACAAAAGACTCCAAGAAAAATATGAGTTGGTCTCAGGCCATGGAAGAGCTCAAAATGGATTTGGAAAAGCAAGTAAGAGAAGTAGAGGAAAAATAGAGAAGAGAAATGAGAGTTATATATGAAAACCATGAAAAACAACTCAATGATTTGCTAAAAAGAGACCTAAAAATACTGAAGAAAATAACATCTTAAAAAACAGACAAACTCAAGTGGCAATAGAGCTCCAAAAAGCCAATGAGGAGAAGAAAGGCAGAATTAGCCAAATGGAGAAGGAGGTCCAAAAGACCAGTGAAGAAAATACTACCTTAAAAATTAGATTGGAGCAAGTAGAAGTTGTGACTTTTATGGGAAATAAAAATATAAAGCAGAACAAAAGGAATGAATAAATGGAAGACAGTATGAAATATCTCATTGAAAAAAACAAGTGACCTGGAAAATATATCCAGAAGAGATAATTTAAAAATTATTAGACTACCTGATAGCCATCTTCAAAAAAAAGATCCTAGATATCATCTTTCAAGAAATTATCGATTTTCTAGAGCCAGAGGGTAAAAGAGAAATGGAAAGAATTCACTTTTCACCTCCTGAAAAAGATCCCATAAAAGAAACTCTTAGGAATATTGTTGCCAAATTCCAGAGCTCCCAGGTAAAGGAAAAAATATTGCAAGCAGCCAGAAAGAAAAAAAAAATAAATATTGTGGAAACACAATCAGGATAACACAAGATCTAGCAGCTTCTACATTAAGGGATCGAAGTTCTTGGAATATGATATTCTGGAGGTCAATGGACCTAGGACTAAAACCAAGAATCACCTACCCAGCAAAACTGAGTATAATACTCCAAGGCAAAATATGGATTTTTCAAAAAAATAGAGGACTTTCAGGCTTTCTCAGTGAAAAGACCAGAGCTGAATAGAAAATTTGACTTTCAAGCACAAGAATCAAGAAGATGAAAAGGTAAACAAGAAAGAGAAATCATAAGGGACTTCATAAAGTTGAACTGAATTGTTTCATTCCTACATGGAAAGATGATGTGTGTAATTCATGAGACCTCAGTATTAGGGCAGCTGAAGGGAATATGTGTATATATATATATATGTATATATATATGTGTGTGTGTGTGTATGTGTGTATATATATATATACATATATATATGTGTGTGTGTGTTTGTGTATATATATATACATGTATATATATACATATATATGTTTATATATATATATATATATATATAGAGAGAGAGAGAGAGAGAGACAAAGAGACAGAGACAGAGAAGAGAGTCAGAGGGCACAGGGTGAGTTGAATATGAAGGGATGATATCTAAAACAATAAAATCAAATTAAAGGATGAGAGAAACATATATTGAGAGAGGGAGAAAGGGAGAGTTGGAATGGGGCAAATTATCTCACATAAAAGTGGCAAGAAAAACCATTTCATTGGAAGGGAAGAGGGTGCAAGTGAAAGAGAATGAGCAAATCTTGCTCTCCCAGGATTTGATGTGAGGAGGGAATAACATACACACACAAATATGTATCTTACCCCACAGGAAAGAAGGGTTAAGTGGATTAAAAAAGGGGAATAATAGAAGGGAGGGCAGATAGGTGGAGGATGTAATCAAAGGCAACATTTTGAAAAAGGACAAGGTCATGGAAGAAAAATGAATAAGGGGGACAGCATAGGAGGCAGCAAAATACACTTAGTCTTTCACAACATGAGTACTGTGGAAGGGTTTTGCATAATGATACACTTGTGGCCTATGTTGAATTGCTTGCCTTCTGGGGAGGGTAGGTGGGGACGGATGAGGGGAGAGAATTTGGAATTCAAACTTTTAAAAGCAGATGTTCAAAAAAATGTTGTTTTGGCATGCAACCAGGAAATAAGATGTACAGGCAATGGGAGGCATAGATATCTATCTTGCCCTACAATAAAGTAAGGGAAAAGGGGATGGGGGGATTGAGATGAAATACAGGAGGGCTGACTGGGGAATGGGGAAATCAGAATATATGCCATCTTGTAGTGGGGGGAGGGTAGAAATCACAGAAAATTTGTAACTCAAAATCTTGTGGAAATCAATGTTGAAAACTGGAAATATTAAATAAATAATAAAATAAAAAAATAGACTAATCCAAATGGCAAAAGAGCTCCAAAAAGCCAATGAGGAGAAGAATGCTTTAAAAGGCAGAATTAGCCAAATGGAAAACAAGGTCTAAAAGAACACTGAAGAGAATACTACCTTAAAATGTTGAGTGGAGCAAGTAGAATTTATGAGAGCATTTATAAGAACAGGTAGATTCATAAGAAATCAAGAAATTATAAAACAGAACCTACAAAATGAAAAAAAATGGAAGATGATTTGAAATATCTCATCAGAAAAAAAACACTGACCTGGAAAATCAGTCCAGGAGAGATAGTTTGAGAATTATTGGACTACCTGAAAGCCATGGTCAAAAAAGAACCTAGACATCATCTTTCAAGATATTAAGAAGTAAAACTGTCCTGATATTCTAGAACCAGAGGGTAAAATAGAAACTGAAATAATCCACTCATTGTCTGTTGAAAAACATCCCAAAAAGAAAACTCCTGGGAACATTGTAGGGAAATTCCAGAGCTCCCAGTTCAAGGAGAAAATATTGCATGCAGCCAGAAAGAAACAATTCAAGTATTGTGAAAACACAATCAAGATAAAGACAAGATATAACAGCTTCTACATTAAGGAATTGAAGGGCTTGCAATATCATATTCTGGAGGTCAAAAGAGCTAGGATTAAAACCAAGAATCACCTACTCAGCAAAACTGAGTGTAATACTCTAGGGCAAAATATGGATTTTCAATAAAATAGAGGACTTTCAAACTTTCTCAATGAAAAGACCAAGGCTGAATAGAAAATTTGACTTTCAATTACAAGAATCAGTAGAAGCATGAAAAAGTAAACAGAAAAGATAAATCATAAGGAACTTACAAAAGTTGAATGTTTTGTTTACATTCATATATGGAAAGATGATATTTATAACTCATGAGACCCTTCTCAGTATTGACGTAGATGAAGGGAATATATAGACAGAGAGCACAGCATGAGTTGAGTACAAAGGGATGATATCTAAAAAATAAAATAACATTTTGCATTGAGAGAGGAATATATTGGGAGAAGGAGAAAGGGATAGAAAGAATGGGATAAATTATCTCACAAAAAAAGTGTCAAGAAAAAGAATTTCATTAGAAGGGAAAAGGGAGCAGGTGAAACGGAATGATTGAATCTTGCTCCCATTGGATTTGACTGAAGGAGGAAACAACATACACACTCACTTGGGTAACTTACCCTACAGGAAATTGTGTGGGGGGTGGGGTGGAGATAAGAGATGCAGATGCGATAGAAAGAAGGGCAAATTCGGGAAGGAGGTAATCAAAAGTAAACACTCTTGAAAAGGGAAAGGGTCAAGGGAGAAAACTGAATAAAGGGAGACAGGATAGGATAGAGGGAAATATAGTTAGTCTTTGGCAACATGACTATTATGGAAGTGTTTTGCATAACAATGCATGTGTGACCTATATTGAATTGCTTGCTTCCTCAAGGAGGGTGAGTGGGGAGGGAAGAAGGGAGAGAATTTGGAACTCAAAGTTCTGAAAACAAATGTTCAAGAAAGAAGTTGTTTATACATATAAGCAAGAAATAAGGTGTATAGGCAATGGGGTATAGAAATCTGTCTTGACCTACAAGAAAGAATAGGGAAAGTGAATGGGAGGGAATAGGATGACAGAAGGGAAGGATGACTGGGCAAAGGGTGAATCAGAATATATGCCATCTAGGGGTGGGGGAGCTTAGAAATGGGGAAAAAATTGTAACTCAAAATCTTGTGGAAATCAATGTTTAGAATTAAATATTAAATAAAAATAAATGAAAGGATAAAATTTAAAAAAAATCCATAGTCAATATTTCTCTCTGTCTTGAAGAATCACAATCCCTGATCTTTCAGTCATCCTGGATGAACTGTCTTTCCACCTCTTTCTGGAGGTACTTACTCTGTCATCAAAAACAGCCCTCCAGTCGATAGTCACTCATGGCCAGAAGTCAATTCACCAAACCTCTATATGTTTCAGCATCTGTCTGAATAGTATCTAGTTTAGTTTTCCTTCTTCTCTCTGCTCCTTCTCTGCTTCCATCTGTCACCACTTTCATAGTTTTCTGGAAGTCTGATTCTGTTCTCTGGGGGAGTCTCCATAATTATATGCCCCCTAATGATGCCAATAGGTGCAGGACCTCCTGAACCAAGTAGATGGAGAGGATCAATAGACACAGACTTGGTTTCCTTGAGAAAGGCCTGCATGGCACAAGAACTATTGGCACAGCAGGGAGCCATAGATTGCAAGAGCCATACTGAAATATCCCTTTACTCATGTCGTGATGAAGGCAACCAGACTGGGGTTTCTTGACTCTCAATGGAGGATCATATGGGTCTCTGGGGTAATAAAAGGATATAGGTATAACCACTTCATCTAACTCAAGCCTTCTTGGACTCCATCGGAGAAAGAAGAGGGCCTAAATCAAATTAAACATTGTTTTCCTCTTTTCCTCCCCAACCTACAACCCTGGTCTTCTAGCTTCCACCTGCTACTGCTCCCTTCATCTTATTCCTTCTTGGCCAGGTAGTGTTCCACTTATCCTCAATCCTTTCTAAAGGACTTCAGAGTACCTACTGCATTCTGACCCTTACTTCCACTCACTCCTTTCCAGTGTTGACAGGCTGATCCCCTCCAGTCTCTGCTTGTTCCCTCCAGGGTAGACACCACAATGTGCTTTTAGGACCTCCAGGGCTTTTTTATCCCACAGAAGATAAACTCTTCTATGTGTGATATCTTCCCCAATTAGATACCCTCCCTGTGATGAAGGACATATCTATTTTCCTATTTTTAATTATATATATGTACACATTTTTCTATTACATATTTTTCTCTATATATTTTCTTTCCTAATTGTCTATAACTTCAAGGCTTAACACATTGCTTGGCACATAGTACATATTTGATAAATACTTCTTCATTCATTTGTTGGAAAGGGAATAAGGATTGTCTGTTTATGGCTCAGGGTATGAGATTTTTCTCTCTCCAAAGTCAGGAGTTAGCTAGGTTGCTCAGTGGATAGAGTACTGGGCCTGGAGTCAAGGGGATTGGAGTTCAAAACTAACTTTAGATACTTACTAGCTGACTGACCCTGGGCAAGTCATTTAACCTATGTTTGCCTTGGTCCATTGGAGAAGGAAATAGCAAATCTCATGGACAGTATTTGTGTGGTATCATCGACAGAGTCACTAAGAGCTGCACAAAAGTAAATGAGAACAATCCAGCCTTTCCCTGTTTCTCTGTCCAATCTCTCTTTCTTAGTCTCATCTCCTTTTAAAGACCCAGACTAAGTGCCAGTACAAGTACGTAAATTTCATGGTTAATTTATGTCAAAAAATTTATCTTGGTTTATGCTATAACTCCAAATTCATAAACTCAACTCAACCCCAGAATAGTCTCACATCAATGGGCCAAGTATTCAGATAAGGTGAGACTGTAGAGTGTCAAAGAGTTCCTATATTGTCTAAGAGAAAGAAGAGGTTTACCTGGCAAACACACTACAAGAGATGTAGGGTTTGGGGCTTAGTATTTATAATAGCAATCAAATCTCCACCAATGAAATAAAATGTTGAATATCTAATCTACGGGAATTAACATTTCTTCAAAAATTAAGCATATGTATAAAATCAAGCTAATGCTCAATTTATATTTCTCATAAAAATAATTGTAGCAAAAGTTAAAATAAAGAACCATAACATTAATGATATACTTGAAACGTACGAGGACAGCACTTTATCTTAGCTTTAATATATAATCAAATGTATATTATAGAATAATGGATTTCTCTTTCTTAATCTTTGTAATTTTTAGGGGCAAAAGAATGAAAACTAGCCCCCAAATTCTCTCAGTTTCTCATATCAAATCATTTTCAAATAAACAAAATCATTACTGACCTAGAGTTGCTGCTTGCTGCTGCTGTTTGTCCTTCATTCTAGAAGGGGGGCATGACATCAAAGAGGTCATGTCATGACATTCAAGTGAATTGTATTTAAATGAGGGAGGGCTGTGCAAAGTCACCAGTCTCAGTTTCTCCTCTGGAGCCATCTGAATCCAGTGGCCAGATATAGGTAAAGGCAACTGGAGATGGCCCAGGATGAAGTGGGTGACCTTGGACTTTTCAAGTTAAGGTCTTTAATAGGTTTCAGTTTGACTGAGGCAACTCCCATTTAGTAATTAAGGCTTAATAAGAAATGAGACTAAGAATGGCCTCTTTAAAAAAAAAGAAAAATATAAGATTTGGAAGGGGAATACCCTTAGGGTTTCTGGCCAAAAGCAAAACAATTGCTATTTACATTCATTCTGAGCCAAACAGGGCCCAAACAATGACCAACTAGGTCTTGGCCTGGGAACTTTTATTGTCCAATCAATGAAAGCCAGAGTTATTTGTTGTTAAGCATAGTCTTTAAGAGAAAATTTTCTCTTGTCATGATCTATAAGTGGCCACTGACCCAGATGACTCCAGAGAAGAAAGTGAAGTTAGTGACTTTGCACAGCCATCCCTTACTTTAATCCGATTCACTTGTGTATCATGACCTCCTACCTGCATTCTGGAAGAAGATGAAGAAAAGTCATTCAATTACTCCTGATCTTGACCAAAGAAATTCTGTCATAGTATTTTCACATTAGAAGGAATTTTAGAGATTATCTAATTCAGCTACCTCATTTTTATTCATATCCTCTCCAGGGCCTCTGGTGCCTTTTGGTTCCATTGTTCATCAGCTCCCATAGAGGCTAAGAAGTTGTGCACTATGCTTCACTGCTCCCCTCACATGTCATATATTAAAATTGTTCTCTGCTGCTGTTCTCAGCAACGGACTTCCAGATTCTTAGCTGACATCTTGTGAAACTTTGGCCTGCTCTTGTGGCTGCTCTTGCAGTAACTACCTTGGAGAAGTATCATTGACCTTGTATTAGAGTGAGACCAATTGGGCCACATGAATCAGGCTACACAACATATCTTCATGCCCACATTTTCTGTCCAATAGTGGACAAGTGGGCCATTGAGATCAATGTTTTCATCATCCTGCCCAATTGAAGGTCATAAGGCCATTATTCTTACTGATAAAGAGAAGATTAATTCCACTCAATTTTTCAGTTCAGTTGAGATCTTTACAACCACTCATGCTCCTTTGCCAGTTGCCCTTTTTGCTCTTGCCTCATACTCAATACCCAGAAATAGTTCTAAAGCTGATAGGCCATAGGAAAGCCACAGAATCACTGCAGAGAGAGAATAGAAGTTGGCATCATCTGACAACAAGATTCCTGTCTCCTTTCCATGTGTTACGTCTAATTGCTCTCTTCCCAAAAAGCTAGATGAGCTTAAGTCAAACTTTTTTGGAGGAAAAAATAATAATTTTGCTTATCAAAATGAATTCAAAATGTTTATATTAATAAAAATTTCTTAGGAATTTGCTTACCCCACTCTGTAATCTGACTGGCCTTTAAACCTCACAGCACTGAGCCCCAGTGGAGCTATTCTATGAATAGAAAGATGAAATTAAGGCATACTTTACAGGACTGGAAAAAGCAGGCTTCTGGACTCTCAGTAAATGGGACATTTCCATGGATATGACATTACAATTGAAACTAACCTCCCTGTCAGAACGGAAATAATATTAATATCCAGACCTTTGATCATTTCCAACAGCTGCTTTTTTGCTGTTTTCAAAATAAAGCTCTCACAGCAATACATAAAACATCTGCTTCATCATCTAGTCTTGAGGCTATAATGAATTTACTGACTTGTTCAGTTATGTTAAAATATAATGGATGCCTCTTAAATTTCCACCCTACAACTCCCCCTTTCATAATTACATGATAGGCTTAATTGATGTAATACTTTAACAATATGTAATTTAAAGGGGACGGAACCAAGATGGCGGCTGGGAAGCAGTGACTGGCGTGAGCTCCCCACCAAGTCCCTCCAAAAACCTACAAAAAAATGTCTGTGAACCAATTCTAGAGCTGTAGAACCCACAAAGTGGCAGAGGGAAGCATGGCTCCAGCCCAGGACAGCCTGGATGGTCTCTGGGTAAGGTCTGTCCCACACGGAGCTCCCAGCCCCCAGCTGAGGGGAGCAGAGCTGAGCCCAGGCAGCACGGCGTGAACAGACCACAGGTCTACCAGACCAGGAGACAACTGGAGAGTGCCCGACAGTCCTGAATTACTGAGCTGTGGCATCCACCAGACCTCTCAACCCACAAAGAGCAAAGACAACAGAGAAGGTTAGTGGGAAAAGCTGCGGATCTGAGTTTGCGGTTCAGCCACTGCCCCTGGGGTAGCGGAGGTGGGGCAGCTTTAGAACT
>CM053622.1:438173351-438200048 GCA_028646595.1 Phalanger gymnotis
CCCTGCTTCCCTCTGCCACTTTGTGGGTTCTGCAGTTCTAGAATTGGTTCAGAGCCATTTTTTTATAGGTTTTTGGAGGGACTTGGTGGGGAGCTCACGCCAGTTACTGCTTTCCAGTCGCCATCTTGGCTCCACCCCCTGGGGTTTTCTTGATAAAGATACTGGAGTGGTTTTCCATCTCCTTCTACAGCTCATTTCATAGAGGGGGAACTGAGGCAAATAAGGTTCAGCAACTTTCCCAGAGTCTTGTAGCTAGTGTCTGAGGCCAGATTTCAAGATAGGAAAATAAGTCTTCCTGACATTAGGCCTGGTACTCTGTCTACTATGCCACCTAGATGCCCCATGCATTATAACCTGATGTTCTCTGGTTCCAGATGAAATATTCTTTCCATTACATGAAGCATTCTCCTCATCCACAGAATCTAGTGCTTACCCAGTGCTCAACAAATAACTATAGACTAAATGAAGAAATGAATTAATAATGTGGTTAATGGAATGGCATAGTACAAAAACCACTGTTCCTAAAGTCAGAAAATCTTGGTTAAGGTTTTTGTCTCTGGCACTTTATAGCTTTGGGAATCTTAGATAAGTACAGTCTTTGGTTTCCTTATTTATGAAATAAGCATAATACTTGTGTAATCATTTTTTCTCTCTGGGTATTTGCAGGAAAAAGATGAAGAGTTACTCTCTCTTCTAAACTCCATTAGGTCTAGCACTGATTTTTTCAAAGAATGGAACACTGGACTTAAATATGCATTCTTTCAGATGGAAAGAGAAAGGAAAGGTAGTGCCCAACCAGCATTTTGAATCTTCAGCTAAGAGGAAAGTTCACCAACAGAGACTCCTTATTTCTAGTCACAACTCTCCTATCTGCCTTGGTAGAAGATGGCATCATCCATCTCAGCAGGACCCATCTATCACTTTCATAATTGATATATCTCTCCCAGAGTTTAAAAAAACTAATAGTTTTAGTAGTTAATAGTTTAATAGTAATATAATGTTTGTGCATTTGCAAAGGCCTTTACATATATCAATTCATTGGATCTTCACACACCTGTGAAGTAGATATTACCCGCCCCCCCCCATTCGACAGATAAAAAACTGAGCCATGGTGAGGTTTAGTGACTTTCAAAGAGTCATTGAACATGTCTGAGGCAGGGTTTAAACTTAGTTGTGCATGACTTCAATACCAAAACTCTATTCACTACACTATTTATCTGTCTTTCTCTCCCCTAACTCAGGGACTGCCACCATAGCCATCTGCCTTTCCCTTCTAGTACCACTGTAGCACTTAGTTAAAAAATACCCACAGTATCTCAGAGTACCATTCTCTTTAGAGTTTGGGAAGAAAGCAATGTTTTAAATTTTATCTCCCAGGAACCCGTGTATCTGGGCTCAACTTTTCCTTGCCAGCTGAGATCCATCTCAGTGCCTATTATATTCACAAAAGCCAGTTCCCTGGGTTATTTTCTTGAAGAACATTTTATAATCCTTAAAGTGCTATAAAATTGTGAATTATTGTCCCAATCTTGTGAGGTGCTGGTGGTGAGGTCCTGAAGGGGCAAACTTTTGTATAACAGACCCAGTTGGTGATGTTCTAAATAGGGGGTGAATAGTGTTAGTCATAGTAATTGTGTTCCTAATTTGCTTTATTCCTGGCTTTCTTTAGCACACTAAGAAACATTTTAGAGAGCACTTATTTCATGGAGAGGGAAAAAAAGAAAACATAACCCTTAACTCTTTTATGTTGCTCTCCTTTAGGAAAAAAAAAAACATTATTAGGAGAACAAATTTAACCAGAAACAAAATCACTATTCAAGTTATCACAGTAAGGCACATGAGGTTGACAAATGCCGTATTTTCACTGTATTTGAAAGTGTTTTTTTAAATCATTAAAGTATGCTTTGAGTGGCACAGGCTATCCATATTCTCAATTAACTCAAATGTATAGTTAATTTATATATTATACCTAAAACATACCTTTTACTGTTTTTTATTAATGACGTTTACTTGCATCCTAAGTTTTCTTGTAGTAGTTTTATTTCCTCTAGAATTGACACAAAATGACAAGAATCTATTTCTAATAGGTAATAAAATTGGAAAAAAATAGAATTAATAAAGTATTACATTGAAAATTCAAAAGATTTCTTCAGTTTATTTTTCAAGCAAAGTGACCCTGATAGATACACTTAAAGGGAAATACCCCAGTACAGCAACAGATGCTAGAATCTGATGGCACTTAGTGCCATCTTGGGATGGGCAAATTGCTTCTGTGAATTGTACTGTCAGCTAGAAAGTGAACTTCAAAAAATGGGATGCATTTTAGTTTATTCATCTCTTAATAATCTATAACCACTTACATTTATGGCCCTTCATATACATTCCTGATGCTAAAAATTTCCTAGAAGGAGAATTTTTGTAAATGAATACTCAATTATGATTTTAATTATTTTTCTCCCATACCAAATGGCTAGAGAGTCAGCATTAAGTATGCAAAGTAAAGTACAGTACAGCCCAGAATGACAGCTAATTGGGAGAATCAGCAATGGTATGTATAGAGTGGGAAATGATGTAAAACATTAATACATTAAGAACCAGTGATTGTCATTATTTTTCTGAAGGGTCCTTGAGTATTTCCCTCTGTGTACATTCAAATCATGCTAGATTCTAATAGTCATCAGAATAGTTGCTGAAATCGTGGCAGTGTAGAATAAGCATGAATGGAGAAATGCATCCTTGAAGCCTGGAATAAATGGTTGGTTCTTACATATATATTGTAGTGTAACTCAGAGTAATTTCTGATCATTTAATATAACTTTTCTTCCTTTTCTTGTCCCTCTATGACACTTTTACTTTCTGTCTCTGCTCTTTTACTTTCTGTCTCTGCTCTTTTTCCTTCTACTCAAAGTGTATCTAGTGGTGAAAGTATCCACTAACTTTCCCATATATAAAATTATTGTATGCTGGACCTCTTCAGAGCCTTCAGAAAAATAGATTATTGCCTTCTTTTTTGAAGGTTTTCTAAGATACTGATTTCTTGTAGTTCTTTTATTTCCTCTCTAATTATTCATTTTGTATCTTTTTTGGAAAAAAAGGTCTTTTAAATTCAAATATATTTATAATTGAATTCATCATTTCCCTCTTGAAATTCTGCCCCAACTTCTCTTTTGTAGGTAAAGACCCTTCTCCAATCCTCGCCCACTAAGTCTTCAAGGCTTATTACAAACTAATCATCTTCAACTCTGACTTGTACCTCCTTACCCAAATACAATCATTTTAAAAGATGTTATTACTTACAAAATATCCTTTGCCTCCAATCCATTTATTTATTCCTTCTAAAACTATACTATTACAGTTTCTAAGATTTTGTTTTAAAAAAATATTTCTTAATTAAAAAAATAATTACACATTTTTCTTTGATGTAGCAATCACTTTCAAGCAAATAACCACAGTCATAATAAACTCTCCCTAAAAACATCCAATGGTAATTATCACGAACTGAATGTGAACTTTCCATTTTTATAGTTTATACTTTCTTAGCAGAAAGACAGGAAGTGTCACTTAACCTAAGTAATTGGGAGCCAACATTGGTGATTGTATTTACCCTGGGTTTCATGTGAACAGACTAAGTGTCATATTCACTTATATTATTGTAGTTGTATATTTTTCTTTTGTTTATGCTTTTTTCACTGTGCATAATATATATATGTTCCCAAGTTTCTCTGAATTTTCTTATGTTTGTAATTCTTTACAATGCTAAAATATTATTTAATTTTGTATACCACAATCACTTTAATTCTCCAGTTATTGGGTACATAATCCATTATCAGCTTGTTTCTATCCATTAAACATAGTGCTGCCATGAATTTTTTATGTATGAGAAATTTATTTTGATCATCAAAATGTTGTTGTAAAAACTCAGTAGGAGATTTGCTAGATCTAAGATTAAGAATAGTTTAGTATCTTTCCTTTAAATATTACAAATTGTTTTTCAAACATCTTGGATCATTTCAAAGCTCTATTAACTCTGACTTAGTGTACCTGTCTTTCCCTGGTCTTACCAACAAAGCGTTTTCCATTAAAAAAAATACTATCTTTGTTTTGTTTCTGTGAAATGGTCTTCAAATGTTTATTTATTTTAACTTCCCTTATTATTAGTGATTTTGACCATTTGTCATATGTAAATGAAAATGTGCATGTTTTATTTTGAAAAATCTTCCTATCATTTTACTACTTGTGTATTGGGGAATGTCACTTAGGCTAATAGAACTAGGTCAGATCACTACGGATTTTGGATGTCAGATTTTTCAGAGATATTAGATGGGAATACTTTTTCCCCAATCCATGTATTTTGTTTTATTTCAAAAGGAATTGATTGGTCCATGTGAAAGATTTTTAATATTGTGTAATTAGTATTGTCTGTTTTGTGTTTTATGATCTCTTCTATCCTTAATATGAACATAAAATTTTAAGTAAACAATTATTTTTTTTAAATTTTCCTCTTTTATTTTCTGGTGCGACTTTTCATAGATACAGGGATAGGAACTGGAGCTGCGATTTGATTGAGGATGGGAGATTCTAGATGAGGAAATTCTATCAATTCATATTGGAACCTTCTCTATAACTTACCATCTTAGAGAATTTTCTTGAGAACTAAAATGTTGCATGACTTACCTAGGATTGCATAGTTGTATGAATCATAGGTGAGACTAGAACCTACACCTTCCTAGCTTCATGGCTATCACTCTATTCACTACACAATGGAATGATTACGGTATTTTAGTGAAATATTGGCCTGAACCTATTTCTCAAAAATTACTTACTGACTTTCCCAAGCAGGTGAAAAAGAAAAAAAAAGTCTTTCTTCAAATCCTTTGTGTTCTTGGGTTCATATAACACAAGAAATCTGTACACATGCACTGTAGTTCTTGCTTATCAATCATATTATACTCATTTTTTTATTTTTTAATGAGAAACATTTATTATAATGATTATTCTATAATATAAATAGGCATCTGATATAGCTAGATACGCTTCATTTCTATTTGGAAATAAAGGTTTCTTGGGCATTAATTATGTATTGTGCCAGCAAATACTTTTGCTATTATTTGCCTAAATTTCATAAGTATTCTCTTGGTAAATTGACTGGTATAGTGCTAAATCTACAATTTTATGTAAGTGGTATAATTTTCAAATTATATTGGCACAGATGTGTACATTGATTGTCTCTCCAATTTTGCAATTTATTTCTGTAAATTTTTCTTGGTAGTCATATTTATAAAAGCCATATGTATGTAAATTATGGAATTATTATTTAAATTAAGTTTATCTTTTTTTCCTACAGATTGTATAAGAACTATGCAGAAGTGATGATCTGTGGATTTCTTTTGCATGCTGCCTCTTTTCTGAAGCTGTTAATTTTTAAAATTGGTTTATTAATTTTTTTAATTTCATATTCCTGATGCTTAGCACAGTGTTGGGCATATGGTAAGTGCTTAATAAATACATAATACTTTACTTTGGTCTTTGACAATTTTTAGTTTATGTCAAATGTTGGAATAATTAATTCAAGGTTATGAACAGTTTAGTAATTATCCTTATCCTTAGTTCCCAATGCATTTCACAAAATTTAAATCAAATCAAAACTGCATTGAAATATTAATTTGTCTTTCTTTAGCCTTTATTACACTATTTACATCTTTTATCTCTTATACTAACTTAGTAAGTGTGGGATGAAACCTTAGAATTGGTTTAATTTTAATTTTCTCATTATTGGCAATTTGTAGCATTTTAAAATGTAGTTTTTGATGATTTGTGACTGTTTTCTTGTAAGAATTTTTTGACTCATATCCCTTGACTACTTATGTATTATAGAATGGATCTTAGCCTTTGTTTCAACGATTTGGCTAGCAGCTGCTGTGGGGGTGTAACACCAACAACAACCAGCTCACAGAATGCTGCAAGCCGAGGTTCTTTTGATCTAACTTACTAAGGAAAGCAACGTTGAGGGGTTATCAATCTTACTTTAATCCAACATACAAATATCATTCACTTAGTTCAGGGGAAAGAGCCAGCACCCTGAACTTCAGAGCAAATGCAAACAAATTACAAATATACATTTATAAACAGAGCAAATACAATTTGTAGTTACCAACATCTGAGTTCAGCCAGGGAGCTCATTACAACATGTGGCCCAGAGTCATGTGCCACTCCGGCTGTGGTTGAGAGCTCCAAGGGAGAAAGGCAACCTCTGCGCTTATATGTCTGATTCAGCGCCAAAGGTGAATCACACATGTGACTCACCCATGTTACCTAAAATCATCAAAAAATGCGACTTAAACCCACATGGTCTATAAGCCTCTGATGTTACAAACGTGTCACTCAAACCCATTTTGATTGCCAATACACTCATATTTATAGTAATTCCTTATTATACACACACATATATACACATATTCAGAGAGCAAGAGTGAGAGAAAGTGAGAGAGAGGGAGACAGAGAGAGAGAGAGAGAGAGAGAGAGAGAGAGAGGAGAGAGGAGAGAGATTCTGAGAGTCTCATGGAATTAACTTCCACCTGACTGATTCTAATTGTAAAGGAATATTTTTCTTCAGTGAGATTTTGTATCTCTTTTTTCCACTGGACAATTCTGCTTTTTAAGAGTTCTTTAATTTTATGAATTTTCATGCCTTTTTTAACCATTTGGGCAATTCTGTTTATAAGGTATTATTTTCTTCAGTATTTTCTGTGCTTCTTTCATCAAGTTACTAATTTTCTTCATAATTGCCTTCTACCCTTCTCATCTTATTTCTCAAGTTTTCATCTACCACTCTAATTCCTTTCTTTAATTCTTCCAGAAATTATTGTTCTTGGATTCAGTTGAAATTGCCTTTGAGGCTTTTTTTTGTGGCTATTTTCACATTTCACATTTCACATTTCCGAGTTTTTGTCTTGGTCTTCCCTGCCACTACACTAGCTTCTTATGGTCAAATTCTTTTTTTTCCCTCGTTGTTGTTGTTTGCTGATTTTTACATTCTATTTCTTGATTTTATGTTCGAGTTGAGCTCTGCTCCTCTAGGAGTAAGGAGGCTCTGTTACAAGTTTCTGGTTTCTTTATGCTGCTGCTGTATTCAGAATAAGTCAAGGGTGAGTCTTCAAGTTTTCAGTTCTTCCAAGGTGGTGTTATTCTGACAGAGATGAAGCCATGAAGATGATGTCTTGGTATGTCTTATGGTATTTACCCATTATTACCTGAAGCCATAAGTACTTGTGCTCCTCCCTGCCCTGTAAATGAAACTACAATCCTTGCTATCCTTCAGGTGTGAGTGCTAGTGTTCTTCTTGGCCCTGTAACTGCCATCCAGAACCTCTATGGACAATAGAGTTGCCAATCAGCATCAACTGTACACAGTGCCAGCAAAGGGTCTCCTATAATCTCTCTCCGATCAGTTTTCTGACCCCCTTACTGCCTCCAGGCAGACAGCTTGAGAAACAGCTACTGTGACTGCTCTTGTGGCTACTTCCAAGTCCCACGGCTGGTACTGGCACTATGTGAGTTGTACTCTGGACAGGCTTCCATCCAGGTATCACAGACCTCTTCTGCCAACTTCATAAGCTTTATTAAGCTGAATGAATTCTCAGCTTTACCTTTTGTTGGCTATGCCACTATAAAATTTGATTCGATGCATTATTTTGAAGTTGTTTGGAAGAGAATGTTGAAAGGATTCTGCTAGGTTGCTGCCTCTAATCCACCACCTCGTCTCTGCTCCCTGATAAAAGTACTTTTCACATTTTAAAATAAAGGTATTTGTACTTTAAAAACGTATGCCATTCTTAGCCTGTGAGTCATACAAATACAGCTGGTGGGCCAGTTTTGGCCCACCACAGAGTTTCTAAAACCTGCTTTAGCCTATTAAGATTTCTTTGGATCTTTATTTTGTTTTTTATTCGATTACCTCTCCCACTCAACTTTTTGCTATCTTCAAATTTGATAATAATTCTCTATCCACTTTTCCCAAGGCATTCATTTATAAAAGTGTTAAAAAAAACAATGCCAAGCAAAGGTCCTTGGGGGCTTTGCATTTCTGTGATGTTCTGTGAACATCTTTGCTTCCCGTGAAAGTTGTATTTGTTTTTATTGTTTCTTTAAATGATATTGTGACCAGTCTCAAAACTTGACAGTCTCATTACACCAACAGTTCACACTATTAACATCACTTCCTGGATGCTCATATAAAAAATTATAGGCACAAGGAGCACCAGATGTGTTCTCTGAAACTTGGCCAACAGATTCCAAAGTAACTCAGACAAGGGGGCTTCACTCAGCTGAATAAATTCAAAGTGTCCTCATTGCCTATTCTCATTGAATAACTCCCTTCTCTAGGTAAATCAATCTCTAACACTGTTGAATGACATGAGCATCTCATTTTATTCTAAAAAAATGTAAACCACCAGGGGACTGGCCCAAGTCATACACATCAAAGAACTACTCTAAATCTCCCAACATGTTGAAATTGTGCTGAAAACACTATTCACGAAGTCTGTCATCCAATGAGTTCTGAATACATTTCATTTTGTCACTGATTAGTCTACATCATTTCATCTTATCCATAAGAATCACTTTTTCAAAAGCTTTGCAAAAATGCAGGCAAACTATATTCATTACATTCTCCTCATATTTTCTTTTAGTAACTCTGTCAAAAAAGAAAATGAGAATGTTCAGTCATGACCTCTTCTTGATGAAGCTATGCTGGAGGTTTGTAATCACTGCTTATTTTTTCAGATGTTCACCAGCTCTATCTTTAGTTATACATTCTAGAATTTTCATAGGAACTGAACTCACTGTCCTACAGTTTTCATATTTTATCTCTTCTTTCTTTTTTTTTAATGAGGAAAATGTAAATTTCATGGTAGCATTCTAGTTTCTTTGATTTTTCTAATATTAATGACACTGAACCATCAATCAATTATATTTTTCTCTGCTTTTTGTAGCAATGATGTAGTTAATCTAGTTTTGATGACATGAATTAATAATAGGCAACTATCTCCTAACATATGTCAATATTACTATATTTTCAACATTACCTTGTAAGATGTAATTATAGCATATTATACCATGGTACATTATTATTTTTTAACAGTAATAGAAACCATAAAAGCTTTAAGATTTATAAAATACTTTACAAATATTACCTCATTTGATGCTCATAATACTCCTGTGAGTTATGTGCTATCATCAATCCCATTTTACATATGGGAAACTGAGGCAAACAGAGGTTAAATGACTTGCATAGGTTCACACCATTAGTAAGAGTCTGAAGACATATATAAATTCAAGTCTTCTTTTTTTCAGTGTGTAATGGCAAGCAAAGTGGGACATTTTGCTGTTCTTTTTTTAAATTTTGGAGTGCTTCTCAGCCCTGAGGTAATCAAGTACCTTTGATTGAGCCTTGCTTTTGTTTGAATCAGGAGTCTGATTGCCTTGGGAGTATTTGGTGACTTGCTTGAGCCACAGGAAGGCCTAAGTCACATGGGTGAGTCACGTTGTTGTGATGTCCTCTTACCCAGAAGAGGTGCATATATACTCGGAGATTGGTGTTTTGCTTTCGGGGTTCCCTCGTTGGAAGAGCATTCCTTGATTATACAAACTGAGACTCTGGGTAGCCTTAAGGAGTGCTCCCCTAGGCTTTGAAAACAAAATGTGGTGCATCTCTCTCTGGTAACTGTGTATGTACTGCCTTGGTCAGACAGCTAGAAGAAGCCTTGTCTGCTGATTTGTGTTATTTGTTCTGTTTATATAATTTCTGCTTGTAATTTCTGTTTGATTTCTGCTTATGTTTTCTCTGAAGTTCAGGAAGAATCCACCAATCACCTCCTGAAAGAAATCTGCCCAAATTGGAAAACTAATGCATTGTAGGTAGAATTGTAAACTCATCCAACCACTCTGGAGAGCAATTTAGACCTATGCTGCTGATCCAGCACTACCACTAATAGGTCTGAATCCCAAAGAAATCATAAAAAATAAAAAGGACCCACATGTACAAATATATTTATAGCAGCTCTTTTCGTGGTGGCCAAGAATTGGAAATTGAGGTCATGCCCATTAATTGGTGAATGGCTGAACAAGTTGTGGTATATTAATATAATGGAATACTATTGTACTATAAAAATGATGAGAATATGGATTTCAGAAAAACCTAGAAGGACTTATATGAATGGATGCTGAGTGAAGTGAACAGAAGCAGGAGAACATTGTACACAGTGACAACAACATTGTGTGATGGCCACCTTTAATAGACTTAGCCCTTCTCAGCAATACAATGATCTTACATAATTCCAAAGAACTCATGATGGAAAATGCTGTCCATATCCACAGAAAGAACTACGGAGTCTGAATGCAGCTTGAAGTATATGATTTTCTCTCTTTTTTCCTTTCTCATGTTCTTTATTTGTTTTGCTTTCTGATTATTCTTTCACAAAATGACTAATGTGGAAATATTTTTAGCATGATTGCTTGCCATCTTGGGAAGAGGGGAGAAAGAGAAAAATATTTGGAACTCAAAATCTCATAAAAGGGAATGTTGAAAACTGTCTCTAAATACAATTGGAAAATTACTGTTACGTGGAAATGATGATGATGATGATGATGAGGAAGAGAAGGTGGAGAAGGAGGAGAAGGAGTAAGAGGAGGAGGAGGAAAAAGATCCCAAAATGAAAACACATGGAAATATTACAGCCAAATTTCAGACCCCCCAGATCAAGGAGAAAATACTCCAAGCAGCCGAAAAGGAACAATTCAAATATCATAGAATAATAGTCAGGATAACACAAGATTTAATAGCTTCTACCCTACAGGCTTCTTTCTGAAGTCATTCTATGATTGAAATTGCTCTATGAGTTAACTAGTTACCTATTAATCTTTTTTTTTTCATAAATATATTTATTTTATTTAGTATATTTAGTTTTCAGCATTGATTTTCACAAGAGTTTGAATTACAAATTTTCTCCCCATTTCTACCCTCCCACCAACTCCAAGATGGCATGTATTCTGGTTATTCCATTCCCCAGTCAGCCCTCCCTTCTGTCACCCCACTCCCCTCCCATTGCCTTTTCCCTTGCTTTCTTGTAGGGCAAGATAAATTTCTATGCCCCATTGCCTGTGTATCTTATTTCCTAGTTGCATGCAAAAACTTTTTTTTGAATATCTGTTTTTAAAACTTTGAGTTCCAAATTCTCTCCCCTGTTCCCTCCCCACACAACCTCCCCAAAAAGGCAAGCAATTGAACATAGGCCACATGCATATCATTATGTAAAACCCTTCAACAATACTCGTGTTGTGAAAGACTAACTATATTTTTGCTCCTTCCTAACCATCCCCCCTTGACCCTGTCCCTTTTCGAAAGTGTTTTTTATTACCTCCTGCCCCTATCTGCCCCCCTTCTATCATCACCCCTTTTTTGTCTTCTTCTTCATTCTTTCCTGTGGGGTAAGATACCCAATCGAGTGTGCATGTTATTCCCTCCTCAGGTCAAATCTGATGAGAGCAAGATTCACTCATTCCCCCTCACCTGACCCCTCTTCCCTTCCTACAGAACTGCTTTTACTTGACACTTTTATGTGAGATAATTTACCCCATTCTATCTCTCCCTTTCTCCTTCTCTCAATATATTCCTCTGTCATTGCTTAATTTGATTTTATTTTTTTAGATATCATTCCTTCATATTCAATTCACCTTGTAACTTGTCTATGTGTGTGTGTGTGTGTGTGTGTGTGTGTGTATGTGCATTCCCTTCAGCTATCCTAATACTGAGGTCTCATTAATCGCACACATCATCTTTCCATATAGGAATGTAAGCAAAGCAGTTCAACTTTAGTAAGTCCTTTATGATTTCTTTTTCTTGTTTACCTTCTCATGCTTCTCTTGATTCTTGTGTTTGAAAGTCAAATTTTCTATTCAGCTCTGGTCTTTTCACTGGGAAAGCTTGCAAGGCCTCTATTTTACTGAAAATCCATATTTTTCCTTGGAGCACGATACTCAGTTTTGCAGGGTAGGTGATTCTTGGTTTTAATCCTACCTCCATTGACCTCCAGAATATCATATTCTAAGTCTTTCAGTCCCTTTATGTAGAAGCTGCTAGATCTTGTGTTATCCTGATTGTGTTTCCACAATACTCAAATTGTTTCTTTCTGGCTGCTTGCAGTATTACCTCCTTGATCTGGGAGCTCTGGAATTTGGCTACAATATTCCTAGGAGTTTTCTTTTTGGGATCATTTTGGAGAGGCAATCTGTGGATACTTTCAATTTCTATTTTACCCTCTGACTCTAGAATATCAGGGTAGTTTTCCTTGATAATTTCTTGAAAGATGATATCTGAGCTCTTTTTTGATCATGGCTTTCAGGTAGTCCAATAACTTTTAAATTTTCTCTCCTGGATCTCTTCTCCAGTTCAGTGGTTTTTCCAATGAGATGTTTCATGTTGTCTTCCTTTTTTTTCATTCCTTTGGTTCTGTTTTATAATATCTTGATTTCTCATAAAGTCACTAGCTTCCACTTGCTCCAATCTAATTTTTCAGGTAGCATTTTCTTCAGTGGTCTTTTGAACCTCCTTTTCCATTTAACTAATTCTGCCTTTCAAGGCATTCTTTTCCTCATTGCCTTTTTGGAGCTCTTTTGCCCTTTGAGTTAATCTAGTTTTTAAGGTGTTGTTTTCTTCAGTATTTTTTGGGTCTCTTTTAGGAAGTCATTGACTTGTTTTTCATGGTTTTCTAGCATCATTCTAATTTCTCTTCCCTATTTTTCCTCTACTTCTCTAACTTGTTTTTCCAAATCCTTTTTGACCTCTTCCATGGCCTCAAACCAGTTCATATTTTTCTTGGAGGCTTTTGATGTAGGCTCTTTGACTTTGTTGGCTTCTTCTGGCTGTATGTTTTCATCTTCTTTATCACCAATGAAAGATTACAAAGTCTTAGTCTGAATCTGAGTCCATTTTCACTGCCTGGCCATATTCCCTGGCCACTACTTGAACCTTCATTGGGGCATGACTGCTTGTAGAGTAGAGAGTACTTTGTTCCAAGCTTGAAAGGATGTGCTGTTGTTTCCAGAGCTATTTCTAAACAGCAAACTCTGCCCCACCAGTGCTACTCCTCCCCTAAGAACTGCCAACCCAGACCTGACTCAGATCTTAAGAAGCCTCTGCACCTCAGCTCTGATACACCGCTTAATTTCTCCCAGCAGGTGGACCTGAGGCCAGAAGCCACTGCAGTTGTAGCTCTGTAAGCAGCTGCAGAGCTGCATCACTTTTGCTGTCTCCGGGGCAGTGGCTGAAACAGGAACTCCTTTCACTCTGTCCCCTGCAGCTTTTCCCATTAACCTTCTCTATTGTCTTTGGTGTTTGTGGGTTGAGAAGTCCTGTAACTGCCACAGCTCACTGATTCAAGGCACTGGGGCCTGTTACCCCTGGATCCCAGTCTGTTTGGTCTGGATGTAGCCCACACTGGACTCTGCTCAGCTCTGCTCCCAGCTCCATGGGATAGACCTTACCCAGTGACCATCTAGGCTATTCTGGGCTGGAGCCCTGCTTCCCTCTGCTGTTTCATGGGTTCTGCATTTCTTCTCTGTTGTCTTCGGTGTTTGTGGGTCGAGAAGTCTGGTAACTGCCACAGCTCACTGATTCAGGACGCTAAGGCCTGTTCTGCCAGGCTCCTGATCTGGTTGGTCCAGGCATGGCTCATGATGGGCTCTGCTCCACTCAACTCCAAGTTCCATATGATAGACCTTACCCAGTGACCATCCAGGCTGTCCTGGGCTGGATCCTTACTTCCCTCTGCTATTTTGTGAGTTCTACAGTTCTATAATTTGTTCAGAGACATTTTTAAAGGTTTTTGGAGGGACCTGGAGGGGAGCTCATGCAAGTTCCTGCTTTCCAGCTGCCATCTTAGCTGCTGTCTATTAATTTTCTAATCTGAAGGCCTTAATGGGGGAAGCATGGAGGGCAGCCCCTAAACTTTACTCTGATACAAATTAGCTTAAAAAAGGAATAATATGCATACTCCATTTAGTGTAGAAATCTATCATACCTTCCAGGAAAGTAGGAATTGAAAGGGATAAAAGAAGGGAGAGAGATGATAACAGGGAGGACAGTTTGGGGCAGGTAAAAGTCAAAAGTAAAATGCTTTTGAGAATGGACAGAGCAAAAGGAGAGACAGAAAGGGGGAGAGGGGAATAAGATGGAGTTACATAGCTGGTAACCACTTCTGTGAAAAAAAATATGGTGAATTTTTCTGATATAGACTTCATATCTCAAACATATTAAAAACAGAATCAAATTTAGAGAAAAAAGAACTATTTCTCAATTGATAAATGGTCAAAGAATATGAGCAATTTCCAGGCAAAGTAATCAATGCTATCTATAGTCATGAAATAAATCCTCTAAGTCACTATTGATGAGAGAAATGCAAATTAAAACAACTCTGAGTTACTACTTCCCACCTGTCAGATTGGGTAATATGACAGAAAAGAAAAAATGAGAAATATTGGAGGCAGTGTGGGGAAATTAATACACCAATGCACTATTGATGAAGTTGTATCAATATACAACTATTGATTCAACTATTCTGGAGAGCAATTTGGGACTGTGCCTAAAGGACTTCAAAACATTTGAGCAAACAATACCACTACTAGGTCTCTCTCCCAAAGAGCTTAAGAAAAAAATAAATGGATCTATGTGCACAAAAATATTTATAGGACCTTTTTATTGGTGGCAAAAAATTGGAAATTGAGGAGATGTCAATCAATTAGGGAATGACTGAATAAACTGTTGCATATGATTGTGATGGTGTATTATTGTCTTATGGGAAATGATGCACAGAATGCTCTCAGTAAAATTCAGAAAGACTTACATGAACTGATGCAAAGTCAAATGAGCAAAACCAGTAGAACATTTTAGGCAGTTAACAGCAATGTTATATGATGATCTACTATGAATAACTTAGCTACTCTCAACAATACAATGATCCAAGAAAATTCTGTGGGATTTATAGTGAAAAGTGTTGTCCAACTATAGAGAAAAAACTGGTGGAACCAGTGCAAGCTAAGGGTAGATCAAAGATATTTTTTTCCTTTATTTTCATTTTTTCTTGTTTATTTTCTGTCTGTTTTCCTTCACGGAATGACTTACCTGAAATGTGTTTTGCATAACTACGCTCTATTCAGCTCTGTCAAATGTGAAATTCCTTGCCTTCTCAATGAGGGAGTATAGGTAGGAAGAGAGAGAATTTGAAACTAAAAATTTGAGGGAAAATGTGTTTAAATTGTTTTTGTATGTAATTGGGAAAATAAAACACTAAAGGAAAAAGGAAAGAAAATGCATCCATAATTATGATATAACCCTATCCTATTAAATTTGTATACAAGACTTTTTCAGCCATTCTCTCAAATTATATGAATTTACTTTGTCTCCTCTTTTACTTTTAATACACTTTTTCTTCAGAGTTTTTACTAATTTTTTGTGAGGTGATGTTTTATTGTAGATCTCCATTCTTTTCCTTCTTTTTAGTTATTCTTATCTGTTTTGTACATCTCTTGTTTTTTAATGGTATAGGGAAGCTAAGTCTTTGCATAATGTTTGATACAGCCAATTTAGCAGAACTGTAATGTAACATCATTGTGGCTGTTCAAAAGTAAGGGTTTCAGAAGAAAAAGGAGAAATTAACTATAGATTTAAAGTTGGTGGATGTTAATTTGATAGGAAAAGAAAGAAAGAAAGAAAGAAAGAAAGAAAGAAAGAAAGAAAGAAAGAAAGAAAGAAAGAAAGAAAGAAAGAAAGAAAACAAACCAAATTATTGCTTTCAAAAATGAAAAGGGTGAATTCATCACCAATAAAAAAGAAATTGAAGCAATAATTAGGATCTATTTTTCCAACTGTATGCCATAAATCTGACAATCTAAGTGTAATAGATGAATATTTATAATATACATCTATTATGCAGATTAAAAGAAGAGGAAATAAAATTCTTAAGTAACTTCATCGTAGGGGAAAAAATGAACAGGTGCTCCACAAACTCCCTAAGGAAAAAAAAATCCAGGGCCCGATGGATTTATGAGTGAATTCTACCAATTCTACCAAGCATTAAAACACACACACACACACACACACACACACACACACACAATTAATTCCAATACTGTATAAACTATTTCTAATAACTAGGCAAAAAAGAAAATGTTCTGCCAAATTCTATTTATGACACAAACATGGTGCTGATATCTAAACCAGGAAGAGGCAAAACAGAGAAAAAAAATATAGACCAATTTCCCTAATGAATATTGACACAGAATTTTTAAGTGAAATATTAAGAAAAAGATTACTGCAATTTATTGCAAGGATAATATATGACCAGGTAGAATTTAAACCAGTAGTGCAAGGCTGGTTCAACATTAGGAAAACTATCAGCAGTATCAGTAACAAAACTTATGAAAATCAGATGATTATTTCATTAGATGCAGACAAAACTTTTTGACAAAATACAATACCCATCAATTCCTATCAAAAACATTAGGGAGCAGAAAAATAAATGAAGTTTTTTTCCTAAAATGATAGGTAGCATATCTATAACCATCATCAAGCATTATATGTAATGAAGATAAGCTAGAAACTTTCCCAAAATGATTAGGGTAGGGGTGAAACAATTAGGCCTATTATCACCACTATTACCCAATATAGTACCAGAAATGTTAGCTTGAAGAAGAGAAGAAAAAGAAATTGAAAGAATTAGAATAGACAATGGGGAAACAAAACTATTTCTCATTGCTGATCATGTGATGGTATACTTAGAGAATCCTAGAAAATCAACTAAAAAAGCTCTTTTAAACAATGACTTCAGTGAAGTTGTGGGATATAAAATAAATGAAAATAATTTATCAACATGTCTCTATATTACCAACAAAAGCCATCAACAAGAGATAGAAAGAGGAACTGCATTTAAAATAAGTGTAGACAACATAAATTATTTGGGAGTCTATGTGTCAAGACAAACCCAGAACTACTTGAACACAATTACAAAACAATTTTCTTTTTTTTTCATGCAGCCCCTCGGAGGGCAGAGGAAAAAATGCAGTGAGTTGTGAGGCTACCACATTAAGAAAATCACATGGAGTGCAAGAGCAGAAGATACAAGGACAGGCAAAGGGGTGGGTGCAGTGACTGGCTGGGGCAACTACTAGGGAAGGATTCACCACCTCTAGCATGGGCAATAATGGACCCCCAGAGGGCATGTCTACACAAAGGCTTCCTCCCCTACAGATGGATGGAGCTAGAACCTGCCTCTGTTCCAGGATCCAGCTACAGAGGACTCCTAGGCACAATTAGGAACTGTCTTACCACACTTTACTCCTTCCTCAAGCCATATTAAGACAACAGTCCCTCTGGCAGATCTCAGAAAGCCAAGAAGCAGCCTCTGTGTCTTCTGATGGGACCAAGAAGGCCCTGGGTGAGGGAGAGGAAAAAAGAAGTGTAGCCTCAAACCTTTTTCTCCTGCACATCTGGGAGGAGGGGGGACAGTGAAAGCCACAGTCATCTTTTGACTCTATGGCCTCCCATACCCAGAGTGACCAGTAAAACACTTGGAGGCCATTATTTTTTTAAAAGGAGAACAGTTACAGTGTCCTACGTGCACAAAGTTTTAAATTTCAAGACATTAAAAAAAAACCTGTCCCAGCCCCCAGAGGACAGAACATTGATGACCAGGCTGACCACTGCTTGTGGCTTTGCATGTCTATTGCTGTTTTCCTTCCAAAAGCAAGCTCTCCAGCCTGTGCCCTACATCCTCAAGTCCTGTCCCTCCCATTGCTCCAAGGTTTTTCCAAGCTCCAGTAGATCAGCTTTGCAAAGACAGGAGAGAGGATGATAGGAGGGAGCAACCAGAGATCCAGTCAGATGCTCTAAAAATTCTTGAGGATCTCCTCTGCCACAATACAAGACCAAACATTGGCCGACACCTTCATTTCCTTCATCTCCTTATCAATCCCCTCCATAAAGTGGATCACAAAGTCCACCAGTTTATGTTCGTACATTTGCTCAGTGTGAAAGTTTGTAATCAGAAAACCGATGTCATAATCCTCCACAGGCTCCCTATGCAAGATAAAGTTCTCTGCTCTCATTGTCATGAAGCACATGAAGTTGTGGCAAAGGATCCTCTCAATCTCATCAGCCTGTTTCACAACAATGCTGAGTCAAACAATAACAACTTGTTCCTTCTCATTCCTGCTAATGGTCACAGGTTGTAACAGGAGTTCTTTGATACCTTGACTTCTACCTCTGGTTTGTTGTGCTTCTCCACAAGTTGAGAGGAGAAATTCTCCAGGCAAAGTGCAGCCTGCAGTGTGGCCAGAATGGTATTAAGGTAGCAGTGAAGAGTGGCAGTCATTGTTGGGGCTAGCTATGCTAGAAAGGGAAGTGAAGGAGTCCACGAAACCATTTTTATGAAAATAAAGTCAGATCTAAATGATTGGAAAATATCAGTTGCTAATGGGGGTATGGCTGAGCTAAAATAATAAAAAAGACAGTTCTACATAAATTAATTTACTTATTTATTGCCATACCAATCAAATTACCAAAAAATTTATAAAGCTAGAAAAAAAAATAAAACAATACATCCTGAAGAATAAAAGGTCAAGAATATCAAAGGAAATCATAATTTTAAAAAAATCCACAATGGAAGATATCCTAGTGGTACCAGATCTAAAACTGCATTATGAAACATCAATTGGCAAAATGATTTGGTAGTGGCTAATAAATAGTGTTAGATCAATGGAATAGGTTAGGTACAGAAGACACAGTAGTAAAAAATTACAGTAATCTACTATTTGATAAACCCCCAAACTCCAGCTTCTGGGACAAGGACTCACTATTTAACAAGAACTTCTGGTAAAACTGGAAAATAGTACAGTGGAAACTAGGCATAGACTAATATCTCACACATATGGCAAGAGAAGATCAAAATAGGTATATGAACTAGACATAAAGGGTGACACCATAAACAAATTAGGAGAACAGGGTATAGCTTACCTGTCAAATCTATGGAAAAGGGAAGAATTTATGACTGAACAAAAGATATAAATAATTATTAAATGTAAAATTAATAATTTTGATTACATTAAATTAAAAAGGTTTTGCAGAAACAAAACCAATGCAACCAAAGAAAGCAGAAAGCTGGGAAACAATTTTTTCCAGCTAGTGTTTCTGATAAAGACCTCATTTCTCAAATATATAAGGAACTAAGTCAAATTTATAAGAATACAAGTCATTCCTCAATTCCTAAATGGTCAATGGATATGAACAATCGGTTTTCAGATGAAGAAATTAAAACTATCATCATAAAAATACTATAAATCACCCTCGTTTTGGCAAATGTGATTTAAAACAACTCTAAAGTATCACCTTATGTTTATCAGGTTGGCTAATATGACAGGAAACAAAAATGCTGAATATTGGAGAGGATATGGAAAACTTAGAACACAAATACATTGTTTGTCTAGTTGTGAACTGATCCAACCATTGTGAAGCACAATTTGGAACTATGCCCAAAGGGCTGTAGAATTTTGCTTACCCTTTGATCCAACAATAGCACTAATTGGTCTATATCACAAAGAGATCATTAAAAAATGAAAAGGACTTTCATGTACAAAAATATGCATACACACATATACATACACATGCACATACACACACATATATATACACACATATTAACAGCTCTTTTTTAGTGATGGCAAAGAATTGGAAAATGATGGGATGCCCATCAATAGGGGCCTGGCTGCCCATCTATAGGGGAATGGCTGAGCAAGCTGAGGAATATGAATGTAATGGGATTCTATTGGGCTATAAGAAACAATAAGCAGCAAGATTTCAGAAAAAATTTCTGGAAAGACTTATATGAACTGATGCTGAGTGAAGTGAGCAGAACCAAGAGTACATTGTATGAAGTAAAAGCAACATTGTACAATAGTCAAATATGATGGAATTTGTTTTTCTCAGCAATATGATGATCCAAGACAATTCCAAATGACTAATGCTGGAAGATGTGATGCACATCCAGAGAAAGAACTATGGAGGCTGAATGCATATCAAAGCATATTATTTTCAATTTTTTTTGTCTTTTTTCCCCCTTTGTGTCTTCTGGTTTTTCTCTTTTGTTCAGATTCTTCTTTCACAACATGACTAATGTGGAAATATATTTAATATGATTATATATGTATAGCCTGCATTGGATTTCATGCTGCCTTTTTGATAGGGGGAGGGAAGGAGAGAGAAGAATTTGGAATTCAAAATCTTATAAAAATGAATGGTGAAAACTCTGTTTACATATGATTGGAAAAAATACTATTAAGTGGGAGAAGGGAGTTCTCAGTCCATGGATGGTAGGAGAGTTGGACAACTGGTTCAAAGGAGATGCCAAGGACCCTTTTCTGGTGCTTAGTTCATGACTCAATTTTGGGTCATAGTATTAGCAACAAAAGAAGAGGCAGAACTTATGACTTCAGAAGAGAAAGGACCCAGGCTTGGGAGGACTGGGGACCTTGGTCTCAATTCCAAAGGGGGAGCACCAGGAATTGTGGCTGCAGAAGAGAGGAATATTTATTGCAATTCCAGGGCCAGGAGGAGTGATACTTCTGGTGGCTAAAGGAGAAAAAAATATCTGTTATTGGATAAAGACCAGAGTACAGACCAGGAGAGCAGTAACCATACTTGTCCTTAGATGATACCACCCTGGGAGAACCAAAACTTACAGACTTCCAAAGCTAGCTCTGAAAACAGCAATTAGAGAGGGCTCAAGTTTTGGACAGTAATCCATCCATCCCACAAACAATGTCAAAATTTAATATGCAGATAAAAGTAAAAAAGATAGGCTAAAAATATGAGCAAACGATGAAAATAACAACAACAAGAACCTGACCATAGAAAGGTACTATGGTGATAGGGGATATCAAGACACAAACCCAATACCTGGACCAAATTTGATAAAAAGTTTGACAATGATGTCAAAGCATCTACAAACAAAACCTCAAAGGAAAAAAATGAATTAGAGAGAAACTTGACAAGAATTACTAGGAAAAAAAAAACTCAAAAGATTTTAAAAAATCAAATAAGAGAGATAAGGGCAAAATGGGAGAGAGAAATGGGAGTGATGCAAGAAAACTAATGATAAGAGAGTCAATAGCTTTGTAAGTGAAACACAAAAATATTGAAGAAAATGACACCCTAAAAAAACAAAATTGGCCAAATGATGAAAGAGGCACAAAAAATAAACTGAAAGAAAATAATTCCTTGAGAAAAAGGATTGGCCGAATGAAAAAAATAAGAGGTACAAAATCTCGCTGTAGAAAATCACCTGTCAAAATTTAGAATTGGACAAGTGAAAGGTAATGATTCCATGAGACACTAGTAGACAATAAAACAAAATTCAAATAATGAAAAATATAAAAGAGAATGTAAACTATGTAACTGGAAAATATATTGATTATAAATAATATAATAATTACAAGACTGTCTAAAAGGCAGGATAAAAAAGAGCCTAGGCATCATATTTCAAGAAATTATCAAGAAAATTTACCAGGATATCCTAGAACCATCAGCTAAAATGGAAATTGAAAGAATTCACAAATCACTTCCTAAAAGAGATCCCAAAATGAAGTCTCCAAAGAATATTATAGCCAAATTCTTGAGCTCTCAGGCTGGCTAAAGGAGACCCAAAATTATTGAAGAAAATAACACCTTAAAAAAATAGCCTAACTCAAATGGCAATATAGCTCCAAAAAGTCAATGAGGAGAAGAGTGCCTTGAAAGGCAGAATTAGCCAAATGGAAAAGGAGGTCCAAAGAGCAATGAAGAAAATACTACCTTAAAAATTGGATGGAGCAAGTGAAAACTAGTGACTTTATGAGAAATCAAGATATTATAAAACAAAACCAAAGGAATGAATAAATGGAAGACAATATGAAATATCTCTTTGGTAAAACCACTGACCTGGAAAACAGATCGAGGAGAGATAATTTTAAAACTATTGGACTACCTAGTAGACATCATCAAAAAAAAGATCCTAGATATCACCTTTCAAGAAATTATCAAGGAGAACTGCCCTGATATTCTAGAGCCAGAGGGTAAAATAGAAATTGAAAGAAACCACCAATAGCCTCCTGAAAAAGATCCTAAAAAGAAAACTCCTAGAAATATTGTAACCAAATTCCAGAACCACCAGATCAAGGAGAAAATACTGCAAGCAGCGAGAAAGAAATACTTTTAGTATTGTGGAAACACAAGATCTAGAACCTTCTACATTAAGGGATCAAAGGGCTTAAAATATGATATTCTGGAGTTTAAAGGAGCTAGGATTAAAACCAAGAATCACGTGCCCAGCAAAACTGAGTATAATACTCCAGGGCAAAATATGGATGTTCAATAAAATAGAGGACTTTCAATCTTTCTCAATGAAAAGACCAGAGCTGAATAGAAAATTTGACTTTCAAACGCAAGTATTATGAGAATCATGAAAAGGTAAACAGGAAAGAGAAATCATATAGGATGTCTAAAAGTTCAACTGTTTTGTTTACATTTCTTCATGGAAAGATGATATTTGTAACTCATGAAACCTTTCTCAGTATTAGGGTAGTTGAAGAGAATATACATTGAGATAGACAAAGGGCACAGGGTGAGTTGGATATGAAAGGATGATATCTAAAAATAAATTAATGAATACATAAAATTAAGAGGTGAGAGAGGAATATATTGTGAGAAGGAGAAAGGGGGAAATAGAATGGGGTAAATTATCTCACATAACAGTGGCAAGAAAAAAGCAGTTCTATTGGAAGGGAACAGGGGGAAGGTGAAAGGGAATGAGTGAATCTTGCTCTCATCTGATTTGTCTTAAGGAGGGAATAACATACAAAGTCAATTGGGTATCTTACCCTACAGGAAAATAGGGGGAATGGGCATAAGAGAGGGGGGATGATAGTAGGGAAGGCAGATCAGGGAGGAGGTAATCAAAAGCTAACACTTTTGAAAAGGGACAGGGTCAAGGGAGAAAATTGAATAAAGGGGAACAGATAGGTCGGATGGAAATATAGTTAGTCTTTTACAATGTGACTGTTATGAAGTGTTTTGCATAATGATACATGTGTGACATATGTTGAATTGTTGCCTTTTCAGGGAGAGTGAGTGAGGAGGGAAGAAGGGAGAGAATTTGGAACTCAAAGTTCTAAAAACAAATGCTCAAAAAAAGTTGTTTTTATATGCAACTGGGAAATAAAATATACAAGTAATGGGATATAGAAATCTATCTTGCCCTACAAGAAAGTAAGGGGAAAGAGGATAATGGGGAGAGTGGGGTGACAGAAGGAAGGGCATACTGGGGAAACGGACAATCAGAATATATGCCATATTAAGGTGGGGGAAGGGTATAAATGGGGATAAAATTTGTAAATCAAATTCTTGTGGGAATCAATGTTGAAGACTAAAAAATATTAAATAATAAAACAATAAAAATATAAAAAAGTAAATCAATGAACAGCTTATGCTACCAAAACAAAACCTAAAAAATGAATTAAAAATCTCCAATCAAACACAAAAATTAAAGTTAAGAAAATCATTGAAGTACTAAAAGTAAAAGCTGAATTTATGAGGAAAAAATAAAATAGATAAAACCTTCATTACTTTGAGTAAAATGAAGAAAGAAAAAAAAACAAATTAGTATTATCACAAATTATAAAAAAATGTGAGTTCATCACCAATGAAGATGAAATAAAAGTAATCTTTAAGGAAAATGAAAATAATATTTTTGAATAAAACTGTTAATTTAAGTAGAATAGATGAATGTTTTCAAAGCATTAAACTTTACACACTAACAGAAGAGAAAGTAGAATAAATAAATAGAGAAATAAAAATAAATCTATTTGAAACCAAGAAATTGAATAAACTATCAATAAGCTCCCTTAGGGTGAAAAAAATCTACAGGATCACTTCAATTTACAAGTGAATTCTACAAAAATCTTAAGGAATGATTAATGCCAGTACTACATAGACTCTTTGGGAAAACAAGCAAAGAAAGAGCCCTATTAAAATCCTTTTATGACATAAATATGGTGCTAATACCCAAACCAGGAAGACCAAAACAGAGAAAGAAAATTACAGACCAATGTCCTTAATTTACATTGATGCAAAACATAATTAAGACACTAGTAAGGTTAGAGCAATGTATCACAAGGATCATTCACTATGACCAGGTGGGATTTATACTAGGAATGCAGGACTGGTTCATATTAGGAAAACCAACAGCATAATCAGCCATATAAATAACTAAATTACCAAAAACTATATGATTGTCTCAATAGATGCAGAAAAAAGCTTTTGACAAAATAAAACACTCATTTCAATTAAAATACTAGAAATCATTTAAATAAATGGAGTTTTCTTTAAAATGATAAGTAGTATCTACCTAAAATAATCAGCAAACATTATTTGTAATGGGGATAAGGTAAAATCCTTTTAATTAAGAACAGGGGTGAAACAAGGATGCTCATTATCATCACTAATTTTCAATATTGTAAGAGAAATGCTAGCTATATCAACAAGAAAAGAAAAAGAGATGAAAGGAATTAGAATAGGATTGGGGAAACTAAACTATCACTCCTTGCAGATGGTATGATGGTATATTTAGAGAATCTTAGAGAATCAACTGAAAACTTAATAGAAACAATTAACAGCTTCACTAAAATCACAGAATATTAAAAAAAACAATGCAAATCACCAACATTTCATATATTATCAAAAAGTCCAACAGGAAGGGAGAGAGAAAATCCATTTAATTAACTACAGACAATATCAAACACATGGGAGTCTACTTGACAAAACAAACTCAGGAACTACATAAACACAATTACAAAACACTTTTCACAGGGTCAGATCTAGATAATTGAAAAAAAAAATCAATAGTTAATGGGTAGGCAGAGCCAATATAATAAAATTGACGATTGCCATGCCAATCAAATTACTAAAAGATATTTTATGGATCAAGAAAAAGCTGTATGCAGGGGAGTGAAAGGGAAGATAGAGAGACAGAGATAGAGAGAGACACAGAGGAAGATAGAGAAAACTGAGTCAGTTTTTTAAGAATAAGAATTGTTCCTCAACTGGAAAATGGTCAAAGAATATGAACAGACACATTTCAGAAGAAGACAACAAAGTTCTTTACAGTCATATAAAATGCTCTAAATCAATGCTGATTAGCAAAATGCAAATTAAAACAATGATGAGGTACCCCAAAACTCAATAGATTGGCTAATATGATGCAAAAGGAAAATGATGAATGTTAAAAGAAATGTAGAAAAATAGGGACACTCGTGCACTATTGGTGGAGTTGTGAACTGATAAAACCATTGTGGAAAGTAGTTCAGAACTATATTCGAAGGACTATAAAACTTTACTCACCCCTTAACTCAGGAATAACACTCCTGGGTCTACATCCTAAAGAGAACAAAGGAAAAAAAAGGATACATAAATCCAAAAAGATAAACACATCTTTTTCTGGTGGCAAAGAATTTTTAATTCAGAGGATGCCCATCAATTGAGCATATGATTGTGATGGGATATTACTGTGTTATAAAAAAACAAAAACAAAAAGCAAGATAATTTCAGAAAAATTGAGAATGCTCACATGAACTGATAGAAAGTGAGTTAAGCATATTCAGGATAACATTGTGCACAGCAAAAGCAACACTTAATAATCAACTGTGAATAACTTAGCTATTTTCCACACTGCAATGATTCAAAACAATTCTGAAGGACTTATGATGAAAAATGCTCTCCATCTCTAGGTAAAGAGCTGATAACATCCAAATAAAGATTGAACGATACCTTTTGGAAAAGCCTTTATTTTTCTTGTTTTTTTTGTCTGTATTTTCTTTGGTAAAATGGCAAATATGCAAAACTTTTATGTAATTGAACATGTATAATCTATATTTAATTAATTGCCTTCTCAAGGAGGCAGAGGAAGAGAAGACGGGAGTGAGAACATGGAACTCAATTTTTTTTTTCAAATAGATATAGGTCTTGTTTATATGTAATTGAGAAAAAAAACAAAGAAGGAAGAAAGCCATACCAATCAAGCTACCAAAACATCTTTTACAGAGCTAGAAAAAATAATAACAAAATTCGTCTGGAAGAACGAAAGTTCCAGAATATCAAGAGAATTAATGAAAAGTAAATGCTAGGGAAGGTGGCCTAGCCATTCCAGAACTTAAATTTTATTGTAAAGCAGCAATCATCAAAACTACTTGGTTCTGGCTAAGAAATAGAATGGTGGATCAGTGGAATAGGTTAGGTATACAAGACACAGTGGCCAAAGAGTATAGTAATCTACTGCTTGATAAACCCAAAGACTACAGCTTCTGGGATAAGAACTCACTATTTGGCAAAAACTGCTGGGAAAACTGGAAAATAGTGTCCAGAAACTGGGTATAGAACAGCACTTTAAACTATATACCAAAATAAAGTCTAAATGGGTACACAATTTAAATCTAAAGGTTGGTACTATAAGCAAACTGGGAGACCAAGAGTAGTTTACCTGTCAGATATATAGAGAATAGAAGAGAGATAGAGAATATTATGAATGAATAACAAATGCATAATTTTCTTTTTTTTATTTTTTTT
>CM053622.1:438200548-438225127 GCA_028646595.1 Phalanger gymnotis
TACAATCTATATGTATGTATATGCATGTGTATATGTACTTGTATCTGTCTGTATGCATATGTATATGTATGTATCTGTACATGTATGCATAAGTGTATGATGTATATTCTAGCACTTAGCAAAAAATTTTGCACAGACTAGGTGCCCAATATATTTAATGTTTATTGATTGGTTGATATGTTCAGACACTTGTATATGTGTACACATGTTATGTACACACATGCATGTCATGTATGGCATGATATACACATTAAAATGTATACATGTATTTCTACACACAAATATACACATGTGTACATATGATATACATATATGCATATATATCAAATGAATATTTATATATCCAATGGATACTCTTGTCATTTATTAGATAAATAAAATTCCACCTATTTAGAGCATGTTGAACATAGTTTAAAATGTATGCGAGCGTATATTCAGACTATGTTTGTGCATATGAATATATTACATATATACACATGTTCATAAATATATAGACATGTACAGGCATGTATACATGTGTATGTGTATTTATACAGATATCCCTATAAACATTCATCTACATTTTTATCCATGTCCCACAAGGATATATTGGTGAACTGCTATACCTGGTAAATGACAAGAGTTTTTATTAGAAAAGATTTAAACAGCAAAAATACCTACTTTTGAATGATCTTTGTGTTTCTAAGAGACAAGTAGTAGTGTTTCTTTTTTTTAAATCATGTAAGTACCCTCTTAAACATTGCCATATACTCATCATTTTAGGTAAACAACATGTTGGTTTTTGAAATGAAATACACTAAATATACATTCACATTACATATACTAATGATTCTAGCGTAGCTACCATTACTCCTTATGTTGAATTTTTCATCAATCTATATCATCTTTTTTTCATCTTTTCCTTATATTTTAAAAAATATGATTCCAATGAACACCATGCTTCACTTTTCTGCGGTTGATTCACATACTGACAAAAACATATGAAATTGCAAGTGTTGCATAGAATTTCATCAATTTTGATCTGCAGCTTGATTGCCTGACTCTAGTGTCTTACATAAATGTTCTATTCAAAAGAATTCACTTTAAAGAGATCTTTGAAAAGAAGGGCTATTTGGATGCTTGAGGAAAACTTAGATTGGATTTTCTTGATTTTGTAGATTGTTCCTCTAGTCTCTTTACTCATGTTTATTTAGAATAATTATGACTTGGTGTATGCCATAGAGTAGCACAGTCAATCTAATTTATAATGTGGTTGTACAGAGTCAAATCTTGGCAAAAAAAAAATAATAACAGTTAGTGTTTATAGTCATTGTCTTCAATCCTGGAATTCCTTTTCAGTTTACCACTTTTCTGGCAACCAGAATCACATAATTTCAGAACTGGAAGTGAACTCACAAAACATACACCTCCAAATCATTATTTATAAAGGCACTCATGGTGTATCAAGCAAGACGGCAGGTGGAAAGCAGGGACTTGAGATCCCCAAACAGGTCCCTCCAAATACATATAAAAAATGGCTCTGAACAAATTCTAGAACTGCAGAAGCCACGAAATAGCAGAGGGAAGCAGTGCTGCAGCCCAATACAGCCTGGATGGTCGTGGGGTAAGGTCTACTGCAGGGAACGGGGAGCAGCGCAGAGCCCAGCGTGGGCTGCTCCCAGACCAACAAGACTGGAAGCCAGGTGAAACAGGCCCTAGTGCCCTATATCAGTGAGCTGTGGCAGCTGCTAGACTTCTCAACCCCCCAAAAAAAACAAAGATAACAGAGAAGGTTAGTGGGAAAAGTTGTGGGGGCAGAGGGAAAGGACTTTGTGCTTCAGCCAACACCCTAGGGGCAGTGGAGGTGATACAGCTCTTAGGCTACTTTGAGAGCTACAGCTGTAGTTGCTTCTGGCCCCAGGCCTACCTGGTGGGAGGAAGTAAGTGGTGGATCTGAGCAGGAGTGCAGAAACAGCTTAGATCTGAGTCCGGTCTGGGTTGGCGTTTTGAGGGAGGAGTACTGCTGGTGTGGCAGAGCTTGCTGTGTAGAAATAGCTCTGAGAACAACAGCACACCCCCTCAAGATTGGACCAAGTATTCTGTACTCTACAAGCAGTCATACTCTAATGAAAAACTCAAGGGTCAAGTAAGTTGGCTGGGAACATGGCCAGGCAGCAAAAATGAACTCAGATTCAGACTCAGACTTTGGAATCTTCCTTGGTGACAAAGAAGATAAAAACATACAGCCAGAAGACATCCAAAAAGTCAAAGAGCCTACATCAAAAGCCTCCAAGAAAAAACATGAACTGGTTTCAGGCCATGAAAGAGCTCAAAAAGGATTTGGAAAAGCAAGTTAGAGAAGTAAAGGAAAAATTGAGAAGAGAAATGAGAGCGATAGAAGAAAACCATGAAACACAATTCAATGACTTGCTGAAGATCCCAAAAAATGCTGAAGAAAATAACACCTTTAAAAATAGATTAACTCAAATGGCAAAAGAGCTCCAAAAACCAATGAGGAGAAGAATGCCTTGAAAGGAAGAATTAGCCAAATGGAAAAGGAGGTCCAAAAGACCACTGAAGAAAATACTACCTTAAAAATTAGATTGGAGCAAGTGGAAGCTAGTGACTTTATGAGAAGTCAAGATGTTATACAACAGAACCAAAGGAATCAAAAAGTGGAAGAAAATGTGAAATATCTCATTTGGAAAACCATGAACCTGGAAAATAGATTGAGGAGAGGTAAATTAAAAATTATTGGACTACCTGAAAGCCATGATAAAAAAAAAAAAACCAGCCTAGATATCATCTTTCAAGAAATTACCAAGGAAAACTGCCCTGATATTCCAGAGCCAGAGGGTAAAATAGAAATTGAAAGAATCCACTAATCACCTCCTGAAAAAGATCCCAGAAAGGAAACTCTTAAGAATATTGTCACCAAATTCAAAGCTCCCACATCAAGGAGAAAATACTGCAAGCAGCCAAAAGGAAATAATTTGAGCATTGTGGAAACACAATCAGAATAACCCAAGATCTAGCAGCTTCTACATTAAGGGATTGAAGGGCTTGGAATATGATATTCCGGAGGTCAATAGAGCTAGGATTAAAACCAAAAATCACCTACCCAGCAAAGCTGAGTATCATGCTCCAAGGCAAAATATGGATTTTCAATAAAATAGAGGACTTTCAAGCTTTCTCAGTGAAAAGACCAGAGCTGAATAGAAAATTTGACTTTCAAATATAAGAATCAAGAGAAGCATGAAAAGGTAGACAAGAAAGAGAAATTGTAAGTGACTTACTAAAGTTGAACTGTTTTGTTTGCATTCCTACATGGAAAGAAGATGTGTATAATTCATGGGACCTCAGTATTAGGGTAGATGAAGGGAATGTGTGTGTGTGTGTGTGTGTGTGTGTGTGCGCACGCGCGTGGAGAGAGAGAGAGAGAGAGAGAGAGAGAGAGAGAGAGAGAGAGACATAGGGCACAGGGTGAGTTGAATATGAAGGGATGATATCTAAAAAAATAAAGTCAATTTAAGTGATGAGAGAGGAATATATTGAGAGAGGGAGAAAGGGAGAGATAGAATTGGGTAATTTATCTCACATAAAAGTGGCAAGAAAAAGCAGTTCTGTTGAAAGGGAAAAGGAGGGAGGTGGGGTAGAATGAGTGAATCTTGCTCTCATTGGATTTGACCTGAGGAGGGAATACCACACAAACTCAGTTGGGTTACCCCACAGGACAGAAGGAAGAAGGAGAAAAAAATGGGGGACAATAAAAGGGAAAGCAGATAGTGGCAGGAGGTAATCAAAAACAAACACTTTCGAGAAGGGACAGGATTAAGGGAGAAAACTGAATTAAAGAGGATAGGATAGGAAGGAGCAAAATATAGTTAGCCTCTCACAACATGAGTATTGTGGGAGAGTTTTACATAATGATACGCATGTGGCCTATGTTGAATTGCTTGCTTTCTTAGGGAGGGTGGGTGGGGTGGGAAGAGGGGAGAGAATTTGGAACTCAAAGTTTTAAAAGCAGATGTTCAAAAAAAAATTTTGCATGCAAGTAGCAAATAAGATATACAGGCAATGGGGCATAGAAACTTATCTTGCCCTATGAGAAAGTAAGGGAAAAGGGGATGCGAGTTAGGGGGAGTGGGGTGAAAGAAGGAAGGCTGGAAAGGCTGGAAGGAAAGAAGGCTGACTGTGAAACTGGGCAACCAGAATATATGCCATCTCAGAATGGGGGGAGGGTAGTAATGGGGAGAAAATTTGTAATTCAAACTCTTATGAAAATCATTGCTGAAAACTAAAAATATTAAATAAATTAAATAAATAATTTTTAAAATGGAAAAAACAATATAACAAGTCACTCATCTTTTTTGTTTGCACTTAAAACCTTCCAGTTATGAGTAACCTATTATTTACTTGGGTGCATACACACACACATAGACACACACACACATACGTGATGTATAGATAGATATGTTGACATATATACACATACGTGTGTATATATTTATATATACATATATATGTATATATGTGTGTTTGTATATGTGTGTCTATGTGTATATATGTATACACATATTATATGTCTATATGACACACACATCTATATACACATATGATACATATGCATACTATATATGTGTATAACAGATCATATGTCCTCTGTCATCTGTTAATAACTAGATTATCAGAGGAATTAGAAAAAGTATGAAATTAAATTCACTTGTCCTTTACAAATGGTAGCTGTTAGTTTTGCTTATTTGGGGTTGGCTAGGACATTCTATTTTTGTCTTCCTCAGAATGCTTTCAATTTGCTTTTATACAATGCATATAATTCTGTGCATCCGTTCTATTTCTGTACCATATCCAATAAGGGCTCTGCCAAGGAATATCTATTTCCACTTTGTTTTTCCCTTTCCCGGTTCTTGCCACATGACAGAAAAAGCAGAGTTTCATAATGACTTTTTCATCTTCCTCTTCCTCTCTCTCTTTCCATGGAAGTCTCTGTGGAAGTTCCTTCTACTGAAGGGGAAATAGAAACCCCTTAAATCCTTCCTCATCACAGGATTTTGACCAGCAAAATGTCTTAAACCTAAAATAATTTACTTTTTATTAGCAATATTTATGGGAGGCTGAGATGGTGGAAGGTAACAGAAAATTATAATTCTAGTCTGGCATACTATCTCCATGGGAGAATTTGGTTGCCACCTGGAAAAATAAAGCAAGTCATCCTAGTGCCTCCAGTCTTTTATTCTCCCCTAGACAGAAAATAATGTTCTCAACACCAATGAGTAACATTTTATACAAATACCCAGGCTCATAGTCTGCATATATTACCAATCACAAATTCTCAGGTTAAACTAAAGAGGATTCATGCTAATGAGACAGCCACAACTATCACAAATAGATTCTAGAGTGAAGATGCTCTCTAATCAACATCAACAATTTACTCAAACATCTTCCATTAATCTATATTTATTGAGCCTCTACTATGTGCATAACACTAAGCTGTATATTATTATTTAACTTTTTTCAAGATAAGATTATAGTGTTAACTTATGTACCCCTATAATATTCTTTAAAATGTTGGAACAAAACAATGTGACATTGAATCCATTATCATAAGTTTGTGAGGTAATGTTTCATAAAGTAGAAGGCATAATTGTTCTCTAAGACCTACCTTCTAAAAAAATAAATTTGCCAATTTGTTTCACATACTATTCAAACTTTTTTGTTAACTTTTCAGTCTTCTAGCTCTCCTGGAATCACATGGTGAAAGTCTCCATTAAAGAGAAACCACCAATTATAAATGACAAAAGTGCAAATATCACTTTGTCCCTTCATCAGTAAAGCCACCTCTGACTGTGACCTTCCACAACATCCTAAAGATCTAGAATTTACACATTATTTAAAAAAATGTTCAACTACATATAGGATCTGAGATTTCATCATCGGTTGTGGTAACTCCCTCCACCAATGCAGGCCACAACCCATGTATGAAACTGCCTGAGGAATATAAAGTTTAAGTAACTTGTCCAGAGCCACACAGCTAGCAAGTATCAGAGGTGGGATTTGAAAACAAGTCTTCCTGACTCTAAGCTCAAGATTATATTCTTTGCCAAGACTCTGTATATTATCATAAATATCCATTTGAATTTAAGTGCTTATGGGAAAGTGGTCATATATATTTAGTATGAGCTATCTGTTATATTGCATTAGATAATATAATGAAATAACATGTGATATGTCTGATAAAATAATCATGTTTATTTTCTTCATACCAAATATGTAAAAAACAGGCAATATACTACAGAAAAAAATAGGGCAGCATTAGCTTCCCATTTCAGAAAGACTAAAATTGTTTTCTGAGGGCTTTGTAAGACAATCTTCTTGTAGCAAAAATAATTTCCCAAGAAATTCCTCCCAAAGAAAATCTGAATTAAATAAATATCAGATACATCGTTATCCGCAAGAAATACATTCTCATTCATAAAACAGTTAATGAGCATTTCAAACATTTCACACTCCAATCCTTGAATAATACTATATGTGTACTTATACAGATTATAAAACTTTAATTTGCTAAGCAAACTAATTAAATGGATATAGCACTGTATCTGAATAGAAGTACAATTAAATTAACTGAAATATATTTTCACTGTTACTTAAGTGAAGAGTCTAATTGACTTAAAGGTTACTCTTTCTCAGCTTCTGTTTCTGAGGTCTCTCCATGAATAAATATGGACCTCCTGGTGTGCACGTTTTATTTGTTTTAATCTATTGTAAAAGTAAAATTGCATTAACACATTAGCATGAGAAGATTATAACTTCAACATGTATAATGGTATCATATATATTAATACTGCTAATTGTTAGAAATACAAGTCTCCTGCAAGAAAAAAAAAAAACATGAAAATAGATGAGTGCGATTTAATAATAGCCTGTACTTTTGTCATTGGTAGATACATAGTTTCTTTTTTTAATAATTAAGATTTTTTTTATTTTTAGTATACAACACTCAGTTCCACATAAATTTGAGTTCCATATTTTCTTCCCTGCCTCCCCTGCTCCGTCCCCAAGATGGCACAGAATCCAATATATCTTGTTCATATAACTTCACATTGAACTTATTTACACAATAGTCAAGTTGTAAAGAAGAATTATGACCAATGGAATGAATCAGGAGAAAGAAGAAACAATCCCCCCCCCCAAAAAAAGAGAGAGAAACCAAGGGTAAAAAATGGAGCGCATATAGTGTGCCTCAATCTGCATTCAAACTCCATAGTTCTTTCTTTGGATGTAGATAGCTTTCTCCATCATGAGTCCTTTGGAATTGTCTTTGAACCCTGTATTGCTGAGAAGAGTGAAGTCTATCAAGGTTAGTCATCACAGAATCCACATATCTGTGGTTGTGTATACTGATTCATAGTTTCTTAATCAGTAACTCTGTAATTATATCACCACCAATTGCATAAAGAATAGAGAACACAAATTAGTTATAGTTGCACAGTAGAAAGAGCACTGACTTGGAGTCAGAGGACCTGAATTCAAATAATGCCTCACCAATTAGTACTTGAGTAATTTGGGAAAGTCATGTAAACTCTTTAAACTTTGGTTTCCTCATTTGTAAAACAAGAAAAGGGTGAACTAGAAAATCTTCAAGATTCTATTATTTCTGCATATATTTATATGTGAATTCCTTGGGACATGCAATATTTTATTTTCTGACAGGAATGCTTATATATACAGTGTTCTACTGACATGAGACTGGCTCAATGTCTAACCTTAGCCAGATGAAACCAGAGAAAGTTTACTTGCCTATCTTTATTTAGTTCTATAGCATTTGAGTGCTGGCTCTTATGCCCCATCCATGTGTTTAATGACTTTATTTAAAAAAAAATTAGACTTTTGTGTTTTTTAAGAAAGATATTATCCTTAGGAAATATATAGAAAGTTTTATACATGAGAAGAGTACTTCCTTAGCTGTTAGACATCAAAGTAACCATTGTGAGGAAGCAAAGAGTTTCAAGGAATAATAAAGTTTATAATGAAACAGAATTACATTTACCAAAGGACAGAGAAAATTAATATCAAAATTAAAAAGCAATGATAACAACTGACAAACATTGCTGCTTTAAAAAATTATAAATCCTCAGAAAATATGAAAAAGGTCTTCAGAGGGAATTGATACCTAGAAGAGTTGTTGTTGATCTCTCTATCAGAGGGTTTTTTTTAAGAAAAGCAAGAAAATACATTAACAAAAATACAGCTGCTAATAATAGTTATGATAAAAAAAATCTTGTTATTTGCAAGACGATAGCAAGACTGGAATACTGAAGAGTGAAAAAATGTCAGTGAAAGAAGACAGAAATAGAGACAAAAATTATATCTCAAACAATGAGAGGGTCTAACACTTTATTTTTCCCTTCCATGTAATTTCATATGACTTAAACATCTCTCTCCACTGTCTAACTTTTCACTGTCACCTTAAAATAATAGATAACCCTTCTTGCTACAGCAAGCCTTTATAATTGTACTCAAACCCATTCCAATTTTATTTTATTTTATTTCTCAATTACAAGTAAACAAAAAAATTAACATTCTTTTTTTTCTAAATTTTGAGTTCCATATTCTCTTCTACCCTCCTTCTATGACATTCCCCCTGCTTGAGAAAGCAAAGTAATTTGATACAGGCTGTACAAGTGCATTCGTGAAAACACTTGCACATTAGCCATGTTGCAAAAGAAAACCCAGATCAAAACAAATAAACAAGCATAATAGAGTATTAAAAAGTACGCATCCATCATCGTTCAGGTTCTCATCAGTTCTTTCTCTGGAGGTGGGTAGCATCTTTTATCATAGGTCCTTCAGAACTGGCTTGAATCTTTGCATTGATGAGAATAGTTAAATCATTCACACTTGATCATTATACAATACTTCTTTTAAAAGTGCAATGTTCTCCTGGTTCTGCTCACTTCATTTTTCATCAGCAGATGTAAATCTTTCCAGATTTTTATGAAAGCTTCTTGCTCTCATTTCTTACAGTACAATAGTTTTCCATTACAAATCCTACACTATAATTTGTTCAGCCATTCCCCAATTGATGAACATCCCTTCAATTTCCAATTTTTGTAACTACATGAAGACCTGCTATAAATATTTTTTCACATTTAGATCCTTTTCCTTTAAAAAAAAATCTCCTTGGGATGCAGACCTAGTAGTGGTATTTCTGGTTCAAATTGTGTGTGCAATTTTATAGTGCTTTAGATATAGTTCTAAATTGCTCTCCAGAATGGTTGGATCTTTTCACAATTTCACCAACAATGCATTACTATCCTTGTTGTTCCAGTCTCATCCAACATTTCTCTCGTAATTCTAATATCATAGATATGTGGTTGTTTTCATTTTAATTTTTCTAATTAATAGTGATTTAGAGCATTTTATGAGACTATAGATAGCTTTAATTTCTTCAATTGAAAACTGACTGCTCATGTCATTTGACCATTTGTCATCTGAGAAATGACTCTCATTTTCACAATTTGATACAATTCTCTATATATTTGGGAAATTAGAACTTTATCAAAGAAAATTGCTTTTAAATATTTCTCTGTTTCCTGTTTTTTTTAATCTTGCCTGCATTGGTTATGCTTGTGCAAATCTTTTATTTTCTATGCCCAATAATGTTTTCTATCTCTCATTTTGTTATAAATTCTTCTGTTATGCTTATCTCTAATAGGCTAAACATCCTGTGCTTTCCTGGCTTGCTAATGACATACCTCTTTATGTCTAAATCACAGTTTGATGTTGGTGTATACCTAGTTTCTGCCAAATTGCTTCCTAATTTGGCCAGCAACTGTTGTCAGATAGTGATTTCTTGTTCCAAAATCTTGGATCTTTGGGTTTGTCAAATACTAGACTACTGTGATCATTTACTACTATGTATTGTGAACCGAATCTATTGCACAGATACACTACTTTATCTTAGGCAGTACCAGATTGTTCTGATTATAATACAGTTGCATATGCTTTATAATAAAGTTTGAGATCCGATATGGCTAAGCTACTTTCCTTCACTTTTATTTTCCAATGATTTCCTTGATATTCTTCACCATTTATTCTTCTAGATGAGTTTTATCTTAATTTTTTTTTCTAGCTCTAGAAAATATTTTTGGTAGTTTGGTGGGTATGGCATTTAATAAGTAAACTAATTTACTTAGAATTGTCATTTTTATTATAGTGGTTTGACGTGCCCATGTGCAATAAATATTTTTTAAATTATTCAGATATGGCTTTAATGATGTGAAAAATCTTTTGTAATTTTGTACATATAGTTTCTTGGTATATCTTGGCAGGTAGAATCACAAGTATTTTATATTATCTCTAATTATTTTAAATGGAATTTCTATGTCTTGCTCCTGACTTTGTTGGTAACATAAAGAGATGCTGCTAATTTATGTGGGTCTAGTCTACATCTTACAACTCTGATGAAGTTATTTCAACTAGTTTTTTAGTTGAGTATCTAGAGTTCTCTATGCCGTTATATCATCTGCAAAAAGTGATAGCTTTTTTTCTCTCATTGCCTATTCTAATTCCTTCAATTTCTGTTTCTTTTCTTATTGCTATTATTAACATTTCTACAACAATGTTAAATAATAGTTAGGATAATGGGCATTCTTGCTACACTCCTGATCTTATATGCAATATTTCTAGATTATCCCTAATACATATAAGTTTGCTCATAGTTTTAGATAAATACTACTTATTATTTTAAAAAAAGCTGCATTTGGTCCTATGTTATCTATTGTTTTGATAGTAATTAATGTTTTATCTTTTTAAAATCTTTTTCTGTATCTATTGATATAATCATATTTTTTTGTTTTTTTTTTTGTTATTGATACAATTAATTATGCTGATAGTTTTCCTAATATTGAAACAGCCCTGCATTCCTGATATAAATGCCACCTTGCGATAGGGTATGATCCTTATGATATATTGCTATAATCTCCTTGCTAATGTTTTATTTATTTATTACATGAGTATTTATTATGAGGTTGTTCTATAGTTTTCTTTTTCTGTTTTTGCTCTTCTTTGTTTATGTATCAACATCATATTTGTCACATAAAAAGAATTTGATATGACTCTTTCTTTACCCATTTTTTTCAAATAGTTCCTACAGTATTGGAATTCATTAAATGATTGTTAGAATTTATTTATACCTGGTACTGGGAATTTTTTCTTAAGGAGCACATTAATGGCTTGTTCAATTTCTTTCCCTAAGACAGGGTTAAGTATTCTATTTCCTTTTCTGTTAAACTATGCTTTATATTCTTGTAGATATTCATCCATTTCACTTAAATTGCCAGATTTATTACAAAATAGGTCTCAATAATTGCTTTGATTATATCTTCATTAGCGATGAACTCAAACTTTTCACTTTTTATATTGGTAATTTGGTTTTCTTTTTAAACAAAATCATTCTATGGTTTATCTATTTTTTGAGTTTTTAAAAATAAAATCACCTCTTAGGTGTTTTTTTTATTATTAGTCAATGGTTTTCTTACTTTCAATTTTCTTAACCTTTCTTTTGATTTGTTGAACATGACTGATTTGTTTTTTAATTGGGAATTTTTAATTTGTTTTTTTTTGTATTTTTAATTCCATGCCCAGTTTATTGATACGCTCTTTTTTTCTATTTTGTTGATGTAAGTCTTTAAAGACATAAATTTTCCCCTAAGTATTGCTCTGGATGCATTTTGCTACATTTGTTCATTATAGTCTACATCTTTCATGAAATCTTTGATTGTTTTTATTATTTCTTCTTTGAGCCATTCATTCTTTAGGATTAGATTTTTTTTTCATTTCCAATTAATTTTTAATCTATATTTCCACTGTCTTTTGTTAAATGTATTTATAATGTTATGTTCTAAAAGGGTTACATTTAATATTTCTGCTTTTCTGTGTTTTGTTGAGGTCCTATGCTCTAATTCATAGTAAGTTTTTATGTCATGCACAGCTGAGAAGAATCTATACCCCTTTCTATTCCCATTCAATTTTCCCTAGAGGTGTATCATATATAATTCTTCTAAAATTCCATTCATCTCCTTAACTTCTTTCTTGTTTATTTTATGGTGAGATTTATCTCTTTCTGAGAGGTGAAAATTAATGTTCCCCACTAATATAATTTTACTGTCCATTTCCTCTTGTAATTCATTTAACTTTTCCTTTAAGAACTTGTGTGCTATGACATTTGGTGCATATATGTTCAATATTGATATTACACCATTGTCTATGGCACCTTTTAGTGAAATGTAGTTTCCTGATTTATCGCTTAATTATATCTATTTTTCCTTTTGCTTTGTTTGAAATCATGATGCCACCACTGATTTTTTTTAACCTCAGCTGGAGCATAATCTGTTGTGCTCCATCCCCTAGTTTTACAGTATGTATGTCTCCCTGTTTCAAATGTGTTTATTATTCATCATGTATCTATCTATCTATCTATCTATCTATCTATCTATCTATCTATCTATCTATCATCTATCTATCTATCTATCTATCTATCTATCTATCTATCTATGTGCATATGTATTCACATATATATTTCCATCCATCTTATTTTCCCCTGTTTATCCTTCACTCTTCTTTTTACCCTCTCCATCATCAAAAGTCAAGTTTGCTTCTAACCACTACCTCCTTTAATCCAAAATGCATTCTATTAGCTGCCCTCTCCTTCTCTTATACCATTCCCCTTCCTCTTTGTCTTCTCTGTAAGGCAAATTAGATTTCTATACTTAAGAAAATGTAATATTATTCCCTCTTTGAACCAATTCTAATCAGGGTAAGGTTCAAGTGTTGCCAGTTCTCTCATCTTCCTATCTGTTATAAAAGATCATCCTTTCATGCTTCTTTTATGAGATAATTTTCCCATTTATCCTTGCACTTCTTCCTTCTACCAGTGCATCTTTCTTATTTACCCCCTAATTTTAGTTTTTTGAAGTCATCCCATCATGGACAACTTACACCCATATCCTCTGATTATAAATACTCCTTCTAACTATCCTAAGAATGATGGAATGTATGGAATGTTCAGGTTTAAAAACTCTGGTGCAAAAGCTTGCCAGGCTCTCTTCAGGGCTGCTCATCCACCTTTGGTGTCCATCTTAACTCAACTCCCACGTGTGACTCCAAAAATCTATACCATGCAAAGCAGTCACATCCTGGTAAATAAACTTGGCAGTTCAGCTAAACCAGGTACAGGGTAATCACAAAGTGTTGTTGAAATATTTGAAGACTGTTCCTGGTGGAATGGGTGGATAACAATTTGTTCCAACAGCCATGAAAAAGGCTGAAGTAGGCACTATGGAGCTATTAAGAGCTTGATTTGGAATTGGAGATGACAACAACATGCAAGGCATCATGAACCATTGTCTTGACATTTGTCCTGCCACTTGACTTTGACAATTCAGAAAATGAGAGTAAAGCTGAGGATTTTATGCAACTCTGTGACTCTTAAATCCAATTCTCACATGAGTCAAGAGGTCACTTGTGATTTCATTAGGTCTGCTTTAAAAAATTACAACAAAAATGATAAAGTTTTAGGAATTATAAGTATCATTTTCCCATGTAGGAATGTAAAGGGTTTAACCTTATTGAGTCCACCATGATTTCTCTTTCATGTTCACCTTCTTATGCTTCTCTTGAGTCTTGGATCTGAAATTCAAATTTTTGATTCAGCTCTAGTCTTTCATCAAGAATGCTTAAATGTCCTAAATTTCATCAAACAGCTACTTTTCCACAGAAGAATTATAATTAGTTCTGCTGGATTTTATCTTTGGTTGTTATTCTAGATCCTTTGTCTTCCTGAATATCATATTGCAAGCTCTTTGATTCTTTAATGTGGATGTGGCTAAATCCTGTGTCATCCTAACTTTGGGGCCACAAAATTTGTATTGTTTCTTTCTGGCTACTTGCAATATTTTCTCCTTGATCTCTGAGCCCTGGAATTTGTCTATAATATCTCTGAGGGTTTTCAATTTGGGATCTCTTTAAATTGGTGATTGGTAATTTCTTTCAATTACTATCCTACCTTCTGGTTGTAAGACATCAGGGCAGTTTTCCGTGATATTTTTTTTTTTGAAATATGATATACAGGCTCATTTTTTAATCATGGCTTTCTGGTATTCTGATAATTCTAAAATTATCTCTACTCAATCTATTTCATGTCATTTGTTTTTCCAATTAGTTTATATTTTCTTTTATTTTTTTTCATTTTTTTGGTGTTTTTTATTGTTTCCTATTGTCTTAGAGAACCATTAACTTCCACTTACCCAATTCTAATTTTGAAATAATTATGTTCTTTTTTTCCAGGGGAACATCCTGCTCTTTTCTATTTTTAAAGGTAGGAATACAAAGGAGTACACATTGCGAAGAATTAGAGACCTCAAAGATCATTTAGTAGAAGCCTTTCATTTCAGAGAGAAGAAAAATGAGGCTAAGGAAAGGGAAGTGACTAAGTCAGAATCACACAGTAAGGCAAAGGTAGCCAGCATTGCACCAGCCCTCTCAGGGGCCAGGAGAGGAGCCAATCAATGGTTATAGTTAAGTCTTCTTTTGGCCTTGGGATTGAGTCTGGCTGAATGCCTAGGGGGTAGGAAGCTTCTCATCTTCGTTTTGAGATCTGTCCTATCACCTGACTGGGAGTGATGTAGGCTACTGGCCCCTGGATCTGTCTGGGACTCAAATCAGGCAGGAGCTGACCACTTGTAGTCAATGTGATACCCACAGTGACTACAGTGGCTGTGAATATGCTGGCATAGTTCTGAATCACAAAATATAACAGACTCTTTTCATTGAAGGTAGAACCAAAACATTTATTCCAACACCAGAAAGCCAAATCCATCATAGCAACAAAGAAATCTGTACACATTATCAGTGCAGGGGTCACCACTATCCCCAAGCCTTCCTTCTGTAAGGGCCTTCCCACAAACAAGGGCAAAAGTAATCCTTCTCTCACTCTGCTAGCTGCTGTTCTGGGTCTCAGTCTCTCCCAGTTCTGCCTGCTGTCTCTCACTTACTTCCTTTCAGTTCTGCTCCACCCTCCCTGGGGCATCTATTCCTGCTCCACCCCTTTGGCAATCTCCTCCCACCATAACCTTCACAGACTCAGGTTTCCATGTGACTCAAACTGATATTACTTAGACAGGTCACATGGGCCTATTAATGGATGGGAAGATCTTCAAATTTTATTGGCATTACACCACTGGAGCAGTCAGAAGTCTCTTCAATTTCGGTACTGAGTCTTTCCTCCAAGGGCTATAAGTATTGCATGCTGTGAACCTGGGCTGGCCCGGGGGGCCTGTGGGGAGCCTGGTTCCAAGAAGATGCCCCCAACTGCAAGTGAGAGTCCAACTTCTTATCAGAGTTTTATATTATCTGGGAATAATCTATATCCTTCTAAGCTAGGAAGTCCCAGGTAGAGCTCCTTGGGGAAATCTGGGCCTTGTTCAGATTCTTTTGTTGTTTTCTCATTTTTTGCCAACCTATTTTTTGACTTTTAACTTTATGTAATAGTTGGGCTCCTCTCCTAAGATGGAGGAGGTACTCTTCCAAGTTTCTGGCCTTCCTTGCTACTGTTTTCTGAGGTAGCTTTGGGGCTCTATATATTTTTGCTTTTTGCAAGGTGGTTTGGTTTGAAAAAAGGTTTGTTTACTACACTTCTGGCCTGTGCTGTGGTCTTTACCCAAGAAGATATCTAGATCCCCTGTGGCCACCAACACTAGCACTCCTCCTGGGCTTGGTACTCTGATTATGGACCCTTTTCTGCCCTAGGCACAATTGCTAGTACTTTCCTCTATCTTGGAATTTAATCCAGGTTCCCTACTGTCCTGTAAGAAACCACAAGCATTCAGCTCTGTCCTGGAACCATAAGCAGTCCCTCTCCTCCCCTTTAGCTGCAAGCAATATTGCTCCTTTTGGCCCTGGGACTATAACTGCATATTGGCAATGAAAAAGATTACTGAACTCAGCACGAGCAAAGGGTCCCTCTCAATCTTCTTCCTCCCGGTTGTCTGATCCTCCCATTCTCCACTGGATGAGAACTTTTGAAGCTGCTGCTCTTGCTATTGCAGCCACATAAAGGCCTTGAAGCAGCCTGTGCTATGTGTTTGTTTTGTTCTCCAGGCCTATGCATACAAGGGTAAGATAGACCTTTTAAGTTGTCTTGGGCTGGAAACTTGTTTCACCTGACCTTTCATTGGTTCTACTGTTCCAAAATTTGATTTGAGTCATTTTGAGTTGTTCTGAGGAGAATTTGGTAGAGATTGGCTAAGAAATTCTCTGCTCTCCATCCTGGCTCTGCCACTCCTCTCAATGATCTCTTAGTTGACAAATATACTGACTTTTTCTCAATTCTGATAATTTTTTATCTATCTGGGGCAGTAGACACTAAATCAAACTCTCTTCTTGAGTACCATTTGTTCCTTAATTCTGTTCTCCCTTAGTACTCCAGAGGACTATTCAACTCTTCCTTCTCGTCCTCCTTTGCTGGTTCTTCATCCATCAGATACTCATTAATCATTTTTGTCCCCTAGGGATCGATGAACTTCTCTCTGTACTCTAAATTGTCACACTTGATTATCTGATTATCTCACATGGGTTCAATTGTCTTCTCTATGCAGATAATTTCTTTATCTACATACCCAGTTCTAGTATATCTACAGAATTATAGTCAAACATTTCCAACTCCCTCCAGGACATTTTATTACTGGATGTCCCCTAAGCATCTCAAAATCAACATGTCCCAAACATAATTAAGATATTGTATCCAACCTTAAAACTCCACTATTATAAATTCTCTGATCATTCTTAAGGGCACTACTATTTTTCCAGTCTTCCAGGTGGTAACCTCAATCAAATCCTTGGCTACTCACTATCATTCAAACCATATATCCAATACATTGGTCTAGTGGTATATTTAGAGTATTTCTCATATCTTATCCATCCTGTGTCCCCCTATAACCACAGACATCATTTAGGCTTTCATCACCTCTCATCTAGATTGTTTATTAGCCTTCAAACTGTTCTCCCAACCTCAAGTCTCATCTCACTCCAATTTATTCTCTACTCAGCTTCTCAAAGCAAATTTTTGTTACATGTAGGTCTGACCATATCACTCCCCTGTTCAGTGAACTTTATAGTCTTTTCCTACAGGATCAAATATGAAATCTCCATTTGACAATAAAATGTCTTTATAACCTACCCCCTTCCTACCTCTCAGCTGATACTTCCCTCAAATTCCTCACAATTCAGTTATGCTGGCTAATTTCTAATCCGTGGAAAATAATCCTATTTTCCATCTCTCTGCTTTTGACTTGGCTGTCCCATGTGCCTTGAATGTTCTCCTCCATCACCTCTGTGTAACAACAATGTGGCTTTCCGCTACTGTGGCTGTGTGAGACCAACAAAACCAGCACACAGAAGAGCTGCCAGGACAGATTCTTTGATCTGATTTCCTAAGAAAAGCAACATTAAGGAGTTAACAATCTCACTTTAATCAAACATGCATATATTATTCACTTAGTTCAAGGGGAAAAGCCAGCACCCTGAACTTCAGAGCAAATACAAACAGAAATTACAGAGACAACATAAACAGAGCAAACACACACAGCTATTAACAGACAGGCCTCTAGCTGGTCTGACCAAAGAATTACATCATTGCCAGAAAGAGAGGCACCAACATCTGCGTGTTCAAAGCTGGGAGGCTCCAGCAACTACCCAGGGTCTCATCTGGTCAAATCACACTCTTCCAATGAGTGAGAGTCCCAAACAAAAAGCTAACCTTTGGGTTTATATACCCTTCTTAGGGCCTGAAGGCTTCGTATCTAATCAACAAAAGGGTGTGGGTCTGGGGCTTCACATCTAGGAAGACTTAATCAAAGGCACTTAATTACTTTCTCACCAGAAAAGAGAAAAAGTAAAATAAATAAAAAAATAAATAAATCCTACCTTAATTAGCAATACACGTTCTCTCTTAGTTTTCCTGGCTTTCTTTAAGATTCACTTAAATCCCAAGTTCTACCACCACTCTTTCCCAGTTCCTCTGCATGACCTCACATTTTCAGATTGCCTTCCATCTACTCTTTATATATCTTGCATGTGGTAAATACTTGACAACTAGCCCTGGGGATGAGGACAGAGAAACATGTATGCAATACACTTTTAAATTTAATATGTATAATTAACATTTTTTCTATGACTTTCTTAAGTCTTTGTTTTTTTAAAAAAGATAAATTGGGGCTTAATTTTCAGCATTTGCTAGTTTCCAAGGTCGAAATGTACTAAATAAAAATTTTGCAACTGACTCTCATGTGCCAGTTCAAGTGGATTCCAGCTAATCCTGCATTGTTGTAACAACAGTGTTACTCGTAGCTACTGTGGCTGTGTAAGATCAATAACACCAACACACAGGAAGACTGCTAGCACAGATTCTTTGATCTACTTTTCTAAGGAAAGCACCTTTAAGGGGTTTACAATCTCACTTCAATAAAACATACATATATTATTCACTTAGTTCAGGGGGAAAAGTCAGCACTTTGAACTTCAGAGAAAACACAGACAGAAATTATAAGCAGAAATTATATAAACATAGCAAAAATGTTAGTTCAAAATATTAGGAAAATACACCAATTGATAGGTTTTCTTACACACACACACACATATATATCAGATCAGCAGACAGGCTTCTGTCTGACTATAGCAATACATACATAGTTATCAGGGAGAGAAGCAACAACATCTGGGTTTTCAAACTGCAGGTTTCCTTAATAGCTAGCTAGAGTCTCCACACCAAAACTGTGCCAATGAGTGAGTCCCAAGGCAAAATGCTAACCTCAGAATATATATACGTATATATATACATATATATATATTATATATATATATATATATTTCTTCAGTGTCAGAGGGCATCACAAGCAAGCAACTCAAACCCATGTGACCTAGTCTTTCCCATGACTTAAGCAGGTCATCAATCAAAGACACTTGCTTCAATCAAAGACACTTGATTGACACAAAGCCAAAACTCAAAGGTACTTGATTGCCTTAGCAATGAGAATCATTCCAAAACAGAAAAAAGAAAAACCAGTAAAAAGTTCCACCCTGCTTGCCATTATAGTTGTATGAATCTACTTACTAACATATTGTCTTCCCCATTAATATATGCTTCCTGCAATCAAGGAATGATTTTTATTTTCTGCCTTCATTTGTACGTCGAGGCTTTAGAAGAGTTCCTGATATGTACTAAGTGCTTAATAATGCTTTCTGACTGACTTCAAAAGTATGGTTTTTAAACAATTTTAAAAAAATAAAAATTAAAAGGTACAAACAACATTAAAATGAATGATATCAATGAGATAAAACCACCATAATTTATAATGTACATCTAAAGCAAGTAAAGGGTGTACTTTCAAATACTTATATATACTAAATAGATAATCAGCCATTCAGTTTTCTTCAGATATCACAAGCATGCTTGAGTTCCCTTCCCATCTGCCCAACATTCTCCTTTTCCTGTTCATTAGTTATTCCTAGAACTTCCATCTTAAAGAAAAGCCTTCACCTCCAAAAATTTTGCTACCATTCCCCTAAAATGTACTTTCTCTTTCCGCTCCATTCCTTGTTTTGTAGCTCCTTTTGATTTATCTTCCTCCAATAGAATACAAATGCTTTGAAGACTGGGTATGCCTTTATTTTTATGACCCCAGTACTTCATATAGTGCTTGGCAGAGGATACATGCTTAATACATGCATCTTGCCTTTCCTGTTCACCTAATAATTGTGTTAAATTGATAAGTAGTATTTTTAGGTAATGCCCATCATAGAGCCATGAGACATAAAACTTCTCATTTTTCATGGTTTGGACACTGTTGTTTTCCATCTTAAAAAATAATTTCCTGATATTGGCCTCTTTTTATTCTCTTTCTCATATGTTATAAGTGTCCTGACAGGAGAAAACCTGTTCTTCTTACACTTCTCTAGTTCTTCACTAGAATCTTGATTAATTCTAGATTGTAAAAAGTTTCTGAGCTGTTAGCTGGAAACTTGAGTTTTCCAGAACATTTTCTCGGACAGTATAATGATGGTGATAATAATAATGATAATGATAATAAATGATAATATTATAGACAATAACAATACATGTATTATCCCAAATGGTTGTCACAACATTGTGAAGTTAGGAATTACTCTCCCCATTTTGCAGATGAGGAAGCTAAGGCTGAAGGGGTAACTTGCCTGCCCAACATTATGGGTGTTAAATGATACAAGCAGAATTAAAATGCAGCTCTTCGTGACTTCAAGTATAGAACTCTGCCCACCATGTCAACTAGATACCTCTATGAAAGGTATTTAGGAAAGTCAGAGGAAATAACTATATTTACCATTCTACCATCTGTAAAATGGAACTCCCTATTCATGGACATGTTCCTCAATTTTGGTAGTTTATAATATTATGACATTTTCATGTCATTCTCTAAGATATACTAGCATAGATCTTTCCTATGTATGTTTACACTAGCCTGCTCCCTGATTGACAGGTTAAAGAAATAAGCTCTTAAACTGAAGAAAAACACTGTCTGCATTTTAATAAGGATACATGTAAAATAGATCCAAATTTTAAATATTAAACTTTAAAATTTTAAAATTGGATTAGTGGGAACACCTTGAAATTTTGCATACCACATCTAAAATTGAGAGACATCACAACTTTCCTCTGGCAAAATGAGAGATGAAGAAATTTTCATTCCAAGGGGATTTCAGCGGTGATTCAAAGTGATTCTAATGAAATATATCATCAAATAATAACCTAATATCATGCTCTCAGTGGAGCTGTTCCACAAGCATTATTTTACAAAAGCAGCTTATGTTATGCTCCCAGGTTCTGCACTATTCTTAAATGAAATGAAGTTACAGGATCAAGCACACATAAACCTTTTCTAGACAGAGCACTTTGCTAGATATCTTCATAAATTGTCTGTCCAAATTTTTCTTACTATTTTTTAATTCTTATTCTGTCTCCAAATTTGATAAATATATTTTATAAATGCATTTCAAAACTGTTTTGTGAATAATGTCTTTCTCTTAATATAGGTCAAATTCATGTAACATTTCAAAAAGCTCATTTTTTATGATATTAAGAAGTATAGATCTTCTGGGCTCAGGCTCATATTTCATTTTTATGATAGTATTAAAGTATGCCATATTTGAAAAATGTTAGTTCAAAATATTAGGAAAATACACCAATTGGTAGGTTTTCTTACACACATATATTTATACACACATACAAACAGAGAGAAATGTATATCTGCTCTCTATCACTGTAGACTATAGAGAATACACCTACAAGACCTATTTTAATTGTTAAGTAAATGACTTCTCACTAATTGAATGGTACATGATTTTCATACCTACATCTTCATTCAGTTCTGTAATTAACAATTCAATGTCTCCCTAGCCATATATTCAGTACCTTCCAAAGGGTTCATTTAGATAAGGCTGAATACTTCTCTAAGTGCCCTTAGAAACCTGTTTTCCATACTGGAGGAAAAGTCTACATTAATAGCATATGTAAAGACATATGTCACTAGTTAAGTCCCTCAAATTAACCACCTGAATTGACATTTTGCATTACTATTCTCTAAGAAGAGCAGAGGTGAGGGCTCTTATGGCCTATATTTATCTTAACAAGAAATTTCATTTTCCCCCTCTCCACCAGGGAATGTAGGGTCAATCTGTTTTATTAAAGAAAAACATACTGAAGCTGTTAAATATTTTATCAGTTCATCACTATTAATTTTCCATGATGTATTTCTTTAGTGAAATTACATTATGATGTTACAGAATTACAGACTTGCATAGCATGAAGAAGAAAATCACACGGTAGAATATTTATTACTTACTTCTCTTGTAATACTCTTAGTATCTTAAGGGATTCAAATTGCTTACCTTAGCAAACTTTTCAACAATACATTAATTGTCCTTATTATAAGAACTTTATTGATTTTAACTCATTTTCTTTTGTGAGTTTTTTCTCATTATTCTAAATTTCCTAACAGAGCAAATGTAAAGAAAAAAGTTAAAAATCATACATTTGTGTAAGAGATTCATTGAGCACGTCCTATATGCAAAAGTTGTGTGGTTACAAAGGTAAATAAGAATGGGTGCCCTGAAGCCAGTGAAACTTAGAAGGTAGCAAGTAATCCACATATCAAAGTAAATCTAGAACAAGTTTGAATGACTACTTCAGGGTCTGAGGGATGATCCTGTTGAGGGGAAATACACTCCCCTTATTCACCACTCTATATATTGAGACCCCCCTCCATCAAATACATTTCTCCCTACAAAAACATTCACTCACAAAATTACATAACCACACAGTGTGATATATATATAACCAACTTGCCACTCACAATAATGGCATTTTTATATCTTATACATTACCATTTACTTAACAATAAGGCAAAAGAAAATGACATATTAAAGCAAATATATAAATAATAAAATGTCATAAGAAACATTAAGAAAAACTGAGATCCACTGCCACACCAATGCATTCAACATCTATCATGAAGAATGGAGATATTTACAAGAATCTGTGAAGTGAAGCATATGAGAATGAATACTTGGGTGCTTGGGATTATTAACAAGTATGAACTTCAGGAATTTTTGTTATTACCCTATTCATGAACATTTTTGCATCACATGAAACCGCTTCTCTGATCACTGCTAAGTTGAGCAAAGCCTCTTCTCTCTTCAAAATATAAATTTACAATTCTTTCAATTTACCATCACCCTTAAAATGGATGTAGAAAGTGTTAACTCTTAATCTGAATAACATGTCTTTTTAAGCTAGATAACTGGCACTCTCACTGGGCTATATAGATCAAGCCAACCAATTAGTCATTCCTACAAATGCTGTATTGCTCAATCAGAATGGAACTCACAACTCAGATAGATTTTTTAAATGCCTTCACCAGAATACCAAAGGATCTACAAAGCTGAATCTGCTTTTTTTTTTCCCTTTCTTTCTTTACTATTCTTCCTAAAGCTAAAAGAGGCAATAGAGAGCCATGAGCCCTTATGAGAAGTTTTTTCCTTTCTCTTGTTGATGCGGAATGGCAGTAACTATCAACAAAGCTCTTGGCCAATGAAATCAATCCCCTCTACAATTGATCAGAAATTATTCAGAAAGCCTCCTATCAACTCACTGTTTCTACCTAACATAGCTGTGACAGAGAAGGTTTCCTGTTCTCTTGCTAAAGTTTTTTTTTTTCTTTATTTCCCTTAAAGTTTCAGCTTCTTCTGTTACCCATTTCCTTTCCTGGTACCTACAGACTTTAGTGGCTTATACTATAGTCTCTTGACACGCAGTGACTCATTCATCTTTTATATGGTTTTTACTCTTCAAATTTCTCCAGTTATATCAATAGTCATTTGTAAGTTACACCTCAGTCTCCAACTATGTATTTTTTTCTTTTTTAAAATTACTTTTTTCTGACTCCTAAAACAGTTATGTAAATTAGTTGGTGTAACAAAATGCTTTATAGAATTGAATGGTACCATATGCTCTGCCCATATCTCTGTTGCCCTTGAAATATTTTTCTTTGAATTCATATATTTTTCCCATTTTAAGATAAATAATATAGCTTTCATTGCCTTTTTAAAATATCAAATCGTTCTCAGACAAATGAGGCATTCACAGATATTTCAGTCTTTATATTAATGTCACAGATAATTTTCTCTCCCAAACTATGCAAATTCACCATGAAAGATATTTCTTCATATATATATATATATATATATATAGTATATGTATATATATATAGTATATGTATATAAATACATATATCATATACATAGCATTTATATATTAAAGCAAACGTATTTTTCTATTCCTATTGTGTTTCAAATGTTCCTCTTCAGTGGGAATATATGATCGCAAATCCTATTTTTCTTTACTCAAAAACATTTTCCTGTCACTTTCACAAGTAGATACTTCCAAGTCCTTTAGAGAAATTAAAACAGTTTCATTAAACTCAAATAGAAATGACATTAGGATTTCTGACAGCTACATATTGAATTAGCAAACTACCTATCAATATCATCTATGCTTTATTGTATTTTTATTTTGGCAGCATTTCCCAATTGCAGTTTATTTTGGTTGCAAATATTCAGGAGTGTTGCCGGGTACAATGTAACCCAAAGAACTCACATCTCTAGTATACATTAGAAGATAGATTGTTGAGTTTGGAGTCAGGAAGATTTGATTTCATTATTCTGCCTCAGATACATATCAGCTGTGTGATTCTGGATAAGTGACTTAACCACTCTCAACCTTAATTTCCTCATCTGTAAAATGGAGATAAAAATAGTACCTACTTCACAGAGTTGTGAAAATTAAATGAGATAACATACATAATTATTTTTTTTTACTTTTGAACATCTATTTTTTTTTTAAAACCTTGAGTTCCAAATTCTCTCCCCTCTTCCCTTCCCACCCATTCTCCCTAAGAAGTCCAGTGATTCAACATGGGCTACACGCGTTGT
>CM053622.1:438225627-438257314 GCA_028646595.1 Phalanger gymnotis
ATGACTGTTGTAGACTAAAGAGTTCTATGTTCCACGCTTGGGCGGATGCGCTGCCTCACCAGCACTCCTCCTTCCCCAAGAACCCCCTACCTGGACTGGGCTTAAATCTTCAGCAGGCTCTTCACTCCTGCTCTGATCAGCCACTTAATTCCTCCTGCCACGTGAGCCTGGGGCCAGAAGCAACTGCAGCAGTATTTCTAAAGCTGCCCCACCTCTGCTGCCCCAGGGACGGTGGCCAAACCGCAAACTCAGTCCCTGCAGCTTTTCCCACTAACCTTCTCTGTTGTCTTTGCTGTTTGTGGGTTGAGAGGTCTGGTAAATGCCACAGCTCAGTAATTCAGGGTGCTAGGGCACACTCCACTCAGCTCCTGGTCTGGTCAGTCCGCAGCCTGGTAGGTCCGCGCTGCCCATGCTGGGCTCTGCTCGGCTCAGCTCTGTTCCCCTCAGGTGGGAGCTGGGAGCTCCATGAGGGACAGACGTTACCCAGAGACCACCCAGGCTGTCCTGGGCTGGAGCCCTGCTTCCCTCTGCCACTTTGTGGGTTCTGCAGTTCTAGAATTGGTTCAGAGCCATTTTTAATAGGTTTTTGGAGGGACTTGGTGGGGAGCTCATGCTTTCCAGCCACCATCTTGGCTCTGCCCCCTATAAAGTGCCTTTTAAACCATAACACACTCTATAAATGCTGGTCAACTAGTTGTAAATAGCAGCGGCAGCAACACAAGGAGTAGTATTTTTAATAGTGGTAATGGTAGTGGAAGTAGTAGTGGTAGTCAGGTTAAAAGGACAATGTACCTAAAAAAAGCAAAGCTGGAAGGTAAGAATAGACTATGTTTTTTAAATGGCTGGAATATAGTTTATAGTTAGAATGTTTAGATCTGACTTTAATTGTGTGAAGGTGTTTTGTAACTGTGCTCATATAATTTCTTGGTTTGTCTTGGCAGATAAACTCCCAAGTATTTTATATTGTCTACAGTTATTTTAAATGAATTTTTCTTTCTATTTCTTGCTACTGGACTTTATTGGTAATATATAGAAATGCTGAAATTTTATGAATTTATTTAATGAAGTTATTAATTATTTCAACTAGTTTTTAGTTGATTAAGTTTCTCTAAATATAACATATTATCTTCAAAGAGTGATAGTTTTTTTCCCCATTGCTTATTCTAATTCCTTCAATTTCCCTTTTTGTCTTATTGCTATAGCAAACATTTCTAGAAAAAAAATATTGTAGCATATAGAATATAAATTACATGAAGAGGAGTAGTAGGAAATAAATCCATAATGACAGGTTAAGGACAAATTGTAGTATATCTTGGCTGCCAGACTAAGACTTTGGACCAAGGACTTTGGCAATAATAATCTAATGAAATTTTCTGGAGATATGTTTTGCAGTTTTTTAAATACAATTCAACTACTTTATGGAGAAATTTATTTGAATCAATCTTCTCATCCCATTTAAAGTAAATGACAAGATTCTGTACCCTGATACCTTTGTTAAGTGAGAGCAATAAATCAGATGAGTATACAAGGTGAGGGCAATTCATAGACAGCTCTAGTTGATTTAAGTATAAGCTTCAAACTAAATACAAAAAAATAATTTTTCGATATAGAAATCCATGGAAGCCATCAGATAAAGTGAAATTACACTAGACAGGAAGAGTTTTACTTTGAGCTGGCCTCAGACTTGGTCATAGTTTTCTCCTTACTACCTTGATCAGAGAAGCTGGAGGTGAGTGGTTCAGAAGATTTTGGACTTCACATTAACATCCTCATTTTAGCTGCATTCCCAAAATAGCTGATACAGTGTGTTCATCAGGACTTAAGGACAAACTTGATACTTAGTAAAGAAGTTTTCAAGATTCTATAGCAAACCTGCCAGAAAGTCTACACTATTTATTACTAAGGTGAACTTCATGAGGACTCTTTGAATAAGACAAATGATTATTCATAAACCAGGCCTCTTCAGTTACCCATTTGCGTCATGTGCTCCCTAAACTTGAACTCATTTTCCCATAGATTCTACATGTGTAAGAATATCTTAGAGACTTTCCATGTATTGTTTTGTACCAGCAGTTCTTAATAAAAATGTCTTTCTAAAAGGTGATTAAGTATGGCTTACTAATTGATATTAACTTGTAGTAATTGGAGAAGTACACTATAGCTCATGAGCTATAGCTTTCAGGAAGGGCAACTCTTCAGGATTACCCCTAAAACTTTGAGTCTCAGTCATGTTCTGAAAACCCATCCTTACTAGTGAAGTTGGAGTTGGGAGAGTATCTCCAGAGCCTGTGTGTTGCACAAGCATTTATTGAAAACCTACTGAAATCAAGGCTATGTACTAGGTATTAGGGATACATTGAGAAAAATGAGATCACTCTTCCATTGAAAGAGCTTACGTTCTACTACAGGGGTGAAATATGTATAATGAGTAGTAAAGAAAAATCTGTGTACTTAATAAATATAAAATAATTGGGGAAAGAGGACTTCTGTCAGCAAGAGTGAAAGCAAATTGTACAGGAGTTAGCACTTAATCTAACCTTTGAAGGAAGCTCAGAATTACAGGAGGTGGAAGTGATGAATGACGGTATTTTAGTCATGGGGAGATAATATGTGCAAAGGTAATGAGACAGGAGATGGAATGTTGTGAATGAGGAACAACAAATAGGAAAGTTTAGTTAGAACATAGAGAAATGCGTGAGAGGAGTAATTTGGAATGGGAAGCTAGAAGCAGATGGAGATGGGCTTAAAACCTAACAGAGGAATTTGTTTTATTCCAGAGGTGCTAGGGTACTACTTGATGCTTAAGTATAAAATGTATTATAGGGATGGAAAGATGAGAGACACTGTAACAAGTTTGAGGGCTAGTAATACCTAACATTTCTATAAATTTGAAGTTTCGCAAAAAGCTTTACAAATGTTATCTCATTTTATCTGCAGAAGAATCCTGGCAATTAGTTGCTATTATTATTATCCTTATTTTACAAGTCAGGAAAAAGAGGCAAGTAGAGATTAAGTGACTTGATCGGAGTCTACATAATTAATCATTGTATAAGTCTAGATTTTAACTCAGGTCTTCCTAACTTCTGATCTAGTGCCCTAACCACTCTATCACCTAGCTATCTAATACAATCAGCTTTGAAGACCTGACATGTTAATAGCAGGGCTAGAGAATATAGAAGAGATGACAGATACATTCAGAGGTAAAACCAGTAGGTCTTAGTAACTGATTAAGTAGAAACCAAATGTTAATGAAGGAGAAAGATTCAAATATGATTCAAGTTAGTTTAATGACTGAAAAATGCGGTAAGACCATCAAGACAAAAGCCAAGTCCTGAGTAGGAGCTGGCATGGGCAAGAAGATAAGAAGTATGAACAAGAAAGTAAGAAAGTATGCATAAAATGGTGCTGTGGAGGAGAGCAGGAGAGGGTGGGAGGAGAAAGAATAAACAGCTTTATAGAAAAATACTGCTAGTAGGAAAAAGAACTTTTAGGAAAATAGGACTTCTTTTAGTTTTAAAATCAAATTATGGCAAAGAACTCTGAGGGATTGGAGAAGCAGGGCTGGGGTCTTCAATATGAAGCAGGTGGAAGAAAGAATGTATAAACAGTTGATACTTTGTCTTCCTGCCTGTTGATAATGGATCAAAATTAAGTGTCATATTAAAAAGGTGATCTCACAGAGTATCCAGATATTGCATAGATCTGAAGTCATGGGGATATAGGATGTTTAACTGAAACAAAAGTGGGGAAGGACATGATGAGGCTATGACTATACATGTGTGAGGAAGGTGTCAAATATTATATAGTATGGTACAAAGATGATTAGAGTTGAGTTGGGTTTGGAGCCTGTGTCAGCCTTCTCTCCTGGTGGGCTATGGAGTAGCTAATGTAACTCTACTTTGCATTTACAACATAAATTGTTTAAGTTGTTGCAAGTCCTTGGGGATCATGGGTAGGAGAAGGGGAGAATGAGGGTCAGCTAGAGCTGTTGCCTTAAGCATTTCCCTGATAACAAGATAAACCAGAATCTCTATTTTATTCTAAAAATGTTTAGACTTCAGCTGTCCCTTAGGGGCTTCAGAGCAAGTCAGTGGGTGTTTGCATTCACCATGGAAAAAAAGCTGTATGTCTTTCTGATTATATTCAGTGACTAGTGCATATAGTTTGACTTCCATGTTAAACCCCTCCAAATGCCACAATCTCAATCACTTACTCTAATTTATAGTTTCAATTCAAAGAGTGCTCTTTCTTTGTTCAGTCCTCTTCCTTGAAGATTTAAACTTTTTTCCTTTCCTGCCCTTTTGCTTTTTCTTGATTTTTTGCTACTAAGTCCCCAGTATTCCTTTGCTCTGTAATCTTTAAAAAATATTTCTTTATCTTTCGCCTACTTGGATTTAATATAGGTTATAAGAATATGATGTTTTTGAGTTCTTAAAATTAAAAAGTTTTATGAAACGTAAACTGTTTTATATTTACGTCAAGTTTAAGAATCATGTGTAAGTGATATAGCAATATTCCTTTCGGAATTTGGCTGGCCACCTCTACATGTAAAAGGAATCCAGGAATTCACCTGAACAGATGGAGGAGATAATAGCCTTGACCCTGGGTTTGGCCTTGTCCCTGTGCATTTTCTTTCCCTATTCCATGGAATAAGGCTTAAACTTTGAAAATCAGAACTGATGAAACCTGCTATTCTGGTAATTATCACATGCTTTACAGTAAAACATTAAGAGCTGAAAATTGGGAGGTATATAGAGTGTTTGTATCACCCAGGGCATCTCTGAGAGGCACAAGCCCCTTTATTGGGAAATTCTAGAAAAGACTAAACCTAAGGGTCTTGGTTAGGAACTTAATCTTTGTTCTAAAGAATTTGATAGTTATGGCAGGGTTGTTTCCTGAGGAGATGAGAGCCTTCAGTAGCCAAGACTGAGGAAGCAAGAAAGGGGAACTGAAGGCAAAGCATTTCATTTGTACCTCTCATGTGTTTCTGCCTTTTCATGATGAAAACATTTGCCTTAAAGAAATATCCAGGGATTTCAGTTGACAATATCCATAGAGTGAGGATTACAAACACAACTGAAAAGTGTCCATCAAGTAGTATCCAGTGAAAAAATTTCCTGGAGAATAGCTTCTTCGGAAGACTATGTATCTGTCTGCATACTATGGTTAGAAGAGATTCTGGCTGTATAAGGTCAAGTGCAAACAATGAAACCAACAAGCAGAAAACAGAAGCCTGCTTGTTTCGGAGGTCTTGGGAGGTTATATGCATGCACACCTCCCAGCATGAATTACCTAAGCGTGTCCACTCTTCCCATTATTTTTGTGTGTATGTGTGGGAATGAGAGCTGCAGGTTTACATAGGAAATGATTTGTTGATATTTGTCTTACTATGTCATTTCATTAAATGTCTTAGCTGTGAACACATTGTGTCTCTAGGCTGACTAAAAAAAAAAAAAAACCCAAACACACCCCTATAAGACCTTTAGCCTAGAGTAGCCACTCAATGAAGGACTTGTGTAATGATTTAGGGTAGATAGGAGTCCTTCCAGGTCTTACAAACACACAAAAAATAGACTGCTAAAAGTAGCCAAGCTTAGGCTAGTTGTCTTGTCAGTTGTTATCCTATTTGATACAATGCTTCCTTCTCTTATACCACTTCTGCTGGCTACTGAAACAAACTGCCTTGTCATTGAACTCAGGGCCTCTTCAATTCACAAGATTATTTCCAGTGTTGTGCTCTCAGGCCTGCCCAGTCAGAACATAGACATTAACTGTCATGTACTCATGGCTGTGTGGAAGCTAGAATGGGGGAATGGACAGAACTGGTTCTGTCAAATTCCTTAAGAAACAGCTTGAAATAAGCCTATATAATCTTCAGCTAGAATATAAAAGAGAGATGAAGTCCTCCCTTCTGTGTACACATGAAATATAAGTTCCATTGACCCTGCAGGCAATAAGGAATTTGTCATCATCTCGTATCTCTAAGCAATTTGCTATGAATCATATATAATGGGAGCAGAATCCCAATAATTTCCATGTGGTTGCACAGAACCAGAAATGGAGATTTAGAGCATTTTCTATAGAGGATGAAAGATCAACCCCACTACAATGTCTTTTCTAAATAATTACATATCACGTGAACTTCAGTGGTTTTTAGATAACGTCAATCTCCCTTTCATCATTCACTCACTCCTCTTTTAAAATATTTTGATGGTGGGGGGGGTCGGAGACAGAGCCAAGATGGCAGAGTAAAAGCAAAGACTTGCTTGAGCTCTCCCCCAATTACCTCCAAACACCTGTAAAAAAGAACTTTAAACAAATTCTATATCTATGGAACCCAACGAATGACAGAGTAAAACAAGTCTCCAGCCAAAGACAGCCTGGATGGTCACTGGGAAGGGTCTATCACTCCATGCTGGGAGCACAGCACAGCCCAGCACGGAATGCACCAGCACATACCAGGCTAGGGTAGACCAGGCCTCAGGGCACTGAATCACTGAGCTGAGGTACTTTCCAGACTTCTCAGGCCACAAACGCTAAAGACAACTTAGCAGATCAGTGGGAAAACTCTGTTGGACCTGCATGAGAGAAGGGTGCAGTCTGGCCACAGTCCCTGGGGTGATGGAGGTGGCTGAGGAGGCTCCTTCCAGAGCTCCAGGACAACAGAAGGTGGGCAGAATCAAGTGGCTGATCAGAGCAGGGATTTTTTTGCTAGTGCTGAGCCAAGATTTTCTTGCTTTGCCCTGCTTGGAGCAGGGTCACAGTCCTGGTTGATGGTCCTGGGGTGAAGAGGGGCACTCGTGTGTCAGAGCTTATGGTGGCTGTGGAGAGGGAGTTCTCTCTAGCAATTCTAAGGCAGAAAAGAGTGTTTGAGGTCACTCAAAGATCAGGGCACAGGCTAGTAAAGGAGTAAACACCTCTCCTTGGATCATACCACCTCAGAAGAAATGAAAATTTACAGGTACTCAAAAGTAGCTTGGATAGAAGCAGCGCAAAACCCCTGAAGCTTGGGACAAAGCACTCTCCACTCTGGAAGCAGAGTCATACAGAAAGCATAAAAAAACTTAGACTATAGAATCTCACTTTGATTAGAAATAAGGTCAAAATGTACAGCCAGAAGATAACAAAGTCAAAGATCCTACATCAAAAGCTTCCAAGAAAAATATGAATTGGTTGCAGGCCATGGAAGAGCTCGAAAAGGATTTTGAAAATCAGGTAAGAGAAGTAGGGGGAAAAAATGGCAAAAGAAATGAGAGGGTTGCAAAAAAATCATGAAAAATGAGTCAATGGCTTGCTAAAGGAGACCCCCCCGCCCCCGCAAAATACTGAAGAAAATAACACTTTAAAATAGACTAACCCAAATGGCAAAAGAGGCCCAAAAAGCCAATGAGGAGAAGAATGGCTTAAAAAGCAGAATTGGGCAAATGGAAAAAGAGGTCCAAAGGATCACTGAAGAAAGTAATTCTTTTAAATTAGAATGAAGCAAATGGAAGCTGATAACTTTATGAGAAATCAAGAAATTATCAAATAGAATGAAAAGAATGCAAAAATAAAAGACAACGTGAAATATCTCATTGGAAAAATCACTGACCTGGAAAATAGGTCCAGGAGAGATGATTTTAAAATTATTGGACTACCTGAAAGCCATGATCAACAAAAGAGCATAGACATCATTTTTCAATAAGTTATCAAGGAAAACTGTCCTGATATTCTAGAAGCAGAGGGTAAAATGGAAATGGAACAAATCTGCCAATCTCCTCTTGAAAAAGATCCTAAAAGGAAAAGTCCTAGGAATGTTGTAGCCAAATTCCAGAGTTCCCAGGTCAAGAGGAAAATATTGCAAGCAGCTAGAAAGAAAAAAAAAATTGAGTATTGCAGAAACACAGTTAGGATAACACAAAATCTAGCAGCTTCTACATTAAGGGATCAGAGAGCTTGGAATATAATATTCCAGAGGTCAAAGGAGCTAGGATTAAAACCAAGAATCGCCTACAAAGAAAAATTGAGTATAATACTTCAGGGAAAAAATAGATTTTCAATGAAATAGAGGATGTTCAAGCATTCTTGATCAAAAGAACAGGGCTGAATAGAAAATTTGCCTTTTAGATACAGGAATCAAGAGAAGCATGAGAAATTAAACAGGAAGTAGAAATCATAAGGGACTCATTAAAGTTCAATTGTTTACATTCCTACAGGGAAAGGTGGTATTTGTAACTCATGAGACCTTTCTCAGTAGTTGAAGAGAATATACATACATACTTATATGTGTATGTGTATGTATATGTATATAATGTGTATGTATGTATACGTATATACATATATACACATATATACATATATGTATACATATGCATGTATACATATATACATATAAACATACATATACATATATATATACACAGAGGGCACAGGGTGAGTTGAATATGAAGGAATGATATCTAAAAAAACTGTGAGAGAGTAATGTATTGGGAAAAGGAGAAATGGAGAGATAGGACAGGGTAAATTATCTCACATAAAAGAGGTAAGTAAAAAAGCTCTTACAATGGAAGGAAGAGGGGGGAGGTGAAAAGAAATGAATGTACTTTACTCTCATCAGATTTGGCTTAAGGAGGGAATAACATACACATTTAATTGGATATCTTACACTACAAGAAAGTAGGGGGAGAGGAGAACAGAGAGTGGAGAATGACAGAAAGGAGGGTAGATTGGGGGAAGAGATAAACTTCTCATCATTTCTCCATCTCTGTAGTCAGACTCTCATTTCCTAAATCGCTTTCTTGTATTCCTAAACCTTGCCTCAGTAAAGTAACCTTATTTCAATACTCACACTCGGGCCTGAAGAGCAACTAGAAATATAAGCAGCATATTTAGCTTTGGACAAAAATGTGTTGAAAGAAAGTTTTCCTTTGGTACTGATACCTGAAAAAATGATTTTACTATTTCATATCATTTGTTAGTAAAACACCTTGTTTTTAACATACTTTTTTTTCATCTCGCCAGGTATGTATTCTTACAGTTCCCAGGATTCATGAGAGCACCAGGAAGTTGGCCTAAAGATTAAAGGATAAACATGGTTCTTTCCCCATATACTGAAGTGAACAAATCTGTGGTCTCATCTATGTGGATGTTTCTTACAGCAATGTAGATCACATCAAACTATATCTGTTTATTATATATGACTCTAGTACTGGTCCTGCTATAGATTCACCAGATCCACACATCATGCTGGGAGCATCCTTTTAATATTAGTGGAGTCCATAGCTATCCCTAAGTTATCAGGCTTTAATGCTGCTGTGAATAATTTTAAGGTTCTAATCACATAGTATAATGAATTCTCTATTTATTCAGAACTGAATATTGTTCAATAAAGTAAAGCATAACATTCATAGCAACATCCTTAAGCAAAACATATCATTCTGTATACATATATATATATACATATATATGTCATAACACTCAATATATCATATGACACATGGCATATTTTGTTGCATTCCCCAAAATACTTGTTTACACAAGCAGAGGGTCCCAGGCCAGGGACTTCCCTAACACAAAACGTCATCCTTAAGGGGTAGCAGAAAACACAAGCACCATCCACCCCTATATCACAGTAAGTTACAATCTTCTCAATCAATACAGAGTGTCCAAGTAAAGTCCTGTTTCATCTTGACTTGGGGCTGACTTCCAAACCTCATGGTTCCTTCTCTGGGCTAACTACTACCAGCTCTTGCCTGGGTTCACATGCAGGTACCTTTCTTCTCCTGCTCCTTGTCTTAGTTCTTGGAGATGGCTCCACTCCAAGTTCTTTCTGCTCCTGCCCGACAGCAGGTTCCAGAGACTCCTGACCAAAGTTTCTGTTTCTGGGAAAGTAAGGCTTAATAAGGCTATAAAAATATTTATGCACATTATCAACACCACCATTAATACAGATCAACACAATGACAAGTTAACACATCAACACAGATCAACCAACAGGATTTCTGTCTGAGAAATCAACACAAGTTAACAGACAGGGCTTTTGTCTGAGAAATCCACACAGATCAACAGACAGGACTTCTGTCTGAGAAATCAACACAGATCAAAAAACAGGGTGTCGATATCACAAACAGTCTTTCTGTTGGGCCTCCCCACATTTGTTGCCCTAGAAAATCACACACTTCTCTCTCTCAGCTCTGCTTCTCTCTCCACCTATACCTCTCCCTCCAAGCAATATATACTGTTTCCAATCAAAGACTCTTGATTCAATCACATACTCTTGATTCAATCAAAAGCAAGACTCAATCAAAGGCACTTTATTATCCTAGCGCTGAGAACTCCAAAAGAAAAAAAAAACAGCCAAAAATCCCACTTTTCTTGCCTTTACACCAGCCCATCTCTTTTTAATTGCATAATATTACCTTGATGACATTCTTTCAACTGTCTCTTCTTCATAACTCATTATTGTTCATGTGTTTTTACCCTGCACACACCCCCAATTTCATCATTGCCTTCTGAGTGACATACAAGGTAATAAGTTCTAGAGGTAAGGTGACAGGGATGGGGAGCTAGAAACTTCAAGGCCATATGTGGCCATCTAGGTCCTCAAGAGCAGCCCTTTGACTGAATCCAAACTTCACATAATAAATACCCTTAATAAAAGGATTTGTTCTGTAAAACTTAGATTCAAAAGGATGCACCCAAGAACCTAGAAAGTCACATATGGCTTTGAGGCCACAGGTTCCCTCACCCTGGACTGTAAGCAGCTATTATTAAAAGAGATTGAGAATCTCTTTTTTAAAAAAGTCTCAGAAATAACATTCAGAAAATTCTGCATCCAGTGAAGGAACTGATAAATAGAATAATTTTACATATATACATAGATACACACATAATGTATATGTATATGTGTGTGTGTGTGTGTGTGTGTGTGTACCTATTTGTGTCTAATGGTAGCCATATCTGGGAGGGGGGGGAGGAAAGAAAAAAATTACAAGATAATTATGTTGTATATTTGAAAGAAATAGCAAGTTGTGCTTAGAAGGTTTGCAGTTTAATGTGTGATCATATTTTTTATGGTACTATGTTAGGGAAATGATTGTTTTATTCCATTAATTAAAAATAAGATTTAAAAAAGAAATAACATTCAGATATTATCAATTGGCTTTAATTTAAATAAAGCAAACTATAGCTATGTACATACACACACACATTTTACTGAATCCTACAAATCCCAGTAGATGCGTGAAAACTAGAATAAGTATTCTCCAAAGCACATAGCAGCTTAAGGTGAAATTGAACTGGAAACAATTTTTCTTCAGGATTTCTCTTATCTCTACTTGATCATTATAATGAAAGATCAATTTCTGAAATATTTTAGCTCTTGAAATAGAGATAAACAAAGGGAGCTAAATAAAAATAAATAAATTTAATGTAGTATAGTAAAGCTAGGAAGATAATATTCTCTAAAAATGTCTCTTATTTAGTTCAAAGACTGTTTTTCAAAATCTTCCCAGATGAAAGGGGAGGAAAGGTGGGGGGTGATAGAAGGGAGGGCAGACTGGGGAAAGAGGTAATCAGAATATCTGCCATTCATTGGGCCCAAGTCTCCACCTAGGCTAGCCCTCTATTGTCCAGCTGTTTCCCACCCTTAATCCTAATCAAAATATCTATACCCTAGCTCTGTTACCCTAGCCCTCTATTGTCCATCATCTTCTTGTAGCCTTCAGCTATTTCCCACCCTGGAGTCTGACCTCATCACAGTCCCATCAAGCTCCTCCTTAGACTCCTCCTCAAGTCCCTCCCTAAACCACTTCTCTTGTCACCCCAGACCACTCCTCAATCCCTCCCATAATCTTTGTGTATATAATCTCCATCTTGCCCCCATGAAGGCACTCAGATTCAATCTAGATCAGTAGATTGAATCTGGCCTGCTTGTGAAAACAAGCGTCACAAAGGGTGGGATTTCTTAAGACAGCCCATTATGGCAAACCCTTAATAAACTTTGGTTTTTCCCTTGGCTGAGAAGGCTTGAGCTGAATTCTTTTGGCAGGACCTGGCCTATTGGTACTTTTGAGTGTCGAGCACCCCTCAACCCCAAACCTCTTCAGAAAGATTAGAAAGAATAGGATGAAGTTCTGAGAGAGGACATCTAAATTATGAAATGTATAAAAATCTGATTCTGAGCTACCAGTATAAACTAGCTGGTGGCTTGGGAACCACACATTTAATAGGAATGAGAGTTTATTTATTAGAAAAAGAAAGAAAAAAACTCTTGGAATTAGCTACTCCCTACACTTGTAAACTAAGAGTCATTGAAGTGGAAAATCAAGGGAAGGGTCAGTGATTCAGTTTTTCTTCTTTTTCTCTAGGAAGCAGTGGCACAGATCATGCTGAGTGCAATGGTGAAGTCCTCTCATGGAATCTGGATCTGGCTTTTCAGTGAGTTGAATGAAATGAATGGATATGGGGATTTTTCAGCATGGCTCAGGACTTATGATTAACAGCTAGGCCTAAGTCTACAGTTACTAAGAAATCCCCTGACCCATAAGAATCCTGAACTTAGAGAAACCAGACCCACTTCCTCCCCACTACCACCTCAGCATGAGCCAAATAAGGATATGTGTTCTTAAGAATTGTGATTGGCTAAGTTAGCGTTTCCTTGTCTCTTGTACCTGGGTTAGATTCCTCACCAGATTGTGAGCCTGGACTCCACCAATGAGAGTAAAAGTGGTGGTGTGGGGGCTTTGTTTAAGTTAGGGTATTGAAATGCATGGACCGAGAAACACAGACCAAGCCAAATTAGAATATATATTGAGCATCATTTATTAGCCGGTGGCTGTCCCATGGAGGGGAGCAGCCCGAGCACAAGAATCTAGGGCTTCTTATACATGAGCATTGAGCAGGTGCAAGCAAGCTGTTACAAAAGCAGAGTATTGTGAGCATGTCTGGGCAGAGTATTGTAAGCTTGTCTAGTCTTGCCCATCTGGACCCCACCTCTCCCTACAGATTGTATATTGTTTCAGAGACTGCCCTTTCCTTTGAGATGGTAATAAAATCACTTTCTATTTTCTACTTGAGTAGCTTCTGAGTTTAATTTTTGGTTTTAGTTTTTGTCCCACACAATGCTGTGCCTTCCATGAAGGCAAACTTCCTACATTGTTGAGAAAGGAAACCATATTCTTGAAGGAACTGGAAAGCTATATAAATTCTCTCCAATATAAAAGGAATAGGAATAGGAAGTGATGAGGTTAAAGAAAAATAATGAGGTAAGGAAACAATGTTTTTAGGAGCACTCAAGACCCCAAAATGCCAACACCCTGGATTCTGCCAAATGAACTCAATTCAAGCCTTTTCAGCCAAGCCAAAACAAAGTTTATTAAAGATTTGCCATATTGGGTTGACTATTTGTGAGGCTTGTTTTCAGAAGCAGGCAAGATTCATATGTGAGGGATTTAGAAGTGGTCAGGTAGTCCAGGGCGACAAAAGGAGGAGTTAGGGAGGGTCTTGAGGAGGAGTCTAAGGAGGATCTTTATGGGTCTGGGATGACTAGAGGTTAAGACTCCAGGAAACAAGAGAATAAGATTTTGATGGGATCAAAGGTGGAAAAAAGCTGGACAATAGAGGGCTAGGTTGGTAGATACTTGGGCCTAGATAATAAAAGGCTTATGACCTCAGGGGAAGGCCAGATCAAGTGGGAAGATTCTAGGAGTGTTCAAGGGGGTTCCCAGAGACTGTACCATCATCAGAAGGAAGCAAGGTTCTCAGGCATGCAGTGTCAGGACTCCAAATTCATGAATTCATGTGTAAATGAAAAGTCAGACTATTTTTCTTCCCCATGCCACTTAATGGTCATAAAATATTAATTGAGAATTAGGCTACTTATCATGTGAATTACATAGTTGCCTGTTGCACTGTGAGGACATTTTCACTGAAGTTTAAAGGACACTTATAATATCTTGACTTTCTCTAAAAATACTGTCTTATGGCCTGGAACTTATTAGGAATGTTTTGCTAAGTTTATCTGACCAATAAACTCAATAACATATAATAGTCATTTGTACACTGATTTAAAAAAAAAAAAAGCTAAATTTGTTTGCCACAATCCTATTATTCATTATTATTTAAAACTTAGCATTATTATTTGCCCACCAGTCTCAGTTGGATCAAAATGAGAATTTAAATGGCTTACAAATTATATTAAATTAGCATTTAATGTTTAGACAATTTAAAACCTATTTTAATATATTTCTGTTGACCAATGTTATTCTGTATTTCATTATGTTTTCAAAGAATGGAAAACCTCTTTATGACAGAATTTTCTTTTTGGTTAAGCAGAAATTTACAGATATATATCATTTTACTAGGGATATCCATTTCTTATGACTAGCCTTTGTTACTGTAGAAGAAGCACATTCTGCACTTGATTTTTTTTTGACTTCTAGTTAAATATGTAAAGAAATATGTTACTTCTTAAGTTCTGATTTTTTAGCAACAATACAGAGGGCTTAATTACAAATTGACTAAAGAAATCAGAGGGACCAATGAATTTTGAAGAACTGGGAAATAATGACAAATAATTTTAGAGAAAAATAAAATATTGTCCTAAAATTTTTATTTCCTATTAAAATTTCCTGAAATAATATTGACCTGTGAATCACATGCACATTATTTTGTTGGTGATGAAAAAAATGGACTTTTTGTCAGGGAAAATTTCGGAGTCACTGAAAATGCTAAAAAATATCACTAATGCAATTTATTCTCACTCTTTCTTTTTCCTTCCCTCTTTCCTTCATTCATTCCTTCCTGTCTTCCTTATCCCTGTCTCTCCATCTCTCTTTATATCTCTCTGTCTCTCTCTCTGTCTCTCCATCTCTCTCTCTCTCTTTCCCTCTCCCTATTTCTCTTTCTATTCATCCCTTCTATCCCTTCTTTTTATTATTTTCTTTCTTTAAAATTCTGGGCTCAGCTCCTTGTCCATACGGAGACCCTGTCAATTTATTTATTAATTCAAAAATCACTTTTCAAGAATCATTATATGTGAGGTACTGGGCTAGATGTTAGAGATACAGAGACAATACTAAATAAATTCTGCCTTTGAGGAGTTTACTTCATATTGGGGTAGATTAAATATATACACAAAGTTCAATACAAAAGATATAAAGAGTAAATAAGAAGAAATTTTGTGGGACATTAGCAATTAGAGGAATTAGTAACAGACTCATAAAGAATGTTGAATTTGGACTAAACTTTGACAGAAGCTAGGGAGTCTAAGAGGAAGAGACGATAAGAGAATATATTCCACATGTAGAAACAGCCTGACAAAAGCCACAGAGATAGGAAATAAAATGTCATATTTGAGTGAAATGAAAAGTTTGATTCTCATATATAAAAGTGAAAAGGTAGGACAGGGAATATACCATAGATGAAATGCTAATGGTGTGCCTACAGATAACACTGATTTTTTTTTTTTTTCGTAATTGTATTGAATACCTGGAGCAGCTAGATGGCAAAGAAGATACAGTGCTGGGCCTGGCATCAGGAAGACTCATCTTCCTGAGTTCAAATCTGGCCTTAGACTCTTACTACCTGTGTGAACCTGGGCAAGTCATTTAATCATGTTTCCCTTAGTCTCCTCTTCTGTATAATGAACTGGAGAAGAAAATGGCAAACCACTCAGTATCTTTGCCAAGAAAACACCAAATAGAGTCACAAAGAGTAGAACAGGACTGAAACAACTGAACAGCAAAGTCCCTGTCCTTATGCTTTGGCACAGTTTCCTTTAGGGTCAATGTAGGATGTTCTTCTGGATAAAATTATTACTTATAAATAATATTTCAGAATTTTATTATAACTTTGCTTCATCATATTTTACCCATCATTTGGAATTTACTGCAATTTATGTTCATATTCAAATCAAAGTTTTGGGATCTTAATTTTGTAATCCACTATTTGGGATTATTGGGCATATGACTATATTGTTCAAATCCCAGGGCACTCATGTTCCAATAATAAAGAGATGAGAAAATCTGTTATCTGCAATCTCAGGTGATTCATATCCACAAAGACATTTTTATTTGGGCCTGGAGGCAGAGACACAATTTTGAATTTCTAAATTAGGTGACAGTGGGAAAGTTTTGAAGTTAGTTTTCTGGATATAAGGCAAAAATAGCTGTAAACAATAAAAATATAAAGGTATACAAACTAATAAAAAGAGCTATTGACATGACTCACAGGAGAATTCTCTGTATTTTGAAAATGCCTAGTCGTTGAAAGGATAATGATCCTGGAATGTCTTTTCAAAAGAGAACAAAGGCCTTTTGATCTGTACAATTAAAGCTTTCCCTTAGGAGTCCACTTCTTTCCTCAACTATTTTAATGGTCTCTTTTTGGTTTTTCTGCCTCGTGTCTCTTTTTATTACACTTTATCCTCCACATGCTTTCCAAAATAAGTTTCCTACTTATAAAATTGCTTCCAGAAGCCAATATGGCAGAGTAAACAGTAAATCTATACAACTCTCCCATATCTACCTATAAAGAACCTTAAAATAATGCACCAAAACACATACTATAATAGCAGAACCAGCAAAAAGACAGGGTAAGACAATCGCTTAGCCTAAGAAATGGAAGATCAGAAAGAAAATATGTCACACTGGGGTAAAAGGCAAGCAAAGTCCAGGACAGGAAGTATCCCAGGAAGCAGCAGCAAGCCCCACTTCAGCAAATCAGCTGGAGATCCTCAGCCCTAGTTAGGTGGAGCAGACAAACGCCAATGCCAAAACTCCTCACATGCCTCAGTATAGGCAGGGGAACCAGCAGACTCCACCTCTGAGAACCACCAGGTGTTTCAGAGTAGCACCTGGGAAATACAGAAAAAAGACACTTTTTTGATATCCTCAGCACATGCCAGATGCCAGCACTATGACCCCTGAGCAGTATCACACAAGCTACCAAACCTCTATGACCTCTGACAGCACCAGCCACCCCCCCCCATGTCCTCAGCACAGCACCAGATAATAGGATACCCCATGGGCCTCAGAGTAACCTTAGAGCAGCATCAAGTAAACAGCAAGGGCTTACAGGCACAAGAAGCCTGAGACAGTGCCCCTTCTACCTAGGAAGCAGAGCTTAAATTTAAAAGAAAGGAAAAAGGCCAAAAAAGATGAGCAAAAACCAACAACAACAAAAGAATATGACCATAGAAAGTTATTATGGTGACAGGGAAGACCAAGACACAAACTCAGAAGAAGACAACAATGGTAAAACACCTATGGGCAAAACCCCAAGAAAAACAATAGGTAGTCTCAAGCCCAGAGAGAACTCATGGAAGAGCTCAAAAAGGAGCTTAAAAATCATATAAGAGGGAGAAGAATAATTGGGAAAAGAAATGAGAGTGATGCAAGAGAATTATGAAAAAAGACTAAACAACTTAGAAAAAAATAAGTACTTAAAAATTAGAATTAGCAAAATGGAAAAGGAGATGCAAAAATCCATTGAAGAAAACAAGTCCCTCAAAATTACAATTGGTTAAATGGAAAAGGAAGTATAAAAGTTAACAGAGTAACTGAGGAAACCAACTAAAAAGTTAGAATTGGGCGAAGGGAAGCTAATGACTATGAAATATCAAGAATCAACCATACAAATTCAAAAGAATGAAAAAATGGAATAAAATGTAAATTACCTCATGGAAAAACAACAGACATGGAAAATAGATAAAGGAGAGACAATATCAGAATCATTGGACTACCTGAAAGACATAATTGAAAGGAGGAGTGGGTTAGCACCTTCAAAAAATTAGCAAGAAAAACTGCTCTGATGTCCTGGAATGAGAGGGTGAAATAGTCATTGAAACAATCCACAGAACACCTCAGGAAAGATTCCCCAAAATAAAAATGTAAAGGAACATTATAACCAAATTACAGAACTATCAGGCCATGAAAAACAATACTGCTAGTGGCCAGAAAGAAACAATTTAAATATTAGGGAGCCAAAATCAGGGTAACACAGGACTTAGTTGCTGCAACCTTAAACGACTGGAGATCATGCAACATGATACTCCAGAAGGCAAAGGAGCAAGGACTACAACCAAGATCATCTACTTGGTGAAATTAAGCATAATAAATCAAGGTGGGTGAAGGGGTGGGGAGGTGATTCAATAGAATAGAAGGATTTGAAGCTTTCACAAGGAGAAGACCTGAACTGAACAAAAAAAAAAAAATCTGATCTCTAATATCAAGATCAAAGAGAAGCCTGAAAAAGTAAGAAGGGAAAAGAAAACATAAGAGATTCAGTGGAACTAAACTGTTTACATCCCTACATGGGAAGATGATACCTGTAATTCTTTAAAATTGTACCACTAATATTGGTTGTTGTCCTTCATTCTCAAAGAGGACCAAAATAACATCACTATGTTGGAGTCAAGTTACAGTGTGTCCAACAGTGGCTGATGAGATGAATATGAGCTTGGGGTGCTTTACCACAGGTCAGCCACAAATAGTCCATGGACAAATAGTCAATTTGGGGTGGACCCCCTAAATTTATAAATTTCATTTTTCTTTTGAGCTACTTAAATTCTGCTTTGCTCATGGAGCACAGCACTTTCTCTGATGAGGGTACACCAAGTTGGGTGGGCCTATGGCAGCATCTCCCATGTCACACAATCAATTCCAAAAATTTTAAAACAGACCTTGAAAATATCATTGTATCACTTTTCTGACCACTGCATGAGTGCTTGCCCTATCTGATTATAAAATAGTCTTTTGGGCAAGCATATGCTTGGCATTCAAACAATGTGCCCTGCTCTTTGGAACTGTGCTTTCTCCAGGAGAATTTGAGAGCTTGGCAGTTTAGTTAGAGAAAGGACCTCAGTGTCTGCTATCTTATCCTATCAGGTGATCTTCAGAATCTTACCAAGATAATTCAAATGGAAATAAGTCAGTTTCCTGGCACTGCAACCTAATGCCATCAAGATTAGGAGGGAAGCAGAAAACTGGGAAAGAATTTTTACAACTAGTGTCTCTGATAAAGGCCTCATTTCTAAAATATATAGAGAACTGAGTCAAATTTACAAGAATACAAATCATTCCCCAATTGATAAATGGTCAAAGGATATGAACAGACTCTTTTCAGAGGAAGAAATTAAAGATATCTATAGTCATATGAGAAAATGCTCTAATTCACTATTGAATAGAGAAATGCAAATCAAAACAACTCTGAGGTACCATATTACACCTATCAGATTGGATAACATGACAAAACAGGAAAACGATAAATGCTGGAGAAGATGTGGAAAAATTGGAACACTAATGCATTGTTGGTGGAGTTGTGAACTAATTCAACCATTCTGGAGAGCGATTTGGAAATATACCCAAAGGGCTATAAAAATGTGCATACCCTTGTGTATCAGTAAGGCAATATTCAAGACCTTGAAGACAGCCACAAACATGCCTATGTAGCTCAGAATTGCAACGTATAAGAGATTCTCCAGGTAGAAGGCAGAGGAAGTATAACATTTATTTAGACACCAGAGCATCAAATCCCAGAACCAATAACCCCAAAACAATATAATAATTGTATTCCAAAACCAGTAAGTCCACCTCGATGTAACAACAAGGAAATTATAATACAATATTACACCAAGGAACCAAGTTATTCTGTAACCTTGTCCCCTGCTGGGGCCTTCCTATAAACACTCATGAATCCCAACTGTCTGCTTGCCTGTGTTCTCTCCTCCCTTGGTTCTCTGGTCTCCACAGCTCCCTGGTTTCCACTCTGCTCTGCACTCTCTCTGCAACTCTATCAACTTGGAGTTCTAACTCCTTCTCCTTGGGCTGAATTCTGCCTTTACGATGGCTACCTTTTGGGTATGTATACTCTTTTTAGGGCTGAGGGCTTCATATCTGTTTCAACAATCTGGCTAGCAGCTTCTGTGGGGGTGTATGATCCACCTACAACCAGCACCCAGAAAGCTGGCAACATGTCACAAAAGCACAGGTTCTTTTGATCTGCTTAACTAAGGAAAGCAAGGTCAAGGGGTTGACAAGCTTACTTTAATTCAGCATACAAATATCATTCACTTAGTTCAGGGGAAAAAACCACCACCCTGAACTTCAGAACAAATACTAAAAAATTACAAACATCAACAGACAGATCTTGTCTGATTCAAATCACAATACATAGTTGCCAGAGTTTAACAAAGTCTCAGCATCCAGGTTGTAAGCTAGAGGGCCCTTAGCTATAGCTGCCTGGAGTCTCCACATCAACACCATCTTAAGTGAGAGCCCTGAGCAAATGGCTCTGTTCTCCCTTCTTATAGGGCTTCAGACATCATCAAACATCATCTGAATGACCAGAACTTAGGCTGCTATGATTGGCTTTTGAGTTAGCCCCTCCCCTTAGGACCCTGGGAGGTTCACATCCACATAGGTTAGGTTAACACCTAATAGGGGTTTGGGCTTGGGGCTTACCACTTAATAAGACTCAATGAAATACACTGAATTACTCAAAGGAAACAAAGCCAAACTCTTCAAGGGGACTTGGTTGAACTAACTGCTAAGGAGCCCATTTTGCTTACCGACACAATACCCAATGGATGAAAGGGTGTGTGTCTGGGACTTAGTAATTTGTAAATAAAATGTGTAAGCCTGGGGCTTAGCACCTAATAAGTAAAGAATTTAGGCCTGCCTACAAACAAACTTCTAATCAAGCTTCCCTTAACTAGCCCCACCTGAAGCCTATTGAATTGGTGGGAAAGATCTTTAATCACTGATTGCCATCATATCTTGCATCCAGCAATACCACTTCTAGGTCTGTATCCCAAAGAGATCATAGAAAGGAGAAAAGGACCAATATGTACAAAAATATTTATAGCAGCTCTTTTTGTGGTGACAAAGAATTGGAAATTGAGGGGATACCATCAACTAGGGAATGGCTGAAGAAGTTGTGGTAAATGAACATAATGGAATACTATTGTTCTATAACAAATGACAAGCAAGTGGATTTCAGAAAAACCTGGAAAGACTTACATGAACCAACACTGAATGAAGGGAGCAGAAACAAGAGAACATTGTACACGGTAAGAACAACCTTATGTGATGCCCAGCTTTGATAGACTTAGCTCCTCTCAGCATTAAAATGATCTAAGCCAATTTCAAAAGATTCATGATCAAAAATATGATCTACAACTAGAGGAACAACTATGGGGTCTGAATGCAGATGGAAACATACTACTTTTTCTTTTTTTTATTTTTACTTTCTCATGGTTTTTCCCTTTTGTTCTGATTCTTCTTTCACAACATAACTGGCATGGAAATAAGTTTAATAAGATTGTACACATGTAGCCTATATCAGATTGCAAGCCATTTTGGGGAGGGGGGTGGGGAGAGAGGATGAAAAAAAAGTGGAACTGAAAATCTTATAAAAGTGAATGTTGAAAACTGTAAATAAATAATTTAAAAAATATCCACATGGTTGCCCTGTGATGAGCCTATGGTATTTTACTGAATGAGAACTCAGTTATGCTGAAGAAAGAAGCAAATATGTCCATCAAAGAGACTTTAAGTTTTTATTAAAAAATAAACTGCCTAGTCTCAGCAGGAAGCCAAAGGGAAGGGGGGAAGCTACCCTTTAGCCCCTAATATTGTAGCCAGACCAGGAAAGTAAAATGAAGAAAAATACACAACACAATCCATAAAGCTCCAAATAAGAAAGGCACATGTAAATTTACAATTTCACAACTCAGCAACAAGATGAACCCCTTTGTACAATATTACTAACAACTGCAGCTTGTTTTTATTCATAATATATCTACATTTTATATCAATGTTTAATTGCACCTATTCCTACAATTATTAATTACAATTTATTTCAGTTTTTCTCTATAATAGATGGATTTCTGAAAAGTTGAATGGTTGATAATAAATTCCTTTCAAAATGCATCAGTCAAACTACTCATTTGTGATTTTGGGAGTTAAAATATTTCTTGTAAATCATATTTCCAGTGCATAAGAAGAATCTACTATTTAAGGGAACAGGGTACAGAACAAGGTATAGAATTTCTTTATGAAGGGAAGAATTTTTTTAAAACATGAATAACTTGTGTCTTGATTTTATAAATTTATATTTTCAATGTTTGGCCACTTTAAAAAAGAACTTCCTGTTACATGGAATTTTATAAAATTCATGGGCATTGCAGAATTGTGAAATCTGCAGGACAAAAATATTTATTTTGTATAATAAATAAAAATGCATTATCATATTTCCCCATGTATAAGATGAACCCTTTTTTGAAAAACGTGGGATCTAAAAACTGCATGCATCTTATTCAGTGGTTGTAGATTTTTTTTTACTTGAGTTTCCTGCTTTTAAATGCTTGTTGTCTTGGCACTCATTATTTCACATTTGTTACCTGCATATTAGCTTACGTTTTGCCACGTTCTGCCCAGGATGGCTCAGAAAACATTTTTGTTCAATGCTGAATTCAAGTTAAAAGTGATCCAGTTTGCAAAAGAGAATGGAAATCGTGCTGCTGAATATAAGTTTGGTCCTCCTCCCACTGAGAAAACAATCTGAGACTGGCCATGGGAAGAAGAAGCCCTACTGAAAAATGCTGTGGCAGAAGGCCATGAGAGGCAAGTCAGCAAAATGGCCTGATTTAGAGATGGAATTCCTGTGTCCACAATGATAGTTCAGCATGAGGCAAGAAAAATTGCTGTTGAAAAAGAAGTTACTGATTTCAAAGGACAAAATTGGTACTTCAGGTTCATGAAATAGAATGGAATAAGCATGCATTCATGACTTGCCCAAAAGATGCCTGAAAGCTATAAGCAGAAGATCCTTGAATTTCATTGTATTATTATATGAATTTTATAATGAATAAAACTTGAGTTCAATAACTTTATATAACACATTTTTTTTTCAAATTTTGGGCCTCAAAATTAAGGTGTGTCATACATGGGGAATACGGTATCTAAATAACACATTTATAAAATATTATTTGCATAATTTCTAATTTATATGTTTATCTTTCAGTTTAAAAAATAGAATATCTAAACTAATCACAAAGCCTTTGATGTGAAAATTAAAAAGTTGTACATACATTTTCTAATGATGAGATCACTCATTATTATTTGCAGAATGTATATAATATCTAAAAGACAACTGTTTATTAACATATTACATCTGATCAAAGATATCTGATATAAAAATTATAAAGGGATTAGCCTATTCAATGCATAATCCTTACTTGAAAATCTTAAATATATTACCTGGACACCAGATAATGAGTTATCCCAGGTTTGAAAAAAAAAAGGTAAATTAAAAGGTTAGTTAAATAGTACAACTCTGAATTTTATGCTCTAAATCGTGTTCCTGAAATTGTTAGCTGATATTAATTTGTTTGGTTGATTCTCTTCTTATTCATTTATCTATTTAATCATTAATCCATTTGTTTATTTAATTAAAAAAAAACACTTAAGTATTGGGCTTTTACTCTCTTCAGTGATTAAAACAAGCCAAAGTGAATTATAGTCAATCCTCAACTTTTGTGGGAATAACATTCCTAGAAAATGGCAAAATGTTACAAAAAAAAAAAGAAAGAAAAGGAAAGAAAAGAAAATTAATGTGGATACATTGAATTTATCGGAAATAAGAAGTTAGGGATCCCACAACCACCAAAACTATAATCTTTCACTAGAAATTACAGAAAATGTACTTTTATTGACACAATTCTTTATAACAAAACATTAATTCTGATAATATGCACTTTTCCTAACACAGTAACCATGAAATAATCCACAAAATGCTGTACACAAAATAAAACTGGTAACATGCAAAACATTTTCTCCCTAGTAACTTTCTAGAATTCTGTGATCTTTTGTGATATCACAAAAGCAAAACAAAGCAAAAAAAAATTTCAGATAATATTCAGTTTTTATAACACATGAAATCTACAATGCTTAAACAGTATATAGCAAATAAAATCCTAAATACTAAAACAATTTTTAACCTGATTCTTACCTTCCATTGTATCAGATGATGGTATGAGTGTGTATACTGTATACTATACTGCTGTACACATCTCCAACTTGGCCACTGTCAAATCCAGAAAATAAATGACCAAAGGGTCTCAGACATTATGCAACAACAGTTAACTCTGAAAATACCAAAGGGCTCACAGAGGTTACACACCTTTATTAAACTGTTGTTTATTTATCTATTAAACTTTATGAAACTATTAAAGCTATTAAACTCTGAAAAATTAAATTAAATTAAATTTAACCAAAGAAGTAATAATGGTTTAGTAAGCAAAAATCTTTTTTTTATTCCATTGGAAGAGTGAAACTTAACAGATGTGCCACAAAGCTAAGCTTTGATATTAGACAAAGAAATACACAGTGAGCTGAACCATTGCAATGAGCAACATTGATTCACAGAAGGGCTTTATGACTAGAACACAGTTCCTGTCGTTGCTTTTCCAAACTCAGGGACCACCTGGGGTTGGTGTGGAAACAATTCTATGATTTAGCTGTATGACAGTTTATCCAGAGGTGGAGCACAAGGGATTGCTGTTATGTCAAGCTCAGAGCACCGCTTGCTTGCTCCTCTTTAGCTCTGGAAAACACAGTGTCCCCTAATAGTAAAAAGAGAGGAATAAACAGAAAGGGGTGGTCTTGGCATGGAGCTCATGATGGAGACTGTATGAAAACCAAGGGAGAGGTTGTTGGCACTTTAGTCATTGCTGGCAGAAGATGCAGAGACTGTCAGAGTTTCTATTTCATCTGCAACATTTTGTCCTTCAAAGCTATAGATGGTGTTGGGGATCATGAAGAATAAACCAACTTGAACAGTAAAGCACCTCTTAGGATACCAGGCAGTCCATGGACTCGCATGTAACTCATGTCTCTCACTGTTTCTTTTTCTCTATTGAACAAAGCCACAAGTATATGTAGTTATCAACGTGAAAGTGAAAATGAGGTTACTAATAAAATCATAGGAAGACTTGACATCAGAAAGCTAAACTTGTAAATGTTAAGGACTGACTCGGCTTTTTCTTAAAAATGGAGAAAAGGAAAGGAGGGGCAGAAAAAGGTAAAAATTACATCACATGAAGAGGCACAAAAATATATTTAGTAGAGGGAAAGAAGGGAAGGAGATGAGCATTGTTTGAACCTTACTGTCATTGGATTTGGTTCTGGGAGGGAATAACATACTCAGTTAAGTATAGATATCTAACTTGCCCTACAGGAAGTAGGAAGGTAAAGGGGAAAGAAAAGCAAGGGGGTGTTTAGAGGAGAGGGTATATTGAGGAAGGCTGTGGTCAAAAGCAAAACTTTTGAGGGGGATAAGGGAGAAGAGAGAAACAAAAGCATAAACAGAATGGAGGGAACAGGATGCAGAGAAAGAAACAGATAGTAATCATAACTGTGAAAGTGAACGGGATGAACTTTCCCATAATATGGAAGCAGATAGCAGAATGGATTAAAAACCATAATCCTACAATACTTTGTTTACAGGAAACACATTTGAAACAAAGGGATACACACAGGGTAAAGGTAAAAGGCTGGAGTATAATATATTATGCTTCACCTGAAGTAAAAAACAAAAAAAAAAAACAGGGATAACAATCCTAATCTCAGACAAAGCAATAGCAAAAATAGATCTAATCAAAAGTGATGAGGAAAGAAACCATATCTTGCTAAAAGGCACCATAGACAATAAAGTAATATGGTTACTAAACATATATGCACCAATTTGTATAGCATCCGATTCTTAAAGGAAAAGTTAAGGGAGTTACAGGAAGAAATAGACAGCAAAACTAAGCTATTGGGGGCCTCAGTCTCCCCCTTTCTGAACTTGATAAATCTAAGCTCAAAATAAACAAGAAAGAAGTTAATGAGATGAATAGAATTTTAGAAAAGTTAGATATTGTAGACCTCTGGAGAAAACCAAAAGGGGATAGAAAAGAATAAACCTTTTTCTCAGCAGTACATGGCAACTACATAAAAATTGACCATGTACTAGGGCATAAAAACTTCACAGTCCAGTGCAAAAAGGCAGAAACATTAAATTCACCTTTCTCAGATAATGATGTCATAAAAATTATATATAAGAAAGGGCCATGGAAAGATAGAGTAAATATTAATTGGAAACTAAATAATCTAATTCTGAAGAATGATTAGGTCAAACAACAAATCATAGACACAATCAATAAATTCATTCAAGAGAATGACAATAATGAGACAAAACTTATGGGACACAGTACAAATGGTTCTTAGGGGAAATTTCATACATCTAAATGCTTACATGAATAAAATAGAGAAGGAGGAGATCAATGAATTGGGCATGCAACTGAGAAAGCTAGAAAAAGAAAAAATTGAAAATCCCCAATTAAATACCAAGTTAGAAATAGTGAAAATCAAAGCAGAGATAAATAAAACTGAAATCCAGAAAACTATTGAAATAATAAATACAACTAAGAGCCGGTTTCATGGAAAAAAAAAATAAAATAGATAAACTTTTGGTTAATTTGATTTAAAAAAGAAGAAAACCAAATTGCCATTATCAAAAATGAAAAGGGTGAATATAAAATTAATGAAGAGGAAATTGCAACAATAATTAGGAATTATTATGCCCAGTTGTATACCCATAAATTTGACCATCTTAGTGAAATGGATAAATATTTACAAAAATATAAACTGCCCAGATTCACAGAAGAGGAAGTAAAATACTTAATCCTATCTCAGAAAAAAGAAATTGAACAAGCCATCAATTTCAAGGGCCAGATGGATTTATAAGTGAATTCTACCAAACCTTTAAAGAACAATTAATTCCAATACTATAAAGACTATTTGGAAAATTTGTAAAGAAGGATTCCTATCAAATTCTTTTTTATAATACAAATATAGCACTGATTTCTAAACTGGGTGTAGTGCCAATGCAATACCCATAACTGCTACTATGGCTGCTATGAATATGCTGCCATAGGCACTGCGAGTATAGCATTGGTACTACATTTAGTGACAGGGATGAGATCAGGAAATACCAGACCTCTACTTGGAGGCAGCAAGGCTTCAGAGAAGTAACAGCCAGAGTGTGAGATGACTGATTTTAATAGACAGCCTTTCTTAACAAAGTAAGGACCTAAAACATTTCTGAAGGACTCATGATGGAAAATCCCATCTACATCCAGGGAAAGAACTAGGGAGTCAGCAGCGTGAATAAGACTATTTTTTTTTCATTTTTTTTCTCATGGTTTCTCCTACTCATTATAATTCTTCTATACAACATGACTAATGTGAAAGTTTTTAAAAGGAATGTATATGTAGAGCCTATATGAGATTGCAGACCATCTTGGAGTGCGGATGGGGAGAAAATTTGAGACTTATGGAAGTGAATGTTGAAAACTAAAAATAAATAAATTAACTAATAAAAAAAGAAATGTCAAATGTGCTTTTGGAGAGAAACTATAAAGTTATCATTTAATATCAAGTTTAAATATAGGAACAGCATCCTCATCAAGCTCAAAAAGTAAAGCTACAGCACCAAGCTCAAAAGTCTGAAGGATTCATTTCATTACAGTAGGCTGATTCAAGAGAAGATTATGGGCATTGAACCAGCAGCTGATTACAATACTGATGAAATGAAGGGCAAATGAAAATTGTCTCAGAGGAAGAAACCTAGGTTTTGAATAATATATCTGAAAAGGAAATTTGGACCAACATTGCATAACAGGAAAAACAATAACAAATATGCCAAGGAAATAATGAGTAATCAAAAAAAATTCTTGAGATCCTAGATTTTGACAGGACAGTCATTCTTAGCTTTGAAAGGTAAGATACAAATTGCATAATTCAACTTCCTACTTCTTTCAGGTTCCTCAGTATAGCATCCTAAGATGCCAGTACAGTAACACATAGGGAAAAAATAGTAGATCATTGCATTATAGATTTTGATTTAGTGAGGACCTTATAGGCCATCTAATTTAGTCCCCTTATTGTACAGATGTGGAGCTGAGTCCCAGAGAAGTAACTTACTGATTGACACAGAGCTAGTCAGCATCCGAGGTGGGATTCCTGATTTTATGGTTAACACTTTGCCTGGTATTCCAATAAAATCACAGCTCAGAAACAAAAACATTAAAATTTAAAATTGTTAAATCATCAAATATATTTAAATAGTTAATTTAAATTCAATTTAAAAATGAAACAAATTTAAATTTTAATATTTTATTTAAAGTATATCCCCATGTGCAAAATATTAATGATATCATAGGAAAAATCATCACAATTATGTGATAGTATAGGTGGTTGCCACAGAATAAAACAGGTATCTGCTTTGTATCAACAATATTTAAAAGGGAATGATGGATTTCCATATACTCCAATCTAGTGTGGCTGGTCCACTAAAAGAAGGAGTCAAATCCAGAGATATTCTGGTAAATTTTAACAACTGGTTCTTTGAAAGACAGACTTTTAGGTTTAAACTACATTATTAATATTTTCTCCATCACTTTTAAAGTCTAGACAATCAATAAAACAATAAATCTAGCACTGAATTGTAGCATTTGCCAATTTCCTAGGTGTAAATGTACATGTTGAAAATTAAACAAATTGGATTTACTGAGCCTCAAAGGAGATAGCTCCAGCATATCTCCAAAGCAGATCTTATCATTCCAAAGTAGCAAGCTCATATCTCAAGTTATAGAAAAATGAATAGGGGGTGGTAGAGCCAAAGTGGCATCTGGAAAGCAGGGACTTGTGTGAGCTCTCTGCCCAGGTCCCTCCAAACACATAAAAAAATGGCTCTGAACAAATTCTAGAGTTGCAGAACCCAAGAAATAGCAAAGGGAAGCAGGGGTCCAGGCCAGGGCAGCCTGGATGGTCGCTGGGAAGAATCTATCACACAGAGCAGGTTGCAGAGCAGAGCCCAGCATGGGCTGCACCAGGACCAACCAGACTGGGAGCTGGATGGCACAGGCCACAGGGCCCTGCATCACTTTTGAACCCACAAACGCCAAAGACAACAGAAAAAGTTAGCGGGTAGAACTGCTAGAACAGGATGATATGAGTGCATAGTTAGTCCCAGCCCCTGTGGCATGGAAGTGGTACTTCTCTGGGGCTGCCTCCAGCTGCAGTTGCTTCCAGCCCCAGGTCCACCAGGTAGGAAGAATAAAGAGGCATATCAGAGTGAGAGTGCACAGCCTCCTTGGATCTGAGTATAAGTCCATGTTGGAGGCTCTTAGGCGAGGAGGAGCAATGGTGTAGTAGAGCTTGCTGTGTAGAAGTAGCTCTGAAAACAGCAGTTCAAGGTCCCTAAATCTTGGGAGGGACAAAGTACTCTCTACTCTACAAGCAGTCTACTTTTATAAAAATTTCAAAGGTCCAGTAGTTGTCTGGGAACATGAGCAGATAGTGTAAAAGGACACAGACTCAGACTATAGAATCTAACTTTGGTGACAAAGAAGATGAAGACATACAGTCAGAAGAAGTGAACAAAATCAAAGAACTTACAACAAAAGTCTCCAAAAAAATATGAATTGGTCTCAGGCCTTGGAAGAGGTCAAAATGGGTTTGGAAAAGCAAGTAAGAGAAAAAATATGGAAGAGAAATGAGAGTGATACAAGAAAATCATGAAAAATGAGTCAATGATTTGCTAAAAGAGACCCAAAAATATTGAAGAAAATAACGCCTTAAAAAACGGACTAACTCAGGTGGCAAAAGAGCTCCAAAAAGCCAATGAGGAGAAGAATAGCTTGAAAGGCAGAATCAGCCAAATGGAAAAGGAGGTCCAAAAGACCACTGCAGAAAATATTACCTTAAAAATTAGACTGGAGCAAGTAGAAGCTAGTGACTCTATGAGAAATCAAGATATTATAAAACAGAACCAAAGGAATGAAAAAAAAAATGGTAGACAATGTGAAATATCTCATTGGAAAAACCACTGACCTGGAAAATAGATCCAGGGGAGATAATTTAAAAATTATTGGACTACCTGAAAGCCAAGATCAAAAAAAGAGCCTAGATATCATCTTTCAAGAAATTATCAAGGAGAATTGCCCTGATATTCTAGAGCCAGAGGGTAAAATAGAAATTGAAAGAATTCACCAATTGCCTCCTGAAAAGATCCCCAAAAGAAAACTCCTAGGAAAATTGTAGCCAAATTCCAGAACTCCCAGATCAAAGAGAAAATACTGCAAGCAGTCAGAAACAAACAATTTGAATATTGTGTAAACATAATCAGGATAGCACAAGATCTAGCAGTTTCTACATTAAGGGATTGAAGTGCTTGGAATATGATATTCTGGAGGTCAAAGGAATTAGGATTAAAACCAAGAATCACCTACCCAGAAAAACTGAGTACCATGTTCCAAGGCAAAATATGATATGAATGTGAAATATTGAAATATGAAAAATATTTCAATTAAATAGAGGACTTTCAAGCTTTCTCAGTGAAAAGACCAGAGCCGAATAGAAAATTTGACTTTCAAACACAAGAATCAAGAGAAACATGAAAAGGTAAACAACAAAGAGATATCTTAATGGACTTGCTAAAGTGGAATTGTTTTGTTTACATTACTATATGGAAAGATGATGTGTATAATTCATGATACCTCAGTATTAGGGTAGCTGAAGGGAATATACATATACATATATATATATATATGTATATCTATCTATCTATCTATCTATCTATCTATCTATCTATCTATCTATATATATATATATATATACATACATACATAGACAGAGGGCACAGGGTGAGTTGAAAATTAAGAGATGATATCTAAAAATAAAATCAAATTAAGGGATGAGAGAGGAATATATTGAGAGAGGGAGAAATGGAGAGATAGATTGGGGTAAATTATCTCACATAAAAATGGCAAGAAAAAGCAGTTCATTGGAAGAGAAGACGGGGCAGGTGAGGGGGAATGAGTGAATCTTCCTGTCATCAGGTTTGACTTGAGGAGGGAATACCATACAGACTCAGTTGGGTATCTTACCCCACATGAAAGTAGAGGGAAGTGAATAAGAAAGGGAGACAATAGAAGGGAAGGCAGATGGTGAAGAAGTAATCAAAAGCAAACACTTGAAAAGGGGCAGGGTCAAGGGAGAGGATAGGAGGGAGGGAAATATAGTTAGTCTTTTACAACATGACTATTTATGGCAGTGTTTTGCATAATGATATATGTGTGGCCTGTGTTGAATTGCTTGCCTTTTTATGGAGATTGGTTGGGGAGGGAGGAGGGGAGAGAATTTGGAACTCAAAGTTTTAAAAGCAGATGCTCAAAAAAAGGTTGTTGTTGCATGCAATGGGAAAATAAGATGTACAGGCAATGGGGCATAGAAATCTATCTTGCCCTATGTAGTAGGAAGGCTGAATTTATAATCTCAAATATAATCGTGTATATGTTTGAATGGTTCTAAATCGCAAGGTATGAGAGATTCTCTAAGGAGAAAACAACAAGAAATTTATTTAGGCCCCACCGCAGCAGAACCGTGAGCCAGCCTCCCCATTCCAAACATCTTGAGAAAAAGACTCCAGGCCCAGAAAGCCCACCTCACAAGAGTAACCAGGAGGCCACAGAAAAACAAGATAGTATTTAGCCAAATCATTTTTACTGGCCTCACGTTCCTGCTCGCACTCAGGTAAGCCCTGCTTCCGCAGCTTCCTGCCTCCGCAGCTTCTGGCTTCCGCAGCAGGTTCCACTTCCACT
>CM053622.1:438257414-438318702 GCA_028646595.1 Phalanger gymnotis
AAATCTTGTGGAAATCAATGCCGAAAACTAAAAAAAATCAAATAAAAAAAATCTCAAAAAAAAAAAAAAAGAAAAAGAAAAATTAGTAAAAGCAAGTCCTGACAATCAGAAAGACTTGAATTTTTGTCCTACCTAAGATGTATACTGGCTATGTAGCCATCGAGTAGTCACTGTGGCCTTAGTAATTTTCTATTACTTTCTAAATGCAACAAAGAGTTGTTGATTTGTGTCAGGTGATTCCTACACTAGAGAATTTTTTTTATTGTATTTCAGCCAATGCGTGGTAGAAAAGCAGATCAATAAATTGAAATATAACTAAGAATAAGCTAAAAAAATCATTAAAAACTGATTAAAAATCTAAATTTTATTTTACTGATTTAAGTAAAATGATTAAAATAAAAAGAGACTAATCCATCAATTTACATGATTCTTTAGTGTTTATCAAGGGTAAGACTTTAATCAAAGTCTTCCACCAATGGAAAAACATGGAAACATCATACCATGTTATTTCTTGCTCAAGGATATTATGAGAGGATATCATGCCTCAGTGAAACCCAAGTAACATCTACATCATTTCTCTGATCCACCAATTTAGCAATCTGATCAAAACAGGAGAATTGTTAATCAATCATTAAACATTTATTAAGCATCAACTCTGTGTCAGAGAGTTTGTTAAGCACTGGCAATACAAAAAGGGAAAATGACAGCCTCCACTCTCCAGAAGATCATAATCCAAAGGACAACTACCAGATCTGTAGATCTACATCCCAAAGAAATCCAAGAAAGGGGGGAAATATATGTGTGTATATCCATGTGTTTTTTTTTCTTTTTCTTTAATTTAATTTATGAATATGTGCATATACCAAATATTTATAGCAGCTTCTTTTTGCCTGGCCTTATTTGTCCTTATTAAACCTATTCTTAGTGACCACAACTTCCCTTTTTAAGTGCTCACTAACTGCCTCTTTAATAATCCAACATAAATTAACTGACCTATAGTTTGTTTGTTTGGTTTTTTTTGTTTGTTTGTGTGAGATTGAATTTCCCTGTCCTGCCCAGACTGGAAGTGGAGAGGCCACTAATGGGCTTGATTCCAGTATTGATTTGCATAGAAGCTTCAATTTTCTTTGTTTTTTTGACCTGGACCAGTTCTCCCCTCTAAGGTAGTCTGATGGCTTTTTGCTCCCCAGGGCTCAGCATATTGCTTCCAGACTTTGTGAGACAGCCAACTAGCTTTATCTCTGCTATACCTCAAAATTATACCTGAACAGTCCACCAGTCTCATTCTTCCTCTGGTGGCAACAACAATAGGCAACTGCCATCATGTCTGGCTCACTGACCTTTATATTTATTTCATGTATCTTTTATACATTTATATACTTTATTTTGTTTTTGAATGAAAAAAATGAGTAAGTGAATGAATGAAAGCATTTCTTAAGCACTTATTATGGTCCAAGTATTAAACTAAAAACTGAAAATACAAATACAAAAAATAAAATAGCCCCACACCTCAAGGAAGTTAAATCCTACTTGGGGAAACAACATACTCAGGGAAATATAAAACAGGAGGAAAAATTTAGATTGCTGAGTCATAGAGATGATGTATTAATCCATAAAATACCTCCCTGGTATTTTTTTCAAAGCAATAGTAGTATTCATTTGATTACTGTGTCCAGATTAGGAAATAGAAAGCGGGAAGGGAGTGGGTGAATATGTGCTCAGCGGCTATGTATACAACAGAAAGGCCAAATGGATGGGATTTGAAACATGGTATGATATGGGACCAGCTAGATATAGTGATCTAAGGAAACTTGTACTTATTTCTTCACCAATCAGGGCACCTCTTCCAAATGTACAAAGGACATGATATCTGAAGTACTAACGTGGTGGGTATAATTCTGATTGAAGAGAAACATGACAGCAGCAGGGAAGATTGCAAAATGGTCCAAATTTATAATTTGATGGGATGTGAAGAATCCTATTATTTATTAATTCATTGATTTACTTTCTTATTTACTTTTATCTGCTCATTTATGCATTTATTTACTCATTTATATACCTTTTCATTTTTTGTTTATTTTTCAATCAGTATTATATCTTTTCCATCATGAGCCAGCCTTCCATCACATCTTCTGTTTCTCATAGTTCTTTCAAGTTAAGTGCTATTTTTACATCTCATTTTCCTTGGATGTTAATTCTCCACTAAATAACTTTGTTCACATCTTGTTGGTGTCAGCATCATGCTATTTAATAGAGAAGGCACGAGCAAAATAGAGTGATTTTGCCCTCTCCTTAGGATCTATTATTGTTGTATTGTTCCCTTTCAGTATTAGCCAACTCTTATTTGTTCCTTCTGTTGCTCCTGCTTTTAAAAATAAATTTTATTTATTTTGTCTTTTGCATTTATCATATGCCTGAACTCACATTGGAGATTATCCCTAAAACTATTCTTACAAGATTTCCTCATTCCTATGTATTTTTCCTCATTTCTAACTCTTGCATGTATCCTTTTAAGATTACCTGTAACTAATTGCCTATTAATCAAAATAATACCTAACAGCTATATAAAGCTTTAAAATTAGCAAAGTCCTTTACAAATATTACCTTATTTGATCCTTATAACAACCTGGGAGATAGAAGCTATTATCTTGATTTTACATAGAAGGAACATTAAATTAACATTAAAACTTACTCAGGAACCCACAGCTAGTAAGTTTCTGAAGCAAGATTTGAATGCTGATCTTCTTAACTCTAGATCCTGTACTTTACCATCTGCCTAGCTGTATGAGCCTTCATTTGGCTCACTAGGTATCACTTACCATTCTTTCGAATCAGGAATAATTTCCACCCAAGTCCCATTCCTCTGAGTCAACTTAACCTCCTCAAATTATGAGACTCCACCTATCTATCTATCTATCTATCTATCTATCTATCTATCTATCTATCTATCTAACCTATCTATTAATTCTCTGAAATACCTCCTAAATCTTAGGTACACAATAGACTATAACTGATATTTCCTTTGCTTATATATTTCAGTTGTTCACTTAATCCTGAGTAGCAACCCATTATATCTCAGTGATACCTGTGAGGGTCATCATTTATCTTTAAGATGCAATGTTTACTTTGCATATTATTGACTGATGAAAGCCATGTTTATTATCAAAAGGTATATGCCTTTCTTTTCTATCACAGAGCTTAAGATGTCATGATTACTTCATACCAAAGTCCTTATAGTTTCTATGTTGGAAAACAGTTCCCCTGTATTGGTCAGATTTAGGTACAGAATGGAGTTCTTCTCATTGTTTTGCTGTACTTTCCAAAAGGTGCAATCTAAAAGATGAAATAATAAGTTTTGAGGAAATATGAAGGCATGAATTTATCATTTGTTATATTTTTATAAGAGGAAATACTTGAAGAGGTGTCCAGGTAGTTAAAGTCTACTGTGACTTTTTCATCCATTCCAAATGTGTGACCTGTACCAAGAATTCATTTCCTCCTCTTTCCTCTAATCTAGCTGGCAAATCTGTAATAGAGGATGAGACTGGACCTATGATTTCATTGGTATATGGAATTCTCAGGGAAAGGAAATCCCTTCTACCAATACTGGTTGGGATCTTCACTGCAATTTATGCTCTTGAATGTTTATCTCAAGCAGAGAGGTTAAATTCCTGACACAAAACTCTTTCGTGTGGTGGGAACCAGAAGAAAATGTAATTAGGAATGGAGCCAAGCTGGCAAAGGAGAGGCAGCTGAACTCTCCCAATATTCCCTTCCAAACCACTTTAAAATAATGCCTGAAACCAAATTCTGGAGCAGTAGAGCAAACAAAAGGTCAAGGTGAGATATTTTTCCAGATTGAGACAACTTAGAGTTTGGCAGGAAAGGTGTGAGCAGGTTGAATTCTGTTCCAGAGCACACAAGTCAGCACCATCTGTAGAGGCAGCAGAGACAGCAGTGGCAGCAACTTTGGGAACTCTCAGCCCAGAGACAGTAAAGGTGTCAGAAAACTGGACAGAAAGAGATTAAAGGGAAACATTTTCTGGAACTGAGTGCAATTGGTGCTGTCAACTATATTGTCCAAATGCATTTCTGGGTCTCAGTTCATAGATGGAGAGGAGTACTTGTGGTTGGTCACAAGGGAACCAGGGCACTGGTTGCAGTTCCAAGGCAGAGAGGATCATTAGCACTTACTACCACAGGAGAACAGGTAGCCTATCATAGTCTCAGGGCTGAAAAGAAGAGTTCTAACCTGCAACTGATACTTATGAACTGTGTTAGTTTGGGCAAGTCACTTAATTTTTTTTGAGGATGGAAGGCAGGACAATTGGGGTTAGGTGATTTGCCCAAGGTCACACAGCTAGTCAGTGTGTCGAGTGTCTGAAGCCAGATTTGAACTCAGGTCCTCCTGACTCCAGGACTGGTGCCCTACTCAGTAAGTCACTTAATTTTTATGAGCTCTAGTTTCATCATCTGTGAAAAGAAGAGATTGGACTTGATGGTTTCTAAGGCCACTTCAAGCTAAATCTATTTTCATATATTACTATGATCTATATACTCTTCAGAATGAATAGATATGCCTGAGAAACTTTCACTGCATGCCAATGACTAAGATTGAGTCATTAGTCTTGATTGATTCTCCATATGGAAAATAGACAATAGTCCCTCAGTCTCTGGTGGGGCCTTGAAGCTTGTTGCTCATTTTTGCATCACTTCCCACAAGCATTGGCCAAATGTGATACTAGTATTGGCCTAATAGGGTGTGACAAAAAGTCCTAAAAAGAAACACAAATCTTTTGTTTCAAGACAGGAATATGTGATATGGGATTTGAGAGTAAACCTTCATTTTTGGCAAATCAACAAGTAGAGCAGGGTAAAGAACACAAGGAATAATAATTTCTTTACTGTTTTTTTTCCTTCCCCATTAAAACTATTTTAAATATATTTGCTAAGGAAAACTTTGGGAAAGAAAGAAAAAGCAAGTCAAATTAAAACATGTTGTAATACACAGAGCTTGTTCTGTTTTCAATCTCTCTCTCTTTCTGTAGTTTCCCATACATAGCAGCGCCTTCCATATTTTCTTTTTTAAGCTTAGATGATTTTTGTAAAGTCTTCTACTGTCAGTATGCAAACAATATAAATTACTTAGGTAAAACTTTCAAGCACAGTCTTGAAGGCCTACATGAAAGTGTTTTAACTAAAGGGCATGTAGGTGCAAGGTCAACATATATATGTATGTGTATATATATACGTATATATACACACACACACACACACATATATATATATACATGCATACATACATATATATGTGTGCGGGTATATATACATATATGTGAGTATATATAATACACACATATATGTGTATATATACACATACATATATGTATGTGTATATATGTATATAAAAAACAGATGGTTTTGATTAAACTGTCATAAAAATTCAGATGGCTATAAAAATTACATGTTTTTTTTTTGTCTTAGATACAATAGACCCGTGCACGCTCATAAAGTGGGCAAAATCTTCTCAATGTGAAAATTAGAGCAACCTCTCTCAGTCATTTGACCTTCTAGCGTTTTTGTATTACACCTTTGTGGCCCTTCCTTTCAATAGCGCCTTCATTATTTATAGGGCTTTCCACAAAGACTCTCAAAGTACTTCACATCATGAAGCTAAAAACATTAAAAAGAGAAACAAATCAATAAAAAGGTTAAGAACAAAGGATGCCTTTTCTGAGAACATTAAACAAACCAAAAATAAAAAAGCAGAACAAATTTAACTAATGGCTTTAATAAAACAGATATATGCCAGATCAATCATGCTTTAAAAAAATCAAATCAAAAATTGTATATAAAGAATAAGGTTGTATGGAGCAATGAAAAAAAAACAACTAAAGTAGGATTCAAATGACTTTTGTTCAAATCACAGCTCTGTCATATACTACCTGGGTGAGCTGAGGAATGTCACTTAAATCATCTAGACCTCAATTTTCACATCTGCAAAAAGGTGGTGTTGACCAAGACAACATAACTTTAAATTGCCAATCAATAATAACACACACACATGTGTATGTATTATGTGTACATACAAGGTTTTATACATACATAATATCTAATGTAGTCTATGGCTATGTATTATATGTAAGGTAGTCAATGTATATATGTATATGTTACATAATCTAAATTAAGCTAGAAATAATTTTGTACATTCTATTATGGGGAAATGATACATGTGTTCCTTCTGTACACTCTTATTACTAGGGGTCATAAAAGGAGTTTAATTATGCAGGAGGCCTTGGGGCAGTTCTGTTATGTTTTGATAATATTAAGAATGTAAAGGAAGGAAAGAAGAATATACTAGGGGGAGAAAGGTAGAGGATGCTTGGGAAAATCATTTAAAGAAACATAATTTTCAAGTAGAAGTCTGTACTAGGAAGAGAGCAGCAAATGGACATTGTGACTTTCTCAGGGAAATATAGCTAGTAAATACGTGAGGAGACATTCTCATATATATCACTATTACGGATGGATAAAGAATGTGATGCAGGGAAGGGAAGAAAGAACATTGAACATGCAGATTTATTTAATTAGTATGAGTTCTTTTTATAGAAAGAATAAGGGAAACATTTCTGAAAGAAGTAGTTGTATGTTCAAAGAAACAATGATGTGTAGCCATAGAGAATTTTTATATATATCAACAGCAGGTTATGACAAAAATTGCAGATTATTTGTAAAGGACGCGCTCTATTTAAAGGGATTAGTGGAACCAGTTCTGGAAGACAACCTGTGCTCCAAGAAAATATACTAATCTGGAGGCACAGGAGTTATTAAGACTATTTGATTCCATTTAGAGATTATCAGTAGTGCAGTGGATAGAGTGCTGGACTTGGAATCAGGGAGACCTGAGTTCAGATTTTATTTCAGACACTTACTAGCTGTGTGACCCTGAGCATGTCACTTAACTTCTACATCAGGTGCCCAACTGTAAAATGGGAATGAGTTTGCCTATCAAAATGTAAAGTACTCTAGAAATGTTTTATCATTATCATTATTATTATTATTATTATTATTGTTGTTGTTGTTGTTGTTGTTGTTGTTGTTGATTATTTGACTACCTGAACCCTTCCACCAGAAATTAATAAGCCTATAGTAACACAGCCTTTTTCACTTAGGAGTATTTAATGGTTTAGGCCAGTACAATTCCCTGAGTTCTAAACTGTACTAAATTTGTTATTGGTGAGTATTTTTTCAGTCATGTTGAACTCTTTGTGAGATCATTTGAGGTTTTCTTGGCAAAGATACTGGAGTATTTTGGCATTTTCTTCTTCAGTTCATTTTATAGATGAAGAAACTGGAGCGAACAGGGGCAAGTGATTTGCCCAGGGTCACACAGGTATTAAATGTCTGAGGCCAGATTTGAATTAGGAAGATGAGTCTTCCTGACTCTAGGTCTGCTACTCTATTCACCGTATTCATCTAGCTGCCTCATAATGATACACACACACACACACACACACACGCACACGTATGTACATATATGTATATGTACGTATATATGTGTATGTGTGTGCATGTGTATGTATACGTATATATGTATACACACATGCATATGTGTATGTGTATGTATATGTGTGTGTATTGTAGATATGTATACATACATGTATGTGCGCGCACATATATGTATACATATATACACATGTTGCTATAAACACGTGTTTAACACATGTACACATATATATGCACATATATGCATGCATGTGTGTATGTGTGTATATGTGGATGTGTATATATACACGCACATACATACACACATATACATATATATAGTGCAAGGCACTGTGCTAGGTGCTTTTTTTTTAACAAATATCTCACTTGATAATTGGACAGTGTTTACTATTTTCCTTCTATTGAATCAACCATTTATTCCTGGTATTAATTCAAGCTGTTTATAATTATTTCATATATTGTTATAGCATTTTGGCTCATATTTCATTGAATATTTTTGCATAAAAATGTTAAAGGATGTTTTTTTTTCTTTTCTATGCCATCCAATTGTTTAAGTATTCAGATCATATGTGCGTCATAGAAAGAATTTGGAGGAATTTTATTTTATTTTATTTTTTTTTACTATTGCAAGAATTTGCCTAATGTTGGATAATCCTTTTAATGATTGGGGGAATTCACATTGTAAATCCACATGATACTATACCTTCTCCCATTTGCACCTGTTTGGAGGTTCAATTACAATTTGTCAAATTTATTTCCTTGTGGGTCATGATTTCATGAGTATTTTATTTTTTTGTAAATATTCATCTATGTAATCTACTATGAGCTTTCAGTGGCAGATAATTTAGATAAAATTATTTTAGAAATTCTCTTTTATTCTATTTGCATTGTTAGAAAATCTGTTTTGCATTTTTAAAATAAAACTTGGTTTTCCTATATCATTTTGTCCTAATCAGGAAAATATATGCCTTATTAGATATTTTTAAAAGTAAAAATTAATCTCCTAGTTTTATTTATAATTTCAATGAATGTTTTTCAACTTCGTTTTTTTCCCTTTGATTTTCTGTTTTGGTGTTTAATTGTCAGATTTTTTTTTTTGGATTTGCTATTTTCTAGGATTTTTTGTAACATTCTCAATTCACTTACCTGTTCTTTTTTCTTTTTTAGTTTTCGATATTTATTCAAGTTGTATTTTTAAATGGTGGGAAATACAGCATTTGGAAGAGAAGGCATCTAATTCCACATGATATGAAGCACTCCAAAATGTATCCATTAATTGCTAAAAAAAAAAAATACTATGACAATACAACAGACGTCCAATTTTGATTCTGTGATATCTTCATGTGAGCACAGTTACACATACCCTTCTCTGCTTATGGTTCTGTGTTTTCTAGCAGCCTCTTTTTATCTAACTGTAATAGTAATTAAGGTGGGACTTTTGCTTTTCTTCTCTTAAGTGCCTTTAATGATTCTGGCCTTTGTTTGAATGGGGCAGATAAAGTGGGATCTTTTTGTCTTGGAGTATTTCTCAGCATTGAGACAATTTGGAGTCATTGATTGTATATGATGTGATCCTGGGGAAGGAGAACTTTCCCAGACCCAGCCCGGGTGAGGTCAGAGCCCTCATTGCTCCAAACTGGATGTAATTGATGGGAGCTTGGCATTTGATTTTTGTGGCACACTCATGAAAGGAGTGTTGAGACTCTGGGTAAGCTTCAAACTGCCCCCCAGCTTTGCAACCCAGATGGTGGTACTGGTAATTATGTATTGTGATTTGAATCAGACGAGGTCTATCTGCTGATGTTTGTAATTTCTGTTTGTATTTGCCTTGAAGTTCAGGGGGCTGATATTTTTGCTCTGAACTGTGAATGATATTTGTATGTTTGATTAAACTGAAATTGTTAACCCCTTAAAGTTACTTTCCTTGGTAAAGCAGATCAAAGAACCTGTGTTGGCAGCTTTCTGGGAGCTGGTTGTTGGTGGATCTTACACCCTCACAGAAGCTGCTAGCAAGATTGTTGGAACAGTAACAGCCAAAGTGAGTGGAACCATGAGTGGGAATTAAGTGCTACATCATTGACTCAATCACATTAAACTGGTTCCACAAGAAAATAGTACAAAGTAGATACATAAAGGACTTGCAGACAACTTTTGGCAGAATTAATTAAGTCTGGAATAATTCATGAGAATTTGACTTAAAAAAGGAGTCCCCTTTTCAGATAAAATTTTAATCCATCAAGTAACGAGTATCTTTCTACCCACTTTGGATAGATACGTAGTCAAGTTGACTGCAATGGACCATGTATTCTCAGGAAATCAAAATTTCATTCATGTAATCAATCCACATTTGCTAACTGAGAATAACATGTCTACATGTTATTGCCTTCCACCGGCAGCTGTCTCTAGATTAAAAAAAAAAAAAACAGAGGCTAACTCCACCCTTTCAGTACTTAGAGAATTCTTAAAGCTGTTATGAGAATCATCCAATATCCCCTCCAAAGTGTGGACATGAAAGGAATTTTTCTCAGGTTTCTTCTGTATTTTTTTTAAATTATAAGTTCATTTTTTTTAATTTTTAGTTTACAACACTCAGTTCCACAATTTTTTAGGTTCCAAATTTTCTCTCCCTCCCTCTCCATCCCCCAACCCCCCAAGATGGCATGAAATCCAATGTAAGTTCTACATATACCTTCACATTGAACTTATTTACGTAATAGTCCACTTGTAAAGAAGACTTATAGCCAATGGAATGAATCATGAGAAAGAAGAAACAAAACCAAAAAAGAAGGAAAAGAAAAGAGAACAAATTGTTTGCCTCAATCTGCATTCAGACTCCATAATTCTTTCTCTGGAGGTGCATAGCTTTTTCTACCATGAGTCTTTTGGAGCTGCCTTTGAACCCTGCATTGATGAGAGGAGCCAGATCTATCAAAGTTAGTCCTTACAGTTACCATGTGTCTGTAATTGTGAATAATGATCTCCTGGTTCTGTTCCCCTCACTCAGAATCAGTGTATATAAGTCATTCCAGGTTATAATGAAGTCTGTCTGCTCCTCATTTCTTATAGCATGATAGTATTCCATTGCATTCATATACCACAATTTGTTTAGCCATTCCCCATTTGATGGGTATCCCCTTACAATTCTTTGCCACCATGAAAAGAGATGCTATAAATATTTTTGTACATACTGGTCTATTTCCCCCTTGTCTGATCTCTTTTGGATACAACCCTACAAGCGATATTGCTGGGTCAAAGAGTATCACATTTTTATAGACTTTGATCATAGTTCCAAATAGATCTCCAGAATGGTTGGATCAGTTCTCAACTATACCAACAATACCATAATGTTCTAATTTTCCCATATCCTGTCTATCATTTATCATTTTCCTGTTTTGTCATGTTAGCCAATCTGATATGAAAGATGTGGTACCTAAGAGTTGTTTTGATTTGCATTTCTCCAATCAATGGTGATTTAAAGCATTATTCACATGACTATAGATATCTTTAATTTCTTCCTTTAAAAATTGCCTATTCACATCCTTTGACCATTCTCTATTGGTGAATGACTTGTATTCCTTTAAATAATATTTTAAAATTAAGTGATTGTACAACTTCTTTTAGACTTGAAATTCCAGTCCTAGGCCAAGCTTGTGGCCATGTGCATTGACCTTCTTGCCATCCGGAAAAGCTGATAATGTCAGTCTGATACCTGATGTTAGAGTCTGGGTGCAATCTAATCCTCTCAGGACAGAATTTTTTGCTTTTTCAGAGAAAGAGGCAGCAGGATCAATCTCATAATTGTCTCCTATTCCAAAATTAGTGTTGCTATTTTCAGCTGCCCAGGCTAGTTTGACAGCAACTTCCAACTTCTTGTTCACTTTCTAATAAATGTAGCCCCCAAACTCTGTGCCATCATACATATTGGTGTGCAGCTAGAATTTATTAGTCTTATAACCAACAGCAAAATTGCTCTGGATCACCCAAGATTTAGAAGTTTCAAAAGGCATCTGGTAGCCTGCCAAGCAGCCATCAAAGCCAAGTACCACGTCTGCTTTTATTGAAGGCCTAGAAATGTTGAAATCCTTGTCACAGCCAAGAATGATATCTTCCCTCTTGTATCTTGACTTAATCTAAGCACTTTCCCCTGCACCAGTCTTAGGTGAGAAGGACAAAATGAAGGTCAGCTTCAGTCCACATGCAAGCTGATCCTCAACAGTGATTTTAGTGCCCGGTGTATTGTCTGTGTTCCATTTTTCTAAGAATGTCAAGCTTTATTCAAACTAAAAACATATATATGTATGTATATATATATTTATATGTAATATAAATTTTATATATATATTAAAAATATAAACATATATTTATATGCATAAATTTATATATTTATACACACACACACACACACACACACACACACACACATACATACATACATTTTTCCAAACTGCCCAAAACTTTTCTGTTTTTGGTGTTTTCTGAGCTTTTAAATTCCAGTTCATTCTAAGATTTTGTTTTCAGAAACGGTTTTATTAAGCTAAATCCATAACCTTTAGTAAACATATCCCTGGCAGATTTTCCAAGGTCGGTGTAAATACATAGCACAGCCATTTTCTTCCTCTCCTGGTGGACACAGTGGGAGTAGCAGCAGGTGACAGACACAGAGGCAAAGGGACAGCCTCTTTTTTCTCTTTTCTTGGTAAATGTGTTTACAGACATAAATTTTCCCCTAAAGATTGCTTTTGCTACATCTCTGTAGGTTTGGTATATTGTCTCATTGTTGTCATTTTCTATGGTTTCTATTATTTATTCTTTGACTCACCGATTCTTTATTGTTAAATTATTTAGTCTTCAATGATTTTAATCACTTATTCAAATAACCATTATTATATATAGTTTTATTTCATGGTAGGTAATAAAGTCTATGTTTAAGGTTTCCTCTTTTCTTCGTTTATGAGATTTTTATGCCACAAAAGTCATTTAAAAATCTCATACCCAGATGATAAATATGTAATCTGCTACCTTTTCTCATTCATTAATTATCAAATGTCCATCATAGCTAATTTTTCTAAAATTTTGTTCAGATTCCAGACTCCTAAATTGGTACCCATCTGTTTACATTCTGTTTTTAACCTACACTGACATATCTCCACTGAAATTCTCCATAGGATTCTTGTAGTATTTTTCAGCCATCTTTGACTCGATAGCTTTTATTTTTTTTTTTTTTGGTTTTCTCTTACATTATTCCTTATGGTTCACTTTTAGAACTTTAATTGAATGTTTATGGAGAATCCAGACTCTCCTAGGCCCTCACATGCCTCTATCTTCCCACAATATTATAACTTATGTTTCCAGCCTTGTATATTACTTCCCCTGTTATACTCTGAAATCCAGAAGTTATTTCTGTTCTCCTCATGTGATTTCATCTCTTCCTTCCCACCTCTACTTAGTATATACACATACATACATACAAACACACATACACATATATATCTATATTTGTCTACCTGCGAGTGTATATATCTATATCTATTTATATCTATAGATCTATCTCCATCTCTATATCTATCTATATCTATATCTCTATATCTCTATCTATCACTATCTATATATCTAGATCAAGATAGATATATAGACATAGAAGTACATACATGCATAGGTATAAACACACACATACACACACACACACACACACATACACACAAAAACATGGCACATTTCCTGATTTCTCAAATGCTAGTCCCCACCCTCTCTTACTACAATGTATTTATATGTATTTATTCTGTTAGTACCTATATATGTTCTTGTGTCCCTCATAAGGATTATTTCATTCCTTGCATTTGTATCTCCTACACCTAGCATGGTGTTTGGGGCATATAGGTTATTTATTCCTTACTGAATATTTATTGATTTTGGAAAAGATGATAATATACCCTTCCTTACCTTGCCTTGGCATAACATCACAGAGATTTCCAAAAACTCCTAGCAGAGAGAAGAGAAAAGGAAAACAGAAGAGAAAAAATGCTTTTTGTTTGCTTAGTTGCTAGTTTGCATTAATATAGAGTAATTCATTATTCAAAACTGGGGACTCAATTCTGATGTCTTTAGAACTTAATTTAACAACAACAACAACTTACCAAGCCCAGTCTGCCAACTATATTGGATGCGGGAGAGGGTAGCAATGTTAAAATAATGAAATACCAGATAGGGTGAAACTTTGTGTGCCTTGAGGACACTATGATAATTAGGAATCTGAAAGGAATTCAGAAATGTTAACTAATTAGTCTTTGAGAAAATCATAAATGATATTAGAACTCCAAATATACTACCTCTCATCTTGATGATCAGAATGGCATGAAGAACAGTGAAATCAGTACTGGGATTCAGCCAATATACACCAGTTTGGCAGAACTGAGAACTAATTTTATGTTGAGTTCAGTGAACTGGTTGTTAAAATGGCACTTGTATTCAGGTTCTCTCTAAGGTAGGCACCTGGGCGGCTGCCCAATGTGGAGATCAAAAATTTACATTCCTTACGTTTTTTTAATTCATCCCTGCAACAGCGTTTTCTAAGTGCCTATAGTAATGTTCATTCCATATATAGGTGAAAAAAATGATGAAATTATGCTTGTAATATTTATTTATTCATTTCTTAAAACTCATTAAACCTTTGATGAAATACTACATTTTAATTCCCTCATTTTTGTTATTTCATTAAACAAACATATAACATAAAGAGAAAAAAGTGCCACACCACCAGGGGATGACAAGCTGTCATTTGTTTTCATTTTGTGTTATGCCCAAAATTCCCCAGAGATATTATGAGTACTCTGGTGTTCCCTGAACGGTGAAACCAATTGGAATCTGGGACACAATGAACCAATAGAAATATGGATTTCAAGGGTTATCTTATTATTCATTTTGGAAGCCATGGGAATAGAGGAAAAAAGAATTAGAACAGGTAGAATGAGTTTTGGTTCTGCATATGTTCCAACATTGACTACTGTGGTGATGTGGCTGCTTTCGCTCCATAATGATACATCATTTTTTGTCAGATATTACTTAATATCTTTTCATTAATATTTTAAAATTCTTTCTTATGACATAACCTAGTGTGTCACTTTTAGTGGTCTTATTTGAGTCTTAAATGCATGAAATATTAAGCTACCTAAAGGTATAACTTGCCATTCCTTTCAAATATATTATAAAGTTATCCTGTAAACCTCTTTTTTCTTTCTTCCTTCCTCCACCCTATGGAGGACTGCTACTAGAAACAAGTATGTATATAGATGCAAAATAAATTTATTCATACTTCTATTTATCTAGATGTAGATAGCATTTTCCTTCATATGTCCTTTGTGGTAATGTAGATATTTGTAATAGTCAAAATGACTTATTCATTCAAAGTTGTTCTTGAAACAATATAGCTTTTACTGTATACAATATTCTTTTGGTTCTGCTCATTTAACTCTTCATTATTTCATGAAAGTCTATCAATGCTTTCCTAAGATCAATGAGCTCAGAACTTCTTATAGCACATTAGTATTCCATCACAATCATATACCACAACTTGTTCAACCATTCCCCAACTGATGGCCATACCCACAATTTGCAGTTCTTTGCCACCACAAAGAGACTTGCTGTAAATATTTTAGAAAATATAGTTTCTTTTTTCTTTTTTTCTTAATCATCTTTAGAAATAGGCCTAATAGTGGTATTGTTCACTCAAAGACTTTAGGCAATTTAATAACACTTTGGGCAAAATTCCAGATTTCTTTCAAAAAAATGTTTGGACATTTCACAGTTCCACCAATAGTAAATTGGTGGCCTATTTTTTTCCCATATTCCCTTCAACATTTGTCACTTCTCCCTTACCATGGTTTGTTGACAGATACAAGAATTTTAAAATAGATCAAAGTACAGCAAGAATGTGAGAATATATTATATCATGATACAATATTATTCTATATTTTAATAGGCTCAATCACCACTAACTTAGTACTATTAAGAACAAAAACAGAATTTTTAGGAAGCAATTTAAGTCAATTATGTCTCAAATGGGTCAATGAATGGGATATTTAAAAACACCTTGGTGTTCTCCAGACAAAACACACTAAAAAGAAGGCCAGTAAGAAAAAAGGTGAGGATGAGTATGTTAAAAATAATTTGTTCTGATGCAAAATTTAATCTAGTAAGAAAGAACAAAAACATGAGTGCACAGAAGAGAACTCTGACAATAATGAAGAAATGCAATTCATTAAGAAGAGCTAAACTGAGAGTAGGAGAATGAGTCTATGATAAGCAGAAACCAAAGTCTTAGAGAAAAGAATGGTGTGGCTGAAATCATTCCAAGAAGAGCTCGAAAGGGTGAAACCAGAGATAAAATTCAATTATAAAAAAATTGAGCTCTTTAGGGGAAAAAATAGCAATATCCAAAGGTGGAAACCTTGCCTGAGTAGTGGATTTCCTAGAAAAGTAGAATTGCACAAACCAAACTCAACATTTCCATGTGAAAACAATAAATAGTAGACAATAGTCAAAATGCTAAAAAAAAAAAAAAGAATACTATGCAAGGCATTCATTGTACAATTAATTTGCCTAGCAAAATAATCAAGAAGTAATTTAAGAAAAATTCAAACTACAGCCAAATTAAAAAAAAAAAAAGATCCTGGGTACCATGTTTCAATAAATCATAAAAGAGAAGTGACCAGAGTCCCAGGGGTGAAGAACCTGAGGCCTTGAGGCCACATGTAGCCTTCTAGGTCCTTGGGCAAAACCTTTTAATTGAGTCCAAGTTTTACAGAACAAATCCTTTTATTGAGGGGATTTGTTCTGTGAACTTTGGATTCAGTCAAAAGGCTGCCTTTGAGGACTTATAGACCATATGTAGCCTTGAGGCCACAGGTTCCCCAATTCAGACCAGACCTATTGGAATCTGAGATAAAGTTAAAATGCAAAGAAATTTCTAAATGAAATGCAAATTTTATTTTAAAAAACCTTGAATAGTATACATGCACATGTAAAATCCAGAATTTGAGTTTAAAGCAAAAGTTCTTCAGGAATCTTGATACAATGTTCAAATTCCAAAGAACCACAGTTCAGATCACACAAGACTATGCTTCAATTATATAAAGTATAAGAAATCTTGGCATATGATATCTCAAAACACAAAAGAAAAAGGCTTGCAAGTGAGTATAACTTATGTAGTAAGACTAAGGAAAATCTCACAAGAGAAAAAAATGAAACAATGATAGAGCATTCTTGATAAAATGATTAGAGATTACTGAAATCTCTGAAATGAAAACCAAAGGTAGCAGGAAATATAAATGCAAAAGAGATATTACACAGGAGTTCAAAGGAAGAAGCCACACATGGGACAGCAAAATAAAGCAATCTAAAACAAAATAAAATCCAAATAGAAGCTAAATTAAAACTAAAGTAAAACTACAGGAAATAAAAGACCTTAAATTCAATAAAAAAGAAACAAAAATGTATTTTCAATAAAAAAAATAAAAATTATAAAAATTAAGCAATAATTTTCTCAAGAGAACCAAAACATTGATATATATTCAAATTCAAATCCAAAGTAGGAAAGGAAATGTGAACTATATAGAATGTAAAAATCATTCTTTTAAGTCAAAAATTAAAATTCCATAACACAGCTGTCTCCAATAATTTTTATCAAGAAAGAATCCTAGTAAAAAGAACCAGGATGAAAGAAAGCAAAATGTAAACATTAAAAAAATAAATATTCCCAAGCTAACTCTCACTTGAAACAGTAACTAAGGGTTGAAGTATTTGCTGAGTAGGAACACTTACATGTCCTTTGTCCTCTTCCTACCTTTGTGAATTTTTCCTTTCATGTTTCCCCACTGACACAAATTTCTCTTAAGCCAGTAGCCTGACTCTGTGATTGAGGGGATAAAAGTCCTTTAAAACTGCCTGTGAGAGAGAAAATGAGAAGTTGCCTCAGTCAACAGCTCCAGACATGGCTGACTTTTACTCATTTACAAATCTCTTCTAGCCAGAAACTGCTGGCTTATTCTATCATCAGAATGATCATAATTCACTTTTTTTCTTTGCTTGGTAGGAGCAGTAACATTATGTATCACTAAAATCTCTCTTGTTCAATTCATACCTTAAGCTAGCACTTTCAGCATTGTGAAAGATGATATATTTCTCTTTCCTTCTGTGTACCTGGCTATCTGTAACTTCCCTCTCAGCTGGTTCTAATACCCTATTCCACCCAACCCCACCTCAGCCCATACACTGAATGATATGTCAGAGAAACAATCTTGTTTTGAAAAATATAACAAATATAGGAAGTGAACAAACTCTCGAATAAATAATAATTGAGGATATAGGATCTGTATAAGAGACAGATTTATGTAAAGGCCAGGGAAATAGGAATGTAGGGAAGAACATAACATCTACAATCTCGAGGGAAATAATGGGGGGAAATATAGGAAAAAAAAGAAAAGAAGAGGAATAGGACTTCCAGGCTTAAAATTATTAAAAAAAAAACAATAATTATCAAAAACTATTTGATACTAGTTAAAAATGGAAAAGTAAAACAATAGAACAGATGAGGTAAGGGAAAATTTAAGTAATTAAGCTCATAACTAGGTATTCAATAAGCTTAAGAATACAAATTATTGGATGAAGAGCTATTTCATAAAAATTATTGGAAAAACTGTAGAGCAGTTTGGCAGCGGGGGAGGGGGGGGTAGCAGAGTGGTGGGTGTCCCCCTTGACGGAGCAGTTGAAAAGCCACTACCCTGACCTGAGTGACAGCTACTTCGTCTCTACGGATGCAGCCGGGTCCATTGCCATGGCCACCGCCAAGGGTGGAGTGGTGCTAATTTCCAGGACAGGCTCCAGCTGCAGACTAGTCAACCCAGACAGCTCTGAGGAAGGATGTGGTGGCTGGGAACACCTCATAGGGGATGAAGGTTCTGCCTACTAGATTGCACTTCAGGCAGTGAAGACAGTTTTTGACACCATGGACAACCTGGAGGTGGCTCCACATAAGACAGACTACCTCAAAAGAGCCATGTTCGACTACTTCCAGGTTTCTAACCTGATAGAACTCCTTGACCACTTCTATAGAAACTTCGATAAATCCAAGTTTGCTGGATTTTGCCGAAAAGTTGCTGAAGGTACTTATCAGGGTGACGCTCTCTGCCAACATGTCTTCAGGAAGGCTGGAGAAGTGTTGGCCAGACACATACTAGCTGTGTTGCCCAAGATACACATGACGCTTTTCCAAGGGCCAACAAGCTTCCCCATCATGTGCGTGGGCTCTGTATGGAAGAGCTGGGTGCTGCTGCAAGAAGCCTTTGTCTCCACCCTGGCCGAAGGGAGGAAGATCCAGAAAGCCTTCTCCAGCTTTGCCCTGCTCAAACTGAAGTACTCTTCTGCCCTGGGGGGAGCCAGGTTGGGGGCTCAGTTTATTGCGGAGACTCTTCCTCTGGACTATAACAACAGAGCGGAGAGCTTCTTTCAACATACCCTCTCCTAGTTAGGGCTGGGCTTCCCACCTCAAGGCCAGTAGACATCAGATGCTGAAAAACTGCAGTGCTTTTGTTAATCAATAAAGATAGCTAAAATTCAAAAAAAAAAAATTGTCACTTCTAGTATGGAACTATCCTCTTTGCATTTGGATTAGTCCCAATGGCTCTTCCATTTTTAAAATTTTCTTTTACTGCTATTTCTACTTTGTCATTGGCCATGAATTACTTAATGTGTGTTCTCTTCTTGTTTCTCATGAATCATATCATCCTCTCTTTTGCTGCTCTACTTTCTTTGTCATAATGCTATTTTCTGTACTACCTGGTTTATCAAATATGTATGGGTTATTTTCTCTATCTTCATCCATCCCCCATATTCAGTTTGCTTCAACATATTTTTTGAATTATTTGAATATTGAATATTAATTGAATATTAGGGACTTTTTAGAGAGTCCACATGTAGTGCTTAATGAAGAAAAATATTTGTTGTACAAATCATGACATACCTTTTTCATTTTCAGATTGTTGTCCTCAGTCTAATTTAATTCTTATCATTCTTGGTATATATTGGGGGGATGGGGAGGAGCTGTATCTGTGATTGCCTGTGGAAGCATAGATTTAGACCTAGAAGTGCTCTCAGAGTCCACCTAACCATACATTTGGACCTAGGAGATCCCTTTTAGTCCAAACTAATTATATAGAAGAAAAACTGAGGCTTAGAAATATTAGCTGACTTGCCTGTGATCACACATATATTAAGTAGCAGAGCTGAGATTTGAACCCAGGTCCTGGGATTTTCTTTGAGTCTAAATTCCAGTAGTGTTTCTGTTGTGCCACACGACTATAAACTAACAGCTTCTAAAAGTGAAAATCAGCAGCTTCTTCAACTTATAGTCTAAACTAGTTTTCTTTGTGCACTGAGCGGTTAGGTTACTTGCAAAATCACACAAATTGTATTTGCCACAATGAACTCAGGTCTTCTTAACTACAAGGTTTATTCTCTATCAAATATGAAAATTTTCTTTCATCACTGCATTCCATGATGCCTGTAAGTATTTTAAATAAGATCTCTAAATAAGGTCACTTATCAAGCTTTTAGTAAGCTTGTGCGATTTCCACCCCCCCCCCCCGCCCCACTATTTTGTAAGGTGATACTATTCACAATTTCCCTTAATAGAAGGCTATAGCAGTATTTTTCCCCTCCATCCTCCAAAATAATATTGCTCTTGGCTTCCATAACTCTCTGTTCATCAAAGAACTCAATTGTTTGCTGACTAAAGTTCCTTTTAGGCACTATTAGGTGCTTCATTGTACCATTTATTTTATATCAGTTGTACTTTCTCAGGAACTGGTGATGAGCTGTGTTGTCTCTATTTCCTTTAAATAGGTCATATTGAAGTTGAATGAATTACCATATGTCTCATGCATAAGAGACACCTTAATTTGGGGGCCTAAAATTTGAAAAAAAATGTATTACATTCTCTTACTTCTGCCCAGGTATTTCTGTTTTCAGTGGTTAGGTAGCCTAGAGGATACCCAGCCATTGTTTCCCCATCCTGTAGAATATTAATTAAATGTGCTTGTATTTCATATGGATGTAGAATATTTCCAATAGGATATAATATGTTAAATACATAAAAATGTCCATTTCTCATCACCAGCAAATGGCGTGCACTATGATCTGAAAACAGTTTGTCTTTACTTTGTTTAGGAACTCTGGAAGTGTTAAAGAGATGAACATACTGTGACATATCTAAAGGATAAGCTTCTGCAAAATAAGCTCTATACCAAGACACCGAAGGCAGAAGAAGGCTGAGAAACCTTTTAAAGGCCTTACTCTTGCTCCATTGAGGGTTGACATAATAAATGTCTGGCTCTAAGATACAACTCCTCAGAGAGTTAAGAAATTTTATTGCTGATACAGTCAGATTTGTGGCTCTCACAAGTTGGTTATTATATGATTCTTGTGGATCTCTTTTAAGTGTGATGAAAGGATTAAAGTTTAAAACAATAAGGTCGCTTGAAGAAAGATACATATCAAGCCATGGACATGTAAAAACAAAAAACAACACCAGACAAATAAAAGTCAGTGAAATAGTTTTTTATAAGAAGGAATAATTATTATAGATATGGTATATTTGCATAAAGTAACTATTATGTCAAAGAAAAATTCAGTCCCAGTAAATTCTTGTCTATTTGGCATTAATGGGGAAGCAGGAATTCTCCCATAGCAATAAAAACAATGTATTTTAAAAAAAATGTATTACATAAAGTTACTGAGCTCATTTTATTCATCTGCTCATAGCTTTCAGGCATCTTTTGGGCAAGTCTGGTGTGTGTACGTATGCTTAGTCCATTCCGTTTCATGAACTTGAAGCACTAATTGTGTCCTCCTTTGAAATCAGTAACTTCTTTTTCATCAGCAATTCTTCTTGGAATTCCAATTTCCCTTTGCTCTTCAATCCATATCTTCAATTCTCTCTCTAAATCATGCCATTTTGCTGATTTGCCTCTCATGGCCTTCTTCTGCAATGGCATTTTCAGTAGGATTTCTTCTTCCCATAGCCAGTTTCAGATTGTTTTCTCAGTTGGAGGACGATCAAACTTAGTTGAGCAGCACGATTTCCATTCACTTTTGCAAACTGGATCACTTTTAACTTTAATTCAGGACTCTATAAAAATCTTTTCTGAGCCATTTCTGGGCAGAATGTTGCAAAATGTAACCCAATATACTAGTAACAAATGCAAAACAATGAGTGCAAAGACAACAAGCGCAAAAAAGCGGGAAATGCAAGTAAAAAAATCTACAACCACTGTATAAGACGCGCCCAGTTGTCAGACCCCAAATTTTTTGAAAAAGGGTGTGGGGAAATACAGTATATTATTTTTGTTTTGCTTTTTTTAATTTTTATTTAATTAATTAGTATCTATAAATGTCTGAAGAGAAATAAATATCTCATTGGTAAGCAGTTTTTTTTTCCTATTAGAATATGATTAACTAGATGTTTATGTGATACTATTCAATATTTAACATGCCAACCACTTCTGACTCCTTGTGGAAAACTTTTCTCTACCTCAGTGTCTCCCACATGTCAAAATGCTAAAAATCATCTGAGATTGCTTGACAGATACAAAAACAGTGATAGCTCTGTATCACAAGGCTTGCATCATATAAATCAAATAAGCAGCAAAAACATTTTTGTCAAAGATGCTGCTGTAATAGAAGATGACCAGGTAATATGCAAATCAAAGATTTGATATAGATAGTAAGATCTTGCAGATTTTTCTTTTTTGTGGGTAAGGTTGTGATGATTTCATCAAGTACCCACACATTGCATAAACTCAAAAATTAGATATACAATAATTTGAAATAATTTGCACTGGCCAATTGCATAGGAAAAAGTAAATGGATGAAGAGTGTTTATCACTATGATTATGATATGTAGCAGCAACTAACTTTTTCTAGCCACAGTTTCTTCATTTGTAAAATCACCTTTTAACAGAGTTGTATAAAGGATCAACTAAAAAATTAAAAGTACTATTACTTGTAAAATGAAATATCATGTGTAAAGTGTTTTGTAAAACTTAAAGAACCATATAAATGATAACAATTAGTAATATTATTTGTTATAATGTCCATTAGTTCCTGTATTTTGGATAGATGCTATAAAGGAACAGTAAGTAAACTGTTCTCAAAATTGAATAAGAGGAAAAGAGCAGATTGGGTTTTCACTGAGATACTGCTGGGGGTTTTTATAGCTTCAAACTTCTCCATGAAACAAAGGTCCACTTTTTAACATTTTTATTTAAAGTTTTGAGTTCTAAATTCTTTCCCTTCCTCCTACCCCCAACCCCGCCACCCTCCCTGAGAGAGTAAGCAATCCAATATAAGTTACGCATGTTAAATATTGCCATATTAGTCATTTTTTACAAGATGAATTGAATAAAAGAAAAGAAGTGAAAAATAGTGGGGTTCAGTCTGCATTCAAACAATATCAATTCTTTCTCTGGACTTCTTGGATAGTATGCTTTATCTTTCATCCTTTTGAGATTGTCTTGGATCACTGTATTTCTGAGAACAGCTAAGTAATTTACAGAACAATAGTGCTATTATTTTGTCTTCCTGGTTATGCTCACTTCTCTATGCATCAGTTCATGTAAATATTTCCAGGTTTTTCTGAAATTATCTTATTTTTAATTTCTTTTGGCACAATAATATTATATCACAATCATATTTCACAGCATGTTTTGTCATTCCCCAATTGATCCACATCCCTTTGACTTCCAATTCTTAGCCAACACAAAAAGAACTGCTATAAATATTTTTTTGTACAAATAGGTCCTTTCACATTTTCATTTGAATTTTTTTTTTAGATATAAACCTAGCAATGGTATTGCTGGATCAAAGGGCATACAGAGTTTTATAGCCCTTTGTGTTGTTAAGCAAAATTGTCTCCTTAGCATGGCTTTTTGTTTCCTTTGAGTGGAAGTACTTTCAGCTGTTAAGTGCTAAGCCCCAGGCCCAAAGCCCTATCAGGTGTGAAACCTGCTTGGGTGTAGATTAATGACTTAAGAGGAGCCAACTCGGGAATCAATGGTCTCTGGTCATTGAGGCAGGGCTTGAGAATGCCAGAAGCTCGGCTGTGAGGAAAGGTGAGCCAAGAGACAACTACAGCGGAAGTGGAAGCTGTGGAAGCAGGAAGCTGCGGAAGCAGGGCTGACCCGTGTGTAGACCCAGGAGTGTGAGCAGGAACTTGAGGCCAGTAAAAATGATTTGGCTAAATACTATCTTGATTTTCTGTGGCCTCCTGGTTACTCTTGTGAGGCAGGCTTTCTGGGCCTGGAGTCTTTTTGTCAAGATATTAGGAATGGGGAGGCTGGTTCACGGATGAGCTGCAGTGGGGCCTAAATAAATTCTTTGTTGTTTTCTACTTAGAGAATCTCTCACACCTTGTGATTTCAAACCATTCAAACATATACATGATTATATTTGAGATTTTAAATTCAGCCTTCCTACTTCACCCTTTGAGTATTGTTCTGAATTGTTTTTCACAATGGTTGGATCAGTTCAGAACTCCACCAGCAGTGCATTAGTGTCCCTGTTTTCCCACTTTCCCTCCAATATCCAACATTTTCCTCTATTGTCACATTAACCAATCTAATTTGTGTGATGTGGTACCTCAAAGTTGTTTTAATTTGCACTTCTTTAATCAATAGAGACAGAGATTTTTTTTTTTTCACACGACTATAGATAGTTTTGATTTCTTTGTCTGAAAACTGGCTGTTCATATACCTTGACCATTTATCAATTGGGGAATGACTTGTATTTTTATAAACTTGGCTCAGTTCTCTATATATTTGAGAAATGAAGCCTTTAAAGAGACTTATTGCAATTTTCCCCAGTTTTCTGTTTTCTTTACAATTTTGGTTGTACTGGTTCTACTTGTGCAAAAACTTTATTTTATTTAATCAAAATTATCTATTTTACATTTTGTAGTGGTCTCTATATCTTCTCTGGTCATAAATTCTTCCCTTATCCATAAATATGACAGCTAAACTATTCCATGCTCTGTTAATTTGCTAACGGTATCTCTTTTTATATGTAATTAATGTACCCATTTTGACCTTATCTTGGTGTACAGTGTGAGATGTTGGTCTATACATAGTTTCTGTCTTACTATTTTCCAATTTTCCTAGTATTTTTTATCAAATAATGAGTTTTTGTGCCAAAAGTTTGGATCTTTAGGTTTATCATATACTAAATTACAACGGTCGTTTATATAATGTAAATTGTATCTAATCTATTCCACTAATCCACTACTGTAATTCTTAAGCAGTACCAGATTGTTTTGATAATTACCACTTTATAATACAATTTGAATTCTGGTATGACTAGACTACTTTCTTTCACATTTTTTTTTATTGATTTCCTTGATATCCCTGATCTTTTGTTCTTCTGAATGAATTTTATTAGTTTTTTTTTTTCTAGAGCTATAAAATAAAGGTCCATTTTAAAAACTCCAATAATCTTCCACTGATACTAAATGGCTGTAAGTCAAGAAATATGGCAATTTTTAAAGAAATAAAATTGGGGTGATGCAAAGAGAAATGGAGATGGATATATGGGCCTGAGTAAGCTGTAATATTTTATCAGTAAAAACCTGAACTCTAGGAGAGGAATGAAAATGACAAAAATTTTCACAAAAGGTTGGGTGTTCAGGTAGTGTGAATATAGCATGATGGATAGTCCCCATCTATACATGCTATCCCTGGTGCCTAGAAGAATACTCCCAATACAGGGTGTTCCTAAAGTCTGGACACACAGCCAAAAATGCATATTTTCAAGAAATGAAATGATTGAAATTTTCAACAACATCGTATTTAATTGGAGTATTAACAAATAACACCTTCAACATGATTTCCATCATTTGTGATGCAAAGGTTGATGGACTTTGCAAGATTCACATGAACTCGATGCAATAACTCAATAACTCCACATTGCCTTCAAATTTCTCACATTCACTATTAGAATATGAATATGAAATCATATGATGTCATTTGAAGTTGAAGATGTCATTTGTTAATATTTTAATTAAATAAAATTTTGAAAATTTCAATCATTTCATTTCTTGAAAATATGCATTTTTGCCTATGTGTCCAGACTTTAGGAACACACTGTATGTTGAATGCACCCATCTGTGACAGATTTATAAGAGGTCATAAACAAGAGGCATCTATGAAGTGAAGATATGGATGGCATGTGACCTATATGATTAGAGAGAATATCTACTTTGATAAGAAGCTGCATCCAGGCATTAGATTGTATACTGAATAGAATAGTAGACTTGAAATAAGGACAGTAGGGTTCAAATCCTTCCTTATATCTTTATGACCACATTGAAGTCATTAAATTATTTCTAGCCTGTTCCCTTATTTGCTCATTCCTCAAAAGGGGGCTAATAATAGCATCTACTTAATAGGGTTTTCATTATCAAATGAGATAATGATAATATATGTAAAATACTTTTTAAACCTCAAAGTATTATATAAATGCTAGTTATTATTGCTAATATTATGTGAACCCAAATCTATTTACTAAGTATTTCTACAAAAGACAGAAGCAAAGATAAGTAACTGAGGTTACGTACAAAAGAGTAGTATGGATCTTTAGAATGTGTAAGTATGCCAAGTCAACAAGAAGGGGAGATGGGGTTTTTTCCCACTGTTTTGGGGTATACAAAATATTTTATTCTTGAGATGGATTGTGATAATTATAACAAAAAGTGGTAGCAAGATTGATCTACTAAACTTGAATTGTGCTTCTGTTTTCTAGGGATAATTAGTATTGCTATTTTAACTTAAAAGACTAAATATAAATATCTAGTAAAAAGTGGCAATTCAAGGTAAGTGAGAAGATAAGTAAGGCAGCATCCAGCTGGTCTCAAAAACTTAAAGTCAACCGACCTAGGTGAACTTCATCCTATGAAAATGACAAAACTGGCAGATTTCATCACTGAGCTATTGTGTATAGTCTTTGAAAGATGTTAGAAAATGGAGGAAGAGCTAAAGGGCTTGAGAAAGGTCAATATTCTCTCAGTTTTTTTTTTTTAATGTGGACCTGCTGAATATAGTCTGAAAATTGTAGGCCAGTAAGTTTGACTTCTATTTCTTTTACTTTAAAATCACACATGAATTCAATACAAATCAAAACATTGACCAGTAGGACATAGAAATAGCAAGTCAAGAACTGATCTACCAAATTCATAGATTGCCCTAAGAGGAAAAACCCCATACATAAATCTCTGACAGGTAGTGGTTACATTTTACAGTTTCAGTATCAAATAACAACATGGCAATATCAGGAAACATGCCTTTAACTAATTTAATAACCCAAATTTTAGCAGTTCAGAATTATTCCGTAGTCATGAGGAATCAAAGACAATGAAACAGTATAAATCCAAAAGTAAAAAGATCATGCTACAATTGAAAATAATATCATTCAAAGCCAAGTTTAGTTTGATCTTCAACTAAAGAGAAAATTTGGAGGCATTTCTTTAAAAAAAAAAGTAAAGAAACAAAAGAGAGGTGAGTATAATATTCTACTTGCAAACATTCCAAGCAAGAGAATGCAAGAAATTTAAATTAGTAAGTTGTTAAGAAAAGACTACATAATTAAGTCTTTTTTCTCTAGGGTAACAGTATCTCAGGGCAACTAGCCTATCTTGCTACCTAATTACATGGGTCCCCAGAGGGTGGTTGTTACTCCAGGGTTCTAGGTATGTGGATTTGATCTACTATCTTTATAGCTCATGAGTCTACATTAACCTCTTTCCCATTAACAAATGGGTAGTAAATAAAATTAGCTCAAAGCAATGGCATTTACCTAAATACCATAATAAGAGGAATAGTTCTAAAATGCCATGACCCAAAAATAAGAAAAAAATACCTGGAGAACAAGATACCACAAACATCCTTTGGGAAAGGAAACTTAGAGTACAATTTCAGTGAGATCAAAATATAGAGAATACATGCAATTAAAAAAAAAACCCTCACATCTGGTACAACGGTGTTTCAAAGTGCTTTCTCTATTTACGAGTAAATCAAAGAAGGAGTCACATAAGCAATTAATAACTATATGAAAGAGAATGATAATAATGAGTCAATATGGCAAAATTTCTGAGATGTATCTAAAATTGCCCTCATGTTATCATGGAAATATGCTTTAATAAAACAGAAAAGGCTCTTAATAAAATAAGAAAAAAATTGTATTCCAGTCAAATCAGTGAAAATTAAAAAGAGGGATATTAAGTCAATAGAACAAAAGAAATATTGAAAATTAGGTAAGAAATATGTAATACAAGTAGGAAATGGAATTTTAAGAATGATCTAAAATAGATTTAATAGGAGAACATGATCAAATAAGAGGAGAACAAAGAGTACTATAAAAAAACTCAGAAAGAGATTCTATTTGGTAAGAAATGGTATTTAATACTAGCCAATACTATATGGAGGTTAAAAAAATGAGTACTAAGAAAAAGTCACCAGATTTAGCAATTTAGAAAGCACTGGCAAGTTTGAAGAAAATAGTTGCAATTGAGTGGTAAGAGCAGACATCACACAGCATAATTCTTTTTTTTTTTTAGAATAATGAGATGAGAGAAAATAAGGGCAATGACAACAGACAGGTTTTTTTCTTCCTAGGCCCTTGGCTGAGAAAAAAGAAGAGATTTCTTTGTAGGAAACAGATAGGGAATATTGAGGATGAGGGAGGAAAAGGGTAGGATTATGGGGGCAATTTTCTGGGGAAGATAGGAGTAGAGGGGATCAAAGATACATATAGAGGAATTGGCTTTGGTAAGGGAAAAGGTTGTTTATTGACAGAAGATGAACAAAAGTGGAAAGCTTGTGGAATAATTTGAGTGGGGTTATGTGATGAGAAGAATATTAGCAAATTGATTCTTTCTTTATATACTACAAAGCTAGGTCCTCAGTTGTTTAGGGGATTGAGGAGAGAAGCTAAGATTTAGAATAGTTTCCATGGAGAGAGGGATAGAAAATCAATTAGGGAGGAATAAAAGGATTCTATAAATATTTAGTAGACATTGTCACCAAGATTGTGTGACTTTCTTATTTCTTTTCCACAGAATGTGAGGAGGGAGCTAAAGAAGAGAATGTTGTGAATGATCCAGAATGTGGATTTAGCAAGGTATGAAAGATGATAGGAGAGGGGAGCAAAAAAAAAATCATAGAATTGATTGCTTAAAGATTCAAGAATAGAAAAGATGGAACACAAAGCTAGAGGTAATGGCCTGAGCAATTACTGAGAGAAAGAAGAATTGAGGATCACTCTGAAAACAAATAATAAATTTAGGAGGAATAAGGCTTGGCTTGATATAAAAAATCATAGGAGGTTATATTTGGATACAGGAATTTCTAAACTTGATCTTGGAAGTCAAACAGTTGCAGGACATAGCAAAACAAATAATGCGAGTAGCCTTTGGTATAAGCATGTGGGAGTGAAGTAAGTCAGTTGAGTAAGTGGTAGGCTAGAGCATTTGAGGCAACATTAACATGCACGTTGATTGTTGATGCCTTCTGGCATAAGAACAGAAGCTGTGGTGGAGAGAAAGACCATAAACCACATCCTAGATTCCTTGAAAAAGGAGAGAAAATAACTTAGAGCTAAATATATAATAGCCATTATGATTTGGAAAAAAAGATTCCCTAAAATTATCCATATCTTCTTACCTAGAGGTCTCACTGTTAGGCACTGTCAAGAAATTCTAAGAGTTGCTGTCTCACCCTATATGCAAATATATTCATTTTAGCACTTTTTATGATGGTAAGGACTAAAATTTGAGAAAAAAGTAGGTGTCCATTAATTGGAAAATGGTTAAACGAACTACAATAAATGAACAAAGTAAAACATTGCCATAGCAAATGATGAAAGAAATACAGAGAAAATAAATGCAGATGACACATGAATTGATGTGGTAATCAGAATCAGGTGTGTGGAGGGGAAGGTGTGTGGGGCTGTGTGCATGTGTGTGTGTGTGTGTGGAGAGAGAGAGAGAGAGAGAGAGAGAGAGAGAGAGACAGAGAGAGAGAGAGACAGAGACAGAGACAGAGACAGAGAGACAGAGACAGAGACAGAGAGAGAACCAACTTGGTCACAAGGGTGAGCTAAACAAATAAACATCTATCTGCCTCCTTTTCTTTATTTCAGAGGTAAAGGTCTTGCGGATTTGAAATATTTCATCTATACTCAGACACAAATATTTTGTTCTTTCTTTTTGCTGAACTTATTTATTTTTTCTACATTTCCTTTGAAAATCTTTGTTACAAGACTCAAAGGACAGTTTGAGGAGAGAGATTTATTCAGAAATGAGAGTTACATAAAAACAAAAGAAACAAAAAGTATTTTTTTAGAAAAAGAAAAGGACTAGGGGATTTTAGATGGACTTGATCAAGATGAGTCAATTGCATAATATAGTGATCTCAAATGATAATACGATAGTGTGATATTAGAATCGTGCCCAGAACCAAGGATAGAACAATTCCTCTATGCTCTACTGAAGTCTAAGAACATATCTGAAGTACTCTGTTCAGCCTTGGGCACTGAATTTAGGAAAGAGAAAAAAAAATGGAAGTGATTTCAGTCTTGAGAAGCCAGGATTATAAGGATTGTAAGAGGAATGAAGAGCATGCCATGCAAAAATTTATTGGAGAAATTGGTGATGCTTAGCCTAGTGATGAGACTACTTAGGGGAAATAAAATAGCCATCTTAAATATTTTGCATGCTATAATGTTGAAGAAGGACTGAATTTATTCTACTTGGCCCTTCAGGTCAGAGTAATGGGTAAAAATTGCAAAGAGAAAAACTTAAGCTTAATATAATTTAAAACAATTTTCCAATTATCAGAGCTTGCCTTAATATAGAGTTAGGAAGGTTTGGAATACTGAACTAGAAAGTACTAAAAGCCACCTTTGCTGAGGGGAAATGTTAACAAAATAAAGGGCAGTTAATAAGAATGATGAAAATAGATCTAATGCGCTCATGTCAGCAATTGAGCACCCTGCTGGGACTCTGATAGCAATGTCTTCCAAACCTCTAAAATCTGGTAGATATTACAGGGTCCTTTTCTGGTTCTAGAAGAGACAGACATTCAGGGAAGGATATAAGTAGCCTAAAACTGGAAACTGGTGCTAATTCATGCTAGTGGGAGAAATGCACTAGGACGCTCATGACTAGATGATATTCAAATTCCATGATGGGAATGGGGTTTGGGGGCCATACATTTTGTTCTTACACTGATTGGGTTGTTGAATTTTCCTGTCAGAAGATTTTGAGTTTCCCCAGGGCTTCTTTATTTAGCAGGTCAGGAAGGCTACAGAACCATTCAAAAATGGCTGCCTAGAGAGATAGTGCTATGTCCATACCAAGAGGCATTCAAACTCAAACTGACATCTCAGAGCCATTTATTAAGGATGTTATAGAAAGGATTCTTGCTCAGGTATGGATTGGACTAATGCCCTCTGTAATCCATTCCAACTCTTGGATTCTATGCTTTTGAGACATAAACATCAGAATCATTAAATATCTAGATATAAAAGACTTGAGTTTCTAAGGAATATAGCTCTGCTAGTTAGCTAAAAATTATTTGTCCATTAAAGATTACAACAACAAGACCATGAAGAATGAACTATGTTTCACATCTTCAAATACATTAAGCATAAAATAAATTCAGTTAACAGGAGAGGAAAAGAGGAAAATGATAAGATTTGGATAACACATTGAAAGCGTTCATAAACGTAGATTAATTTAGGTCAGAAAAACACTTTCCAATCAGTCACTATAGCTGGGATTAATTGCATTTGTTTGGATTCAGAACAACTGGCAAATATTGGAAGATTACCACCTGGATTCAAAGAAGTCAGAGTATCAGAGTTAGCAGAAGAAGTAGTAAGAAAATGAAATCAGAAGCTTAGAATGAATTAATCAGGTTGGCAAGCCAAGGTTAGGAATACAAAATTAAAGCACTAGAAACAAGAGTTGGGGGAGGTACAAAGCTTCTTGCCTTGCTTTCATCTGAAACGTAATAAAGATTGAAGGGTGTATACCATGGCGAAAAAGAGAAAATTTGAGAGCTTTACCTAGCTAGCCATAAGCAAGGTAGTTTTCTCTTTCACATGGCTCTGGTTGTTATGCTTAGCCCATTTATTTTGGGACAATGTGATTCAATCTTTAATTGTTAGCAAGACTATCAGAGGAGGAGTCAAGATGGTGGAGAAGAGGGAGAATTTTAACTGAACTCTTCCAAATTCCATTCCCAACAACTTTAAAATACTGTGCCAAATCAAATTCTAGAGCATCATAAAAGATTGGGGAGAGACATTTTTTGAGCTCAGGACAACTTAGGATGTCAGGAGGAGAGGTATTTAGCACTATGGTAGAGACTGGATAGGTGTGCAATGCAGTGACGAAAGCAGCTGTGGGCCTTGGCAATAACAGGTACAGTCGTAAAATGCTGGAAGTACTCTCCACCAAGAGATGGTAAGTGGATTGGACACCTGGTCAGAAAGAGATTACAGGATACCCCTGTGCTGGAACTGGGAACAGAATCAGATGCCATTTGGCAACTACATTACCAATTACTCAGATCCAGGTTATGATTCTAGGGAAAAGAGGGCCACTTGTGGTCACAAGGGAGTGGGGCCCTAGTTCTTGGTTAAAGATCCAAAAAAGAAAGGAAAACTAGCACTTGCAGTTACAGGAAAGCAGGGGCTCTACCTAGGTAGGGAACAGAGCACAGACAAAGAGAGTAGTGAGCAGTAGGCACACCTTTCCTTGGATCCCACACCTCGGAAGCAATGAAAATTTGCAGACCTCCAGAACTAGCTCTTAAAACAGCAAGGCAACAAAGCTTGAACCTTCAAGAAATAGAATGGAGAACTTGAGCAAACAAAAGAAAGTGACCATAAAAATCTACTATAGTGACATAGAGGCTCAAGACATGAACTCAGAAGGAGACTTGAAAACAGCTAAAATCAAAACTTTTAAAGAATAACACAGATTGAACATAAGCCAAATAATAGTTTCTAAGAGACTTAGAGAAAGAGATAAAAAATAAAAAACAACAGTTTTTTCAAAATAAAATAAATATAATAGATGAAAAATGTAACAAAAATGAGAATAATGCAAGGAAATTATGAAAAATCAATTACTAGTTTGATGACAGAGGCATAAAAAATAGTAAAGGAAAAAAAAACTTCTTAAAATTTGCCAAATGGTAAAAGTGTATAAAAGCTAAATGAAGAAAATAATTACTTAAAAATTAGCATTGGTTGAATAGAAGTTAAGAACTCCATGAGACATGAAGAAAAAATCAAAACAAAGTCAAAAGAATGCAAAAATTGAAAAGAAGAAATTTGTGAATTTTCTCTTTGGGAAAACAATTGAATTGGAAGGTAGATTGAGATCTGATAATTTAAGTTTTATATAAATACCTGAAAACAATGATGAAAAAATAAAACATATACAACATACTTCAAGAGAAAATGATGGGGGGAGGTGGGGGAGAGAGAAGTCAAGATGTCACTTTAGAGGCAGCAACAAAGTCAAACTCTCCCTATATTCTTCTTCAAACAACTCTAAAATAATATTTTAACTCAAATTTTGGAGCAGTAAAGCAAAAACAAAAAATCATGGTGATAACTTTTTTCCAGGCTAAGATAACATGAAAAGTAGTCAAGATGTGTCTGTGACACTGGAGTTAAGGCAAGTCTGGAGCCCATACCACAGCAGTGCAAGGCATGACAGTGGCAGGCAGCAGCAGCTATGGAAGCCCTTAACCTGAAGCTTATAAAGGGGCCAGAAAACTCATTAGAAAGAGAATGTAATTTTTTTGCTCTAGTTTCAGCTGTACATGGCATTTTCACAAAAAAAGATCATATATTAGGGAATAAAATCTTAAAAAAATAATTACAGAAAAGAAAAATAATATATGCATTCCTTTTGGATGAAAACACAGCAAAATTTACACTCAATAAAAAGCTTTGGAAGCATAAATTGATATTTAAATACAAACCAAATACACTCTTAAAGAATCAGTCAAAAACAAATTATAGAAACAATAAATAATCTCATTAAAGATAATGACAACAATAAGACAACATAAAAAAAAAAAACATGTAGGCTGAGTACAAAGTAGCACTTAGGGGAAAATTTATATCTTTAAAACACTTATATCCATAAAAGAAAAAGGAGATCAGTGAATTGGGCATGCTATTAAAAATGAAAATATAAAAAGGAAGACACTTATAATCTATATTTAAAATACAAAATAGAAAAGCTTAAAATCAAAGAAGAGATTAATAAAATTAAAATAAAAATTAATACGCAAAACTAAGAGCTATTTAAAAAAGCAAATAGGTAAACAATTGGTTAACTTTATGTAAAATAGGAAAGAAAACAAAATTGTCAGATGAAAGGGGTTAATGCATCACCAATAAAAAAGAAATTGAAGCTATTTTGCAAATTATGTACCAACAATCTAAATAAAATGGACAAATATTCACGAGAAAAAATAAATTACATTTACAGAAGAGGAAATGCATTATTTAAATAAGCGTATCTAAGAAAACATTGAGCAAACTCCCTAATTTTAGGGAATGAGCTTCCTATAAAATAATTCTTGACGTTAACTGCATTTGCAAGTAATTTCTTTCAAATATTCACAGGATAATGGATTCCAATACAGTACAAACTATTTGAGAAAAAAATGGGTAGATGAAAACAAAGACTCACTGGAGCTCTCCCCCAAATCCCTCCAAAGACCTATAAAATGGCTCTAAACAAATTCTAGACCTACAGAACCCACAAAATGGCAGAGTAAAACAAGTCTCCAGCCCAAGTTGGCCTGGATGATGGCTGTGAAGAGTCTATGTCACCAGGCTGGGAGCAAAGTACAGCCCAGCATGGGGTGGGCGAGAAGAGAGCAGGCCAGAGTCGACCTGATGGAACAGGCCTCAGGGCACTGAATCACCGGCAGCTGGGGAAGTTTCCAGACTTTTCAACCCACAAATGTCAAAGATGATATAGCAGATCAGTGGGAAAACTGTTGGACATGGGTGAGAGAAGTGTGCAGTCTTGCCCCAGCCCTTGGGGCAGCTGCAGCAGCAGCAGGGGCTGCTTCCTCAGATCAAGGGCCACAGACAATGGGGGGAATCAGGTGGCTGATCAGAGTGGGAGTACAGAGATTTCTTTGCTGGTGCTAAGGCAGCATTCTTTTTCTTTACCCTGCTTGGATCTGGATCACAGTCCTGGTTGGTGGTCCTTGGGGAAGGAGGAGCCCTGGTGTAGCAGAGCTTGTGGTGAATGTGGAGAGGCAGTCCTCCTGGTAGTTACACAGCAGAAAGGAGTGTTTGAGATCACTCACAGACCAGAGTGAAGGCCAGGAGAGGAGTATCATATCAACTCAGAGTGGAAGTAACTCTGAAAACAGCAGCACGAAAACCCTGAATCTTGGGACATGACACTCTACTCTCTGAAAGCATTTATACTCCAACGAAGAGCACAAAAGTCAAGTAATTGGCTGGGAAAATGGGCAGGCAGTGTAAAAGTACTCAGACCATAGAATTTTTCTTAGGTAACAAAGCAGATCAAAATATACAGTCAAAAGGAAACAAAGTCAAAGACCTTGCATGAAAAACCTCCAAGAAACATATGAATTGGTCTCAGGCCATGGAAGAGCTCGAAAAGGATTTGGAAAATCAAGTAAGAGAAGGAAAGGAAAAATTGGTAAGAGAGTGATGCAAGAAAATCATGAAAAGCGAGTCAACAGCTTCCTAAGGGAGAACCAAAAATTTACTGAACAAAATAACACCTTAAAAATTGACTAACTCAAATGGCAAAAGAGCCACAAAAAGCAATAAAGAGAAGAATGCCTTAAAAGGCAGAATTAGCCAAAAGACCATTGAAGGAAATACTGCATTAAAAATTAGAATGGAGCAAGTGGAAGCTACTGACTTTGTGAGAAATGAAGAAATTATAAAACAGAACAAAAGTGTTACAGTCTCCTCTGGCAGTCCTTGTCCACCAAGGGCCTGCCTTAGCATGAGATGAATGAGGGAGGAATCAAGGTGGAAGCAACACCAATTTATTGGGGGAAATCATCCATTTTTATAGGGTTTGCACTACGTGAGCATAAGTGAGTGGCCAATGATTGTGATGATGACAGCATGGGAAAGGACAGAAATGTTTCAGTATGCGTATCTGGATGGGCATGGGAATCATCAGGAATGTTGCACTATGTTTCAGTATGGGTACCAGCATGGGCATGGGAAGGATCAGGACTGTTGCAATATAGTATCTGCAGGGGCATGGGAATGATCAGGACAGTTGCACTATAGTCAATGTTGCGACATAGTCAGCATCCCTGTATCACAGCTACATGGGTTACGTGAGACATGAGGCAGGATGTCCCTCTAAAGTATCAAAGATGTCCTAGTAAAGTAACAAGGAACCGCATTAGGTAATGGTGCAAAAGCATTAGGTAATGGCCAACTGGGTATCTCTTTCTGGGCTCATGTCTCTCCTGGTGGACAGGCTCTGCCTGCATGTGTAGGAAGACTATAGGGCTTTGTCAAGAGTGGAGGCCCTTCCTCCCGTCACCTGTTGTTCCACTCCTACTAAGCCTGTCTGGCTTATGCAGGAAACAGGCCAAGTGCTAGAGTCCCAACAGCCCCGGGGTCAGCACCAACCCCTCACATAAAAGGATGAAAAAATGGAAGACAATCCAAAATATATCATTGGAAAAACCACTAACCTGGACAACAGATCCAGGACAGATAATTTTTAAATTATTGGACTACCTGAAAGCCATGATCACAAAAAGAGCCTAGACATAATCTTTCAAGAAACTATCAAGGAAAACTGCCCTGATATTCTAGAGCCAGAGAGTGAATTAGAAATTGAAAGAATCCACAAATCACCTCTTGAAAAAAAATCCCAAAAAGGGGGAGGAGCTAAGATGGTGGCTGGAAAGCAGGGACTTGCAAAAGCTTCCCCCACCCCAGGTCCCTGGAAACAGCTATAAAAATGGCTCTGAACAAATTCTAGAGCTGCACGACCCATGAAATAACAGAGGGAAGCAGTGCTCCAGCCCAGGCAAGCCTGGAAGGTTGTGGGGAAGGGTCTATCACACAGAGCTGGGAGCAGAGCAGATCAGAGCCCAGTGTGGGCAGCACCAGGACCAACCAGACAAGAAGCAGGGCAGAACAGGTCACAGGGCCCTGAATCATTGACCTGTGGAAATTACCAGATTTCTCAACCCACAAAAGCCAAAGACAACAGAGAAGGTTAGTGGGTAGAACAGCTAGAACTAAGTGAAAGGAGTGCGCAGTCAGCCCCAGCCCCATGGGTGCAAAGTGGTGCAGCTCTGGGGCTGCTTGCAGCTGCAGTTACTTCCAGTCCCAGGCCCACCAGTGTGTTGGTAAGCAAAATGGCCTTTGTTTTCTTTGAGTAACTCAGTGTATTTCATCAAGCCTTACCAGGTGCTAAGCCCCAGGCCCAAAGCCCTATTAGGTGTGGAACCTATGCTGGTGTGGATTGATGACTGAGGTAGGGCTGGCTAAGGGGAGATGTTAACTCCAGAGCCATGCCCTATTAGGTGTTAACCTAATCTACCTGGATGTGAACCTCCCAGGGTCCTAAGGGGAGGGGCAACTCAACAACCAATAAGCTCTGGTCATTCAGACCTTGCTTGATGACATCAAAAACTCGATAAGAGGAGAGAAGACAGCTTGAAGATTGATTTTCTGTTGGAGCCAGAGACAGCTACAGCCCAAGCTGAAGATAAAGCCAAAGCTGAAGCAGGAGCTGCGGAAGCAGAGCTGACCCATGTGTGGACCGAGGAGTGCCAAGCAAGGACTTGAGGCCAGTGGGTAACCTTCTTGCTGGAGAGGGAAAGCATGAATATGATTTGGTTTAATACCATCATGTTTTGCTGTGGCCTCCTGGTTACTCCTGTGAGGCAGACTTATTGGGCCTGGAAGCTTTTGATCAAAATACCAAAATGGGGAGGCTGGTTCGTGGGTTTGTTACTTTGGAGCCTGAATAAATGTTTTAATTCTTCTACCTTCTACTTAGAGAATTCCTTATATCCTGCAATTCTGAACCATTCAGACATATATACAATTCTCTTTGAAATCATAAATTCTGCCTTCATAATACAACCAGTTGGGAGGAATTAAGTAGCAGATCACAGCAGGACTGCAGAGCATGCTTTGATCTGAGTTTCAGTCCAAGATGGCAGCTCTTGGGGGAGGAGGAGCATTGGTGTAGCAGAGCTCACTGTGTAGAAGTAGCGGTCAAAACAGCAGCACAAGGCCCCTAAGGCTTTGGACAAAGTACTTTCTACTCTACAAGCAGTTATACCCTGACAAAAAGCTCAAGGGTCCAGTAGTTGGCTGGAAACATGGCCAGGCAGTGAAAAGGGACCCAGATTCAGAGTGAGACTTTGAAATCTTTTTTTGGTGATAAAGAAGACCAAAACATACAGCCAAAAGAAGTCAACAAAGTCAAAGAGCCTACATCAAAAGCCTCCAAGAAAAATATGAATTGGTTTCAGGCCATGGAAGAGCTCAAAAAGGATTTGGAAAAGCCAGTTACAGAAGTAGAGGAAAAATTTGGAAATGAAATGAGAGTTATGCAAGAAAATCATGAAAAAGAAGTCAATGAAGTGCTAAATGAGAATCAAAAAATACTGAAGAAAATAACACCTTAAAAACAGACTAACTCAAACGGCAAAAAAGCTCCAAAAAGACAATGAAGAGAAGAATGCCTTGAAAGGCAGAATTACCCAAATGGAAAAGGAGGTCCAAAAGAACACTGAAGAAAATACTACCTTAAAAATTAGATTGGAGCAAGTGGAGGCTAGTGACTTCATGAGAAATCAAGATATTATAAACAGAGAACCAAAGGAATGAAAAATGGAAGACAATGTCAAATATCTCATTAACAAACCACTAACCTGGGAAATAGATTCAGGAGAGATAATTAAATATTATTGGACTACCTAAAAGCCATGATTAAAAAAAGAGCCTAGGTATCATCTTTCAAGAAATTATCAATGAAAACTTCCCTGATATTCTAGAGCCAGAGGGTAAAATAGAAATTGAAAGAATCCACCAATTACTTCCCGAAAAAGTTCCCAAAAAGAAAACTCCTAGGAATATTGTCACCAAATTCCAGAGCTCCCAGATCAAGCAGAAAATACTGCAAGTAGCCAGAAAGAAACAATTTGAATATTGTGGAAACACAATCAGGATAACACAAGATCTAGCAGCTTCAACTTTAAGAGATTGAAGGGCTTAGAATATGATATTCTGGAGGTCAATGGAGCTAAGATGAAAAGCAAGAATCACCTATCCAGCAAAACTGAGTATAATGGTCCAAGGCAAAATACGGATTTTCAATAAAATAGAGAACTTTCAAGCTTTCTCAGTGAAAAAACCAGAGCTGAATAGAAAATTAGACTTTCAAGCACAAGAATCAAGAGAAGCATGAGAAGGTAAACAAGAAAGAGAAATCATAAAAGATTTACTAAAGTTGAACTGTTTTGTTTACATTCCTACAGGGAAAGATGACAAGTGTAATTCATGAGATCTCAGTGTTAGTGTAGCTTAAGGGAATACATACATACATATATATGTATGTATACAGAGAGAGAGAGAGAGAGCATCAGGTGAGTTGAATATGAAAGAATGATATCTAAAAAATAAAACTAAGGGGGAAGAAAGGAATATATGGGGAGGAGAAAGGGAGAGATTGAATGGGGTAAATTATCTCACATAAAAGTGTCAAGAAAAAATTGTTGTAATGGAAGAGAAGAGGGAGCAGGTGAAAGTGAATGAGTGAATATTGCTCTCATCATATTTGGCTTAAGGAGGGAATAGCATACACAACCGTGAATAAGATTGTATATCTTACCCTACAGGAAAGTAGTGGGGAAGGGGTTAAGAAAAAGGGGATGATAGAAGGAAGTAAAGTTTGGGGGAGGAGGTAATCAAAAGCAAAACCTTTCAAAAAGGGACAGAGTCAAAGGAGAAAATTGAATAAAGAGGGACAGGATAGGATAGAGTCAACTACACTTAGTCTTTCCTGAAATGACTATTATGGAAGTGTTTTGCATAATGATACATGGGTGGCCTATGTTGAATTACTTGCCTTCTCAAGGAGGGTGGATAAGGAGGGAAGAAGGGAGAGAATTTGGAACTCAAAGTTCTAAAAACATATGTTAAAATTATTTTTACACACAGCTAGGAAATAAGATATAAATGCAATGGGCCATAGAAATCTACCTTGCCCTACAAGAAAGTAAAGGGAAAGGGGATGGAGGTGACAGGGGTGATAGAAGAGAGCACAGACTAGGGAAAGGAGCCATAACAATACGTGTTACCTTAGGGTGGACTGGAGGGTAGAGATGGGGAGAAAATTTGTAACTCAAAATCTTTTGGAAATGAATGTTTGAAACTAAAAATATATTTTAAAAAAAGAAAATAAAAGATAGGTAAAAAACATTCTTGTGATGCAAATGTAATTTTGATACCTAAACCAGGGAGAACAAAAACAAAGAAAATAATATACAAATTTCCTTAATAAATATCAATGCAATTAAAAAAACTAGGGGAAGTTATGTGGCACAGTGAATAGAGCACCAGCCCTGAAATCAGAAGGGCCTGAGTTCAAATCCAACCTCAGACTCTTGACACTTAATAGGTGTGTGACCTTGGGCAAGTCACTTAACCTCAAATGCCTTGACTTCCCCTTCCAAAACAAAATGAAATACTAGCAATGAGACAATAGCAATATATAAAAAAAGATCATACTGTATGATTTGGTAGGATATATACCAGGAATGCAGGGCTGGTTAGTTCAGAAAACTAGGAGTGTAATTGACCATATCAATATAAAACCAATAAAAATCACATGATTGTCTCAAAGCTGTTGAAAAAAATATAATATCCATTCCCTTAAAAACACTTAAAGGCACAGGAATAAATGGAACTTTCCTTAAAATGATAAACAGTATCTATCTAAAATAAAGAGCACATATTATCTCTAATGGAGCTAAACTACCAGTCTTACCGATCAGATGTGAGGCAGGGAAATTCATTATCACTATTATTATTCAATATTATACTAGAAATTTTAACAAGAGTATTAAGAGATGAAAAAGAAATTGAAGGAAGAAGAAAAGGCAATGAGAAAATAAACTATGACTCTGTGCCAGTGATATGCTAGTGTACCTAGAAAACAACAGAGAATCAATAAAAAAAAAAACTAAGTGAAATAGTTAATAATTTTATCAAAGTTGCAAAATATAAAATAAACTCAGATAAACCAAAAAGAGAAAACGATAGAAAAATAAATTCCATTTTAAATAGTTGCAAAGCGTATAAAATAATTGGTCATCCACCTGCCAAAACAGAGTCAAGAACAATACGAACACAATTACAAAAATAACTTTTCACACTAAACACAAAGATTTAAATAATTAATAACTTAGTTATAAAGAGTGCAATGAGAAGGATCAATTTCTAGGAGCCAATATGGCAGAATAAGCAGTAAACCACCTTAACTTTCCCATATTCACCTCCAAAATAACCATAAAATACCACCCTCAAACAAATCCTGGAACAGTAGAACCAGGAAAAAGACGGGGTAAAAAATATCTTTGAGCCCAAGAAACTTGTAAGATCAGCAGTCTATTTCACTTGGATAAAAGAACACAGTCCAGGAGAGAAAGCATCCCAGCTTGCCAGTAGAAAGAAACCAATGGTAGATACAGAGCCCCAACACAATGGAACAGGCAAACACCAATACTAGGACCCCCCCATATGCCATGTATGTATAAGGGAATGGTAAACTCCAGCAATGACAACCACCAAATGCTTCAGCATAGGCACATTTGGTTAGATAGATGTCAAAACTACTGGTACCTTGGCTAACAGGCAGCCACTAGCAGCCAGACCACCAAGTGCTACAGTGTAGCCCCAAGGAATTGTGGAAATACATCACAAGTCTCAGCACATGCCAGAAACTAGCAGTAGGACCAAGGCTCAGCACCATGTAAGCTGCCAGACCCCTAGGGCCTCCAGCAATGCAAGCCATAGCCCAAATCACTCCACTGCAGCTTCAAACAGAAAGGTACCCCATGGGCCTCAGTGCAACATGAGTGCAGCACCATTTAAATAACCAGGGTCTACTGCTTCTGGCACAAAAAGCCTGAGCCAGTGCACTTTCCACCCTGCAAACAGAGGTCAAATTTAAGAGGGAAATACCTCTCCCCCAAAAAAGGATCAGAAAATAAACAACCAAAAAAAAAACCCCAATCAGAATCTGACCATAGAAAGTAATGATCGTGTCAGGGAAAATCAAAACATAAACTCAGAACAAGACTAAAATGGCAAAATATCTATAGGCAAACCACTCCCAAAAGTAGGAAGTGGCCTCAAACCCAGAAAAAAACTCATGAAAGTGATCAAAAAGCACCTTAAAATCATATAAGAGAGGTAGAAGAAACTTTTGCAAAAGAAATGAGAGTGAGGCAAGAGAATTATACATAGAGAATATGGATATAAGATGAATTGGAAGGAATAACACAAAAATAACTGTGATGAGAAAGGGTAGTACATTGGGCACAGAAACAAGGGAAAGGTGGAAGGGGTTAAATTATTTAAAATGAAGAGGCACAAAAAACCTAAAAGAGTGGAGGGATACGTGGGAGGGCGAACAATGGATATCACTTGAATCTTACTCTCATCAGAATTGGCTGAAAGAGGGAATAATATACACAATAAGTCTAACATAGAAATCTCTCTTACCTGTCAGGAAAGTAGGAGAGAAGGTGATTAAGTAAAGTGGGCTGGGATGACAGAAGAGAAGGAAGATTGGGGAGGTGGTACACAGAAGCAAAACACTGTTGAAGAGGAAAAGGGTGAAAGAAAGAGGACAAACAGGAGGAAAAATTGGATTGATGGAAATAATACACATAACTGTGAATGTAAATGGGATGAACTGCCCCATAAAAAAATAAGTAGATAGCAGAGTGGATCAAAAACCCAGAATCCTACAATATGTTGTTTTTAAGAAACATGCTTAGAGCAGAAAGACACACACAGAGTAAAGGTAAGTGTCTGAAAGCAGAAGCTATTCTGCTTCAGCTGAAGTTTAAAAAAAAACAGGATTAGCAATCCTGATCTCACAGTAAAGAAAAGCAAAAACAGACCAAATAGTACCATAGGACCATAGACTATGAAGTAATATCAATACTAAATATGTATGTAGTGAATGATATAGCATCCAAATTTTTTTTAATTTTTTTTTAATTTTTAGATTAGAATACTCAGTTCCCCAAGTTGTTAGTTCCTAATTTCCTCTCCTTCCCACTTCTCCCCACAACCCCCCCAAGACAACATGTAATCCAATGTGTCTCCAGTAGCTGCAAAAAACTCCTACACTGGGCTGAAAGGCCTAGGGATCACTGCTGGAAGCAGTACTTCCACCCTGGGCCTTCTCCTGCTCCTATGTTTCTCACATCTGGTGCTCTCCCAGACTGGCAGGCTGGCTGGGTTCCTCTGCTGCTCCCATTCTGGTGTGGTCTGTTACTGTTCCACACCAAGTGCTCCTCACCCATTCAGTCTATTAGTTGGTTTTTACTCCCTCTAATCTGTTCAGATTCACTTTTTTAGAGCTATCTGACAGAATTTGTGAGAGAGCTCTGTCAAGATGCTGTTTTCAAATTGCCATCTTGACTCAGCCCCTAGAATCCAAATTCTTAAAGAAGAAGTAAAGTGATTTACAGGTGCATGATTAATATGAGGTAGAGAATATAACAATATGCAAAATAGATAATTTTGATTATTTTACATTAAAAAGCTTTTGCACAAACAAAATCAATGCAGTTAAGAATACAAGAAAAGCAGAAAGCTGGGAAACAATTTTTACAGCCAATGTTTCCAGTAAAGCTTTCATTTCTGAAACACATAGAAACCAAACCAAATTTATAAGAATACAAGTCATTCATTCCCCATTTAATAAATTGTCAAAGAATATGATCAGGGAGTTTTTAGATGAAGAAATTAAAGCTATCTATAGGTATATGTAGAAGTGCTCTAAATCACTTTAGAGAAAAGCAAACTAAAACAACCTTGAGCTACCACCCCCCACCTACCAGATCTGCTAACATGACAAAAAAGGAAAATGATAAATGTTGGAGAGGATGTGGGAAAATTGGGACATGAAGGCCCTGTTGTTGAAGTAGTGAATGGATCTGACTATTCTGGAGAACAATTTAAAACCAACAGAGTTGGCTTAAAACAAAGTGCATCCAAACCATGCATCCCCTTGGATCCAGAAATACCAATACTGGATCTGTATCCCAAAGTGATCACAGAAAAGAGTGAAGGACCTACTTGTGCAAAAATATTACTGGCAGCTGTTTTCATGGTGGCAAAATATTGAAAATTGATGGATGTCCATCAATTTGTGAATGCTGTGGTATATGAATGTAATGGAATACTATTGAGCAATAAGAAATGATAAACATTCAGATTTCAGAAAAAGTCCTGTACACACTTGTACAAATTGATGCAAAGTGAAATGAGCAGAACCAGAAAAACATTACACATAGTAAAAGCCAACATAGTGCAATAGTCAACTATGAATGACTCAGCTCTTCTAAGCAACACAATGATTACAAGTACAAAGGACTCAAGAAGAAAAATGCTGTCCACATCCAGATAAAGAACTGATGAACTCTGAATACAAATTGAAGTATACTATATTTTTTCAGCTTATTTTCTTTTTTCTTTTGATCCGTTTCTTCTTTCATAACAGTGACTAATATGTAAATATGGTTCACATGGCAGCACACATATAATCGATATTTAATTGCCTACCATTTTTGGAAGAGGGAAACGGAGAAAAGGAGGGAGGAAAAAAATTTGGAACTCAAAATCTTTTAAAAGTGAATGCTAAAACATAGCTTGGTAAGTAATTGGGGAAAAAATAAAATACTATGAAAAAAGAGTGCAATCATAATCAAAATAAGAGAGTATGACAAAAAAAATTACCTGTCAGAGTTTATGACCAAACAAGAGATAGAGAGTAGCACATGAAATAAAATGGGTAATTTTGATTTCATTAAATTAAATATTCTTTCGCATGAATGAGAACAATGCAGCAAAAAAAGAAGAAATGGAGGAACCTGGGGTGAAAATTTTTATAATGTTTGTTTCTCTAATACATATCTCATTTCTCAGATAGCAAATTGATGGAAATTTATGAAAATTAGATCTATTCTAGAATTGAAAAATGGTCAAAGATTTGAACAGTCAGTTTTAAGAAGAAGAAATCAAAGCTACCAATAGTCATATAAAATGCTCTAAATTACCATTTACAAGAGAAATGCAAATTAAAATAATTATTAGGTTCTGCTTCATATCTAAAAGATTGGCTAACATGGTAGAACAGTAAAATGACATAGTCGAGGGGATGTGGAAAATAGGGAGAACAATGGAATGTTGGTAGATCATTCTGGAGAAAAATTTAAAATTATTCCCAGGAGATCATAGTTTATATATCCAAAAAGCTACAAATCTGTATATACCTTTTTGAAATAGCAATATCACTACTAGATCTATATACTAAGGGGGTTAAAGAAAAGGAAAAAGGATCCATGTGTATAAAAATGCTTATGGCCACTGATTTTTGTGATGACAAAGAACTAGAAATTGAGGGGATAGCCCTTGACTGGGCAATAGCTGAACAAGTGGTACATGATTGTGATGGAATACTTTTGTGCCATAAGAAACAACAATGGAAAGTAGTTTTTAAAACCTGGAAATACACAGAGAAAGATGCAAAGTGAATTAAGCAGAACCAGAGAACATTTTAGATAGTATTAGCAGTATTGCAATGAGAATCACCTGTGAAAAAATTTAGTTACTCTGATCCATACAAGGATCCAAAACATTTCCAAAGGACTCATGTCTAAAATGTTATTTTCCTCCTTAGAGACAATTGATGAATTCTGATTCCAGACTGAAGCATTTTTTTCACTCTTTATTTTTCTTGCTTTGTCACAACATGATTAATATTATAATATGTTGAGGCAGAGCCAAGATGTCAGAATAAAGGCAGGGACTTGACTAAGCTCTCCCCTCAAACTCTCAAAATACCTTAAGTAACAGTGCTAAACAAATTCTGGAGAAGCAGAACCCAGAAAAAGATGGAGTGAAACAAATTCCCATTCAAAGACAACTTAAAAGGTCAGCAGGAAAGGTCTATTGCATTGGATTGAGACTGGAGCAGAGTTCAGCAGTCTTGGCTCCAGCAATACAGGAGGAGGTCTTTGGAGCCACTGAATCAGCAGCAGCAATAGTTGCTTCTGTAGCACTTAGACGACAGATAATAAGGGGATCAAACAACTTGTCAGAAGGAGATTGCAGGGATCTCTGTAATAGCACTAAGACAAGACTCTGTTGCTTTGCCCACACTCAGATCTGGTTCACAGTCTTGGGTGGCAGTCCCAGGTGAGGAGGAGCACTAGCACACCAGAGCTTGTAGCCACAGTGGAGTGGGGATGCTCATCACAATTCCATGGCAGAAAAAGAGTGCTTTCGGTCACTCACAAAACACAACACAGGCCAGGAGAGTAGTAAACATTTCTCCTTAGGTCATACCATTTTGGAAGAACCCAAAACTTGTAAATACTTAGTAGTATCTCTGAAAAAAGCTGCACAAATTCCCATAAGCTTGGGAAAGTGTACCCTCCACCCTGGAAGCAAAATCCTACTTTAACAAAGAGTTAGAAGTCAAATAATAGGCTGGCAACATGAGCAAGCAATAGAAAAATAATTCTGACATTACAAAGTTACCATGGTGACAAGGATGACCAAAACTCACACTCGGAAAAAGGACAACGAAGTTAAAATCGCCAAGAAAAACAGGAATTGGTCTCAGGCAATGCAAGAGCTCTAAAAGGATTTTGAAAATCAAGTGAGAGGTAGAGGGGAAAATGGTAAGAGAAATGAGAGCGACACAAGAAAATCATGAAAAATGAGTCAACAGCTTGGTAAAGGAGACACAAAAAATACTGAAGAAAATAACACCTTAAAAAATAGACTAGGCCAAATAGTAAAGAAATACAAAAAGTCAATGAGGAGAAGAATGCTTGAAAAAGCAGAATTGGCCAAATGGAGAAAGAGGCAAAAAGATCCATTGAAGAAAAAAAAACTCCTTACAAAGCAGAATTGGCCAAATGGAAAAAGAGGTACAAAAGCTCACTGAAGAAGATAATTCCTTAAAAATTTGAATCAATCAAATAGAAACTAATGTCTTTATGAGAAATCAAGAAACAATAAAACAAAACTAAAAGAATGGAAAAAAATAGGAGACAATATGAAGTATCTCATTGGAAAAACAATGGACCTTGAAGATAGATCCAGGAGAGATAATTTAAAAATTATTGGACTACCTGAAAGACGTTATCAAAACACCAGCCTAGCTAGACATCATCTTCCAAAAATTATCAAGGAAAACTGCCTTGATATTCTAGTAGGAGAGGGTAAAATAGAAATTGAAAGAATCCACCAATCACTTCCTGAAAGGATCCCAAAAGGAAAACTCCTAGGAATATTATAGCCAAATTACAAATTTCTCAGGCTAAGGAGAAAATATTGCAAGTACCCAGAATGAAACAATTCAAGTATCATGAAGCCACAGTCAGAAGATTCAATATCTTCTATGTTAAAGGAATGGAGGGCTTGTAGTATTATTATATGTAGGGCAAAGGATGTAGGATTATAATGAATAATCACTTACCCAGCAAAACTTAGTATAATCCTTTAGAAGAAAAACTGGCTATTCAAATGAAATAGAGGACCTTCAAGCATTCTTGATAAAAAAAAGAGCTCAATAGAAAATTTGATTTTCAAATACAACATTGAAGAGAAACATAGAAAGGTAAATAGGAAAGTGAAATCATAAGGGAATGAAGGTTAAACTTTTTGCATTCCCACATGGGAAGATGACACATATCTCATGAGAACTTTCTCTTTATTAAAGTGGATAGAAGGAGTGTATATATAGAGAGAGGTTATGGGTGCAAGTTGATTATGAAGGGATGATATCTAAAAAAGGTAAAAAGGGAGAAGTAGAATGGTGTAAGTTATCTCACATAAAAGAGGCAAGAAAAATGTTTTACAATGAAGGGGAAGATAGGGAAAGGGAGGGGGAGTATGTGAACCTTACTCCTAACAGAATTGGCTGAAAGGGGGAATAACATACACACTCATTTGGGTATAGAAATCTATTTTACCCTGCAAGAAAGTAGGATGGGAAGAGAATAAGGGGATCATACTAAAAGGGAAGACAAATTGGGGGAGAGGGTAGTCAAAAGCAAAACTCTTTTGAGGAGGGATAAGGTAAAAGGAGAGGGGGAATAGGATGGAGGGAAATACAGTTAAAAATATGAAAAATGCGCTAACACACTACTGATTAGGGACATGTAAGTTTAAGCAATCTTCACGTACCACTTCATAGTATTAGATTGGCTAATAGATTAGCAAAGGAAAATGGCAAGTGGTGAGGTTATGTGGGGAAAAAATGGGCATTAATGTACTGTTAGTGGATTTGAGAACTCATTCAATCATTCTGTAGAGCAATTTAGAACTATGTCCAAAGGGCTATGAAACCATGCATACCCTTTGACCTAGCAATTCCACTATTAGGTCCGTATCCCAAAATTGATTTTAAAAAAAGGAAGAGGACCTATATGTATGAAAATATTTATAGCAGCTCTTTTCTCAGGGCAAAGAATTGGAAATTGAAAGGGTCCCCATCAATTTCAGAATGACTGAACAAGTTGTGGTATGTGATTCTGACAGAATGCTATTTTGCTGTGGGAAATAATGAGTGGGATGCTCTCAGAGAAGCATGAACTGATGTAAATCAAAATGTACTGTCTACAAAGTAACAGGAACATTGTGCAATGATCAGCTTAAAATGACTTCAACATTCTCAGCAATAAAATTATCCAAGACAACCCTGAAGGACTTAGGATGAAAAATGCTATCCAGTCCCAGAAAGAGAACTGATTGTTTCTGAATACAGATAGAATCATATCTTTTTTAGTCTCTTTATTTCACCTTCTCAATAGGTGGGTTAGGGCAGGAGAGAGGGAAAGCATTTGGATATCAAAATAAAAAAAAAGAATGTTACAAAAGCGTACCTATTCTCAAAAATATCTTGATTGAACACAGGGCATTAGGGACAGGATTGAGGTCTGCAATTGAACAGAATGTGGACAGAATGAAAGGCTTTGCTGAGTCACAGTCGGTAGATTGAATCCAATAAATTATTTATCCCATCTCCAATTATTATGTATCTTCTGTTGCATAAGAATTACATATTCACCATTAGAAAGAGCACTACAAAAGTCTAAAATGTTTATTGCAGAAACCCACTCTGCAGGTGTAAAATTTTGATATGTTTTAAGTCTTTATTTTTCCATTTAATATGGATGCACTCAAAATCAACAGATAGTCACATGGAATATAGATTTATTTGATTTAATTTCAGCATAGTTATGTTAAGTACTTTCTGTATGCCAGGCACTGTGCTAGCCACTAACAAGTCTTATTCCATGTAATTAACAGTAATCATCATCATTGTTATCCCAATATGATTTTGAATAATAAATCTGCCTTATCAATGATATGACCAAGGAACAATGATTGCCAACAACCTCCAAGTCATATTTCAAGTCAGTAATCACTAATAAAACTAAATGAATAAGAATTAATGTCTATATAGAACAAACTACAAAGAGAAGCCATAAGTAAATATGGGAATTGAGCATAAAGACCAAATTAAAAATAGACTCAGACACTTTTATTATCTAGAAGAAGAAAAAACCACAAGTGGCTAGCAAATGGTCCATTAACAACAAAGAATGTTTGTGAATAAAAATAGAGCAGCACAAAATCCCTGGATGCTTTTGAATTATCTTAAATCATTATTTGCTTTTTGGATTTGGACAGACTTCTCTTTGTTCTGCTCCTGCATATTTTTAAAGAAATGCAAATAAATTGCATGATTTTCATAGACAATGTCTAAGCACAATTTTAATTAAAAACCGTTGTCTTTTTATTTGTTTTTCAATGAAAAATTTAATTCTAATAAAAATAAAGAAGATTCATAGAAAATTATCTGGAGAGTTATCTGAACATAATTACCAACATGTAATTAGAATTTTTGTTGTATTTTTTAATCTCACATGATAGTAAATTGCAAAACATTACACTCTTCCTAAACCCATCTCTCTACCCAACTTCTCTATTATTCTGGAGGGTACTACCATCCTTCCAGTCTCAAGTTCATAATCTCAGAATCATTCAATTCAGAAAGTTTTATGGTTTAGTGGATAGGGAACTAAATTCGGTGTAAGGAAAATCTGGGTAGAAATCCTGCTTTAGGCTCTTGCTGTGTGATCATGAGCAAATCGCTTAACCTCTCTGTGCTTGTTTCTTCATCTATAACATGAGAGTGGTTCAATTTCCCTTCCAGTTCTATATCTGTGATTCTATAAGCACCTGTGCTATGATACATGCAGTTATAGGTACTGAAGATTTAAAGATGAAAATCATACAGTTGATGCTCTTGTGGAATTTATATCCTCTTCCCTTTCTTTCACCATAACCAATTAGTTGAAAGCTGTTCTAGTTCCATAATATCTTTGGCATCTAATTGCTTTTTTTTCTCCATTTACACAGAGAGAATCCTAATTCAAAGGGCTTTTACTTATTGTCTGCACTATTGTAGTAGCCTAGTTTTTTTTCTTCTCTAATCTTACACACAATTGCCAAATTAATATTCCAAAACTATATATCTGACCTCTTTCCTGGCTCAAAAACTTTAGTAGCCCCCTCTTGATGCTAGGATAAAATACAAATCCTCTTATCTGCTAAACATATTGTTGTTTTTCCTTCATTTTCTAAGAGGATCAATGACATCCCAGGATGATGTCTTGACTTGCACATTAATTGTATTTAAATGAGGCAGAGCTGCACAAAGTCATCAGCCTCACTCTCTCTTCCAGAGTCCTTGAAGTCCAGTGGCAAGACAAATGTCAAGATGACTGGCAATGGCCCAGAATTCAATAGATGGCTTTGGTGTCTTTGATGTATGACCAAGCTCTAAGCACTCCATAGCACCTGCTTCAGCAGCCTTTATTGCTGTTAAAACACATTATTCTCATCCATATATTCTGCAAAGGGAAGTTTTCACATGTGTAGGGTAGATATCCCTTTAATTCACCAATGGGTTTGAGACTTGTTGGTTAGTTTCAACCTTGTTTAGTCTGTCTGTTGAAAAGGTTTTACTACGGTGTGATCACTGTGCATGCTACAATTACTTGGAACTACAGGTGAGAGTTAAGCACCTACTACAGTATTAAAAGCATTCCGTAATCTTGTTACTAACTACCTCTCCAGAAATTTGATATTACTTATCTTAAATTACTCTATATTCCAGACAAACTGACCTTTATATTTCATTTCCCATATCCATGCCTCTATCAGTAAGGCAAGATTCATGACCTCGAGGATGACAATGAACATGTGTGTTGTTAAGCAAAATTGTCTCATTAGCATGGCTTTTGTTTCTTTTGAGTGGAAGTACTTTCAGCTGTTGAGTGCTAAGCCCCAGACCCAGGGCCCTGTCAGGTGTGAAACCTGTGTGGGTGTGGATTGGTGACTTAGGAGGGGCCAGCTCGGGAACCAATAGTCTCTGGTCATTGAGGCAGGGCTTGAGAACGCCAGAAGCTCAGCTGCAAGGAGGGGTGAGCTGGGAGACAACTTCAGTGGAGGCAAGAAGCTGCGGAAGCAGGGCTTACCTGAGTGCGAGCAGGAACGTGAGGCCAGTAAAAATGATTTGGCTAAATACTATCTTGTTTTTCTGTGGCCTCCTGGTTACTCTTGTGAGGTGGGCTTTCTGGGCCTGGAGTCTTTTTGTCAAGATGTTGGAATGGGGAGGCTGGTTCACGGTTTTGCTGCGGTGGGGCCTAAATAAATTTCTTGTTGTTTTCTCCTTAGAGAATCTCTCATACCTTGCGATTTCGAACCATTCAAACATAAACATGATTATATTTGAGATTATAAATTCATCCTTCCTACTACAACATGCCTGAATGATTCAGAATCACAAAGTATAAAAAACCCTCTATGTAGAAGGCAGAAGAAGTAAAACATTTATTTAGATACCAGAGTCCAATCCCAGGACCAATAATCAAGCCCCTTATCTTGGCACATTCTGGAAAGTTCATTGGTTGGAATGCCATTTGTAATTTCAAAGTCTACCCCTGCTCTAAATAGAGCAGTGAACATTTCTCATCAATTTATTCTGATGCTGAATCTGCTGGGCTATTTACTCTTCTCTCTAGAGGAGGTCTATCTCTTCCCCAGTCTCCTAAGTCATTTACAGTGAAATCTTGTCTATCACTTCCAAAAGAGAGTGCCCTACTTCCCCAAGTAGCAGAGTTAAAATCAAGGGTTTATAAGTGGGAGGGTCTGTCTTAACTATTAAATTTCTGTGAGAGACTCTGAAGGGAATGTCATACTATGTATCTGCACTTCCTATCATAATTGCAATCTTCATTACCTCCTCCTTTAGCTTTCTGAGATAAGTCTCTAAGTAAATATCAAAGTTTATCCCCAGTGGGCCAAATAGAATCAACATGATATTTCCTATTACATCCTTTAGATGTTAAAGTTAACAGACTACCCATACTATTGCCACATTCTTGTAGATGATAATCCCTAAAAGCTTACTGAATGAAAGGATTCTAGTTGATATCTATGAAGCTCATACAATCTACATTATCAAGAAATACTCTGACAGCCCCTTCATAACTGCTTCTAACTGTCCAAGATATTAATAATTCTCCCATTCTCTGGGTGAACTTACCTGAGATATCTGGGATTTTTGCTGTGAAAAATTTTCCAAAACTTCCCTTACAACTGAATTGCCAGTTTGGGTTTCTCTTCTCCTTCGCAGTATGGGACATACTTCTGTCTGAGAATCTAACAATCTCTCATCCTCTGTGTGAGGACCATCTTGCACCATAGTAGCACTTTATGCCTCAAGCACCACCTCCTTCAATAAGTCTTCCCTTAAATCCAACCAGTTGTATTTAAATCTCTCCTTCTTTGAATATGCTTATCTGCATGATATTATCATTGACTCTCCAACCATCACAAAGGTGGGACAGAGTTTTCATATGGGTATTCTATTAGAGACATAGCCTAAATTGTCTGAGGATATTTATGTCATCACAAAGTTATATAATTTTGAAGACCTAATCTCCCCTTCACTCCCCTCCCCTTCAATCAGCATGGAGGTGCAAAATGGAGTCACATTATACAAAAAAATTTATAAAGAGAGAAAATCTGCATGTCCATTTTTGCAAGGGTTGGGAACCTAGGAGAGAAACACAGAGTTATGCCTATATTACTTTAGTAAGGCTCTGGAAATTGCACCATCTTCCTTCTAAAACCTCTAATCAATATTGGGGTTTCACATGAGACTGAAGTCCTCTTTCAGAAAAAAAAGACTAAAACTGTTTTAAGACTTTATAATACTTACTAATTACTATTTGATTAATATCTACTCTTCTTTCTCCCTATATGCTCTGTAATACACCTTCCAATCATTCATAATAATAGAGGTTCCACAGTAGCGTAAAAATAGTTCCACAGTGGATGGCCTGGCATTGTCTTTTTCTAAAAGGACAAATATTTAATTTCTTTACACAAAAGAAATATTTAACACACACAAGACCCACAAACACACATTGATAAAAAAACTTAACAAGCAACAACAGTAAAACAACTGCTGTTCCAATCTACCAAGATGCTTATACTTAAAACATGATACAATTTACAAAGCTGCTGAAGAGATAGTATACATTTCTCCTTAGTGCTGCAGTATCCACACAGTTACCTCCATGTCCATATCTTTTGTCTAGTTAGGCCAGAGGTTCATTTCCTTAAACTTTTCAGTGGCTATATTCTTCATTATAGAAACTGTCCCCATGACCAATAGTCTCCAACCAAAGGACAAAGACACTTTGAACTTACAAGTTTTCCTCCAAATATGGACATGACTATTTTAGCATCACTCCTTAGCCACACAATGAAACACAAAGTAGAAGAGATAGCCTAAGACACAGGCTGGATTGCTAGCTGTGCCCCAGTCCAAGCTGCTATGTGAAAGAAACCACCCTGCTTTTGGGGTAAAGGAGTCCCAGAGTTACATGATGCCACTTGTAAAATCAAAGGAAGAGAAATACAGAATGTCACTACTTTTTATGGTCCACTGACTACTTTGTCAGAGTCATCAGTATTTTATGAGGTAGCTTTTTTTGGAGGGGGGAAGGCAGGACAATTGGGGTTAAGTGACTTGCCTGAGATCACACAGATAGTAAGTGTGTCAAGTGTCTGAGGCCAGATTGGAACTCAGGTCCTCCTGACTCCAGGGTCAGTGCTCTACTCACTGTGCCACCTAGCTGCCCCATACTTTTTTTTTAAAGGAAGTTGTAATTTATTTATTAATTAATTTAGTTTTAGTTTTCAACACTCACTTCCACAAGATTTTGAGTTCCAAATTTTCTCCCCATCTCTCCCCTATCCATACCCCAAGATGAAGTACATTCTGATTACACTTCCTCCAATCTGTTCTCCCTTCTATCATTCCTCCCACTTCTCTTATTCCCTTCCCTTCTATTTTCCTAGAGGGAAAGACAGATTGCTATAACCCATTGTCTCTATATCTTATTTCCCAGGTGCATGTAAAAACATTTTTTAACATTCATTTTTAAAAGTTTGAGTTCCACATTCTCTCCCTTCTTCTCTCCTCACCCACCCTCATTGAAAAACAATCAATTTGATATACATGTGTAGCCAGGAATAATACTTTTAAAACAGTCATGTTATGAAAGACTAAATATATTCCCCTACATCCAATCCCAACCCCAATTATTCTATTCTTTCCTTTGACCCTGTCTCTCCTCAAAAGAGTTTGCTTCTGAATACACTCTCCCTCAATCTTCCCATCATTCTATTATCCCTCCCTCTCTTCTCCTCCCCGCCCCCACCACTTACCTGTAGGGTGAGATTTCCATACCCAATTGAGTGTGTATGTTATTCCCTCCTTAAGTCAAATCTTATTAGAGTAAAGTTCACTCATTTCCTCTCACCTCCCCCCTCTTCTCCTCCACAGTAAAAGCTTTTTCTTGGCCTCTTTTACATAAGATAATTTATCCCATTCTACCTCTCCTTTTCTCCTTCACCCAGTACATTCCTCTCTCACCTCTAAATTTTATTTTTGTACATATCATCCCTTCATATTCACTCACTTTGTACCCTCTGTCTTTCTCTCTCTCAGTCTCTGTATCTATCTCTGTCTCTGTCTCTCTCTCTCACTCTCTCTTTCTCTCTCTCTGTCTCTGTCTGTCTCTTTCCCTCTCTCTCTCTCACTCTCTCTCTCTCACTCTCTCTCTATATATATATGTGTATGTATGTATGTATGTATGTATGTATGCATGTATGTATGTATTCCCTATTCCTTCCAAATACTCTAATACTTAGAAAAGTCTCATGAGTTACAAATATCAACTTTCCATGTAGAAATGTAAACAGTTCAACTTTAATAAGTCCCTTATGACTTCTTTTTCCCTTTTACCTTTTCATGTTTCTGTTGATTTTAGTATTTAAAAATCAAATTTTCTATTCAGCTCTGTTCTTTTCATCAAGAATGCTTGGCAGTCTTCTATTTCCCTGAATGTCTATTTCTTCCCTGATGAATTACATTCAATTTTGCTTGGTAGGTGAATCTTGGTTTTAATCTGAGTTCCTTTGACCTCCAGAAAGCATATTCCAAGCCCTCTGATCCCCAAAGTTAGAAGCTGCTATATCTCGTGTTATCCTGATTGTGCTTCCATAATACTTGAATTGTTTCTTTCTGGTTGCTTGCAATATTTACTCCTTAACCTGGGAACCTTGGAATGCAGCTACAATATTCTGAGGAGTTTTCCTTTTGGGATCTCTTTCAGGAGGTGATCAGTGGATTCTTTCCATTTTTATTTTAATTTCCCCTCTGGTTCTAGAATACCAGGGAAGTCTTTTTTTTTTTTTTTTGATAATTTCTTGAAATACGATGACTAGGCTCTTTTTTGATCATGTCTTTCAGGTACTCCAATAATTTTAAAATTATTTCTCCTAGATCTATTTCCTAGGTCAGTTGTTTTTCTTCAGTGAGATATTTCACATTGTCTTCTGTTTTTTCCCCATTCTTTTAGTTTTGTTCTATTGTTTCTTGATTTCTCATAAAGTCATTAGCTTCCTTTTGCTTGATTCTAATTTTTAAGGAATTATCCTCTTCAGTGAGCTTTTGGACCTCCTTTTCCATTTGGCCAATTCTGCTTTTTAATGCATTCTTCTCCTCATTGACTTTTTGCACCTGTTTTACCACTTGGGTTAGTCTGTTTTTTAAGGTGTTATTTTCTTCAGTGTTTTGGGGATCTCCTTTAGGAAGCTGTTGATTCGTTTTTCATGATTTTCTTGCAAAACTCATTTCTCTTCCCAATTTTCCCTCTACTTCTTTTACTTTGTTTTCAAAATCCTTTTTGAGCTCTTCCTTGGCCTGTAACCAATTCATATTTTTCTTGGAGTCTTTAGATGTAGGAGCTTTGACTTTGTGATCTTCTGGTTGTATGTTTTGATCTTCTTTGTCATCAAAGTAAGATTCTATTGTCTGAGTTTTTTCTGCTGTTTGCTCATTTTCCCATCCAATTACCTGACTTTTCAACTGTTTCTTAAGGTAGAACTGCTTCCAGTGTGGAGGGTATACTGTCCCAAGCTTCATGGCTTTGGTGCAGCTGTTTTCAGAACTCCTCAGGATCTGTAAATTTTCAGTTCTTCTAATGTGGTATGATGAAAAGAGAGGTGTTTCTTATTTCTAGGCCCGTGCTGTGGTCTATGAGTGACCACAAGCACTCTCTTCTGCCTTGGAACTGTGAGGAGGATTCCCTCTCCACTGCCACCACAAACTCTGCCACATCAGCACTCTTTCTTGCCCTAGGACCCCTACCCAGGACTCAGATCCAAGCACTGGAAAAGCAAGAGAATCCTGACTTAGAGCCAGCAAAGAGATCCTTACAACGCACCTCTGATCAGCTACTCAATCCCCCCACTGTCTGTGGGCAGAGAACTCTGGAAGCAGCTGCTGCTGCCACCATCACCACTGACCCCTGGGGTTGCAGCCACAGCATGCTCTTCTCTCACATAGGTCTGACAGACCTTTGTTTCTGACCTTCTAAGTTGTCTTAGGCATTTGTAGGCTTCAGAAATCTGGAAACCACCACAGCTTCCAGTGATTCAGTCCCTTGAGGCCTTTTCCAGGTATGGTGGGACCGGGTCTGTGGTGTGCTAGACTGCATCCACCTCTCAGACTGGTACAACAGATTTCTCAACCTGCCAGGTTTTCTTGGGCTAGAAATTTCTTTCGCTCTGTCATTTTGTGGTTTCTGCTGATCTAGAATTTGTTTAGAGTCATTTTGATAGATATTTAGAGGGGTTTGGAGGAGAGCTCAAGAAATTTCTTGCTTCTTTTCTGTCATCTTGGCTCTGTTCCCTCCACACATTTTCTTTCAAGACTGTCAGCTTCACATACTGGATTCGGGTTTACAGCTGCTCATGGCCGTCAGATTGATAGTCTTGCTCTTGAGCAAGTCATTTAAGCACTTTAAACCTTTTTCTTCATCTATAGATTAAAAGTCAATTAAACAGTCTAGTCAATCCAGTCTACCATACCCATGGTGATTCTATGATTACAAATATTACCAAAGCAGAGAGTTTATTCAAACGTGTTCTTCCTAGAGGATTATAGAAAGCATGCTTAGACACTTAGGTATTCTCTGCCTGATTTCAATCTGCCATGTAGATGGAGAGTATAGCAGAAAGCAGAAGTCTCTACTAGCCATGCATGACTGAGGAGCTTTGTTCTTAGGAGTTGGTGCTCTGGAACTAAACAGACCTATGTGGTCATTGCTCATTCACTTTGCTCTTCTAGGTAATTGGGACTACTTGGAATTGGTCTGAAGAACAGAATGGAGGAAGAGTAGTAGCCCTGTCTTTTTCCTATTTATGTCAGCTAGGATTATAAGGCTACCATTTCCTCTTTGCGTTTACTATTTCTGAATATTAGGCAAAAGAGTATTTTACATGCCAATCTCCAGCTGATCATTTGAGTTCAAGAGATCCAAGGTCCAACCAGAGGGCATATTAGTAGTAGGAGCTGAATGATAACAATCAACAATGACATCTGACACACCAGAGTGTTAGTGGCTATATCAGGGGTGGAGAAAATGATTGAAGACAAAAGGAAGCAAACTTATATTAACTTCTTGTAATGGAAAGGGCTTCTGGCTATAGATTCTAAAAAGACATGGATCCTGAGAGACTGATCGAATGGCTTACTTAACAGAAAGCTATACTTAAGGGGAATTTCATCAGTGTTCTACCATATTTCCTCAGCAAAACCTTTTTTTTATAACAGCTAATTCAATATGAATGAATATTTTTTAATGAATAATGCACCAGTGAAAGGGTCATAAGTGATAGTAGTAGAAACTCAATTTCTTTTTGATACCCCTTGAACTCTAAGTAGTGGCCAACTGCTCTGAATCCCCCAAACTATGAGAGCAAGTTCAAGTTTGTGGGGAATGAACTCTGAAGGACATGCTGAATAAGTGATACAAAATTGGTAATATTCTGTTAGACATACTTGGGGTTTATGCATTATAAGTAATACTTAATGGCATGAAGATGTCAAATTCTATTATAGCAGTTATCCCAAATCTTTGTTCAATTTAACTATTAAAATGAAAACTGCAGTAAGATTTTTGAGACACCCCAAATAATTTAGAGGGAAGTACTGATGAGAAGATTTGTAGGTGTTAACTAACATACTTGAAGTTATAGTATCCCTCCCAGATTGTAGGATCAATGAATAAAGGTAGCATGAAAACCATAAATGCCAGATACAACTAAAAAAAAACCAATCTGGCACCTACCTTAAAGATAAGCTCTTTTGAATGAGAAATACAATGGGATTTCCTGCACTAGGAATGACATTCTGTGAGAAGCACAGTGCTGGAAAGGAAGGAGCATGACATAGAAGGGTCCACTGGACTAAATCTCTTCTGTATAGCTAAGAATTATATGTAGAATCATAGAATATCAGAGAAGGAAGGACCTTTTATCTATCATCTTCTCCAACTTATGCCTATATTGAATTCCCTTTATAGCATCCCCAGTAAATGACTATTTTTTCTTAATTTCAAGTCATAGATAATAATAGTAATAATAATCCCTGCACTCTTTTCCTCAAAGGTGTATTGCAAAGTTCAAATGAGATGATACATGTAAAATGCTTTATAAATTGCTACAATAATGAAAAAAATGTGATTATTAAGGTCTTTATTTTTTTCCAAATCAGTAATTTAAAAACAAAACAAAATTGACTGTTAAACCATCTACACAACCATTCCAGAAGAAAGTTGCTTTCCTAGAGATATTCCCAGTACCTAGAGAATCTTCTTTTGATCCTTCAACAACTTATAGAGAAAGTATTTCTGGGAAATGGATAATAAAAAATCAACTTCAGGACTTCCTACAACTTGAAAAATACCTCTGCACTTTGACAAGTTTGTGAGCTCAATAATGCCAACATTCCTTCTGCTGAAGCAAGTTGAAACTTTTTTACATGTGCTCATCCTACTCAATTCTCAACTAGATTTTTGGAAAAAATATTATCATAGTAGATCTACTGAATTTGTGAACTTGAGTGTGGAGGTTGTCTCTTAATTATCTTTCAATCACAGCTTTTTGCTTATAATAGATGTTTCAGCATTGATTATTGAAAAACAAATGAACAAGTGAAATGATAAATGGATAGGCAGATGGATGGATGTTGAACTATTAAAAAAAAAAAGAAATGGTTCATGTTTGTGTAATGTTAATGCAATGGGAAGATCTTTTCCATCCATTAATAGGCCTATGTGACCTGCTGTGATCACTTGAGATACATGATCCTGTGTTGAGAGGAGGTTGTCAAAGAGGTGAAGCAGGAAGGGGTGGAGAAGGAAGTCAGTGGGTGAAACAGAGCAGTCAGAGCTCAGAGGGAGGGAAGGAGAGAGCATGAGCGTGAGTGGGAGAGTGCGAGAGCACAGTTAGGGTGAATTGGGTGAATGAGAGTAGGAGTGATTTTGCTTGAGGGAGTTTGTGGGGAGGCCTGATAGAGTGAAGACTTGGGGATAGTGGTGCTCTCTGCATTGGTAATGTGTATAGACTTCTTTATTACTATGATGGGTTTGGCTTTCTGGTGTTTGAATAAATGTCTTGGTTTCATCTTTGAGGAAGAGAGTCTGTTATATCTTGGGATTCAAACCTGGGAATACTCTGGCATATTCATAGCTGCTGCTATGGGTATTGTGTTGATGACATAATCTGCTAGCCTAACTTGTGGCCTTTAGATTAAACTATATTAAAGGTATTTCATTCACTCCACTAAAAGACTACATCTGTTTGTTTGCTTTTAAATTTTGTCAAATATATTCCTTTCTTTTCTCTTCCTTTTCTCTTCTTCATCTCTTATTCATTGCTTCTTTGTTGAAAGAATACCAATAGGAAACCTGCCTATTTTTCTAAGTTCTGGAAATAAGAATACACTTTCTGCTTCCTCCGATGTATATTTTCCTTCACATTTTTGCATATTTTGATGAATTGTAAATGAAGTATTGGGCTTTCATGCTGAGGTAAGACACTAATCCTAAAGATTCCTTGTATCTTTTTTTTTTCCTATGACAATGACACATTCTCTTCAGGGATAATAAAGAAAGAAAAATTTGAAATTATTTCACAAAGCAATTTTCACTACTGGTAACTGGGTTAATGAGGTGGAAATAAAAAGTCTCAGAACTTTCTCTCTAAGCTCTAGGAACCTTTTATATTTCTTGCTAGTAAAACTTGGGCTGGATGTCTTGCTAGGGAGCATAAATTACTCAAGACCCTGGGAATTGTAGTTCTTTCCAACTAGGGAAGAGAGGAAGCTAAAGGAGACCAGCCCTGGAGGGCAGAATTTTTCTCTACATCATAAGTTTTAACGTTCATTTAAGAGAGAGGAAAAAAAGAAAGTTAGGTATGGGAAGATGGCCGCTGGGAAGCAGTGACTGGCGTGAGCTCCCCACCAAGTTCCTCCAAAAACCTATAAAACAAGGGCTCTGAACCAATTTTAGAGCTGCAGAACCCACAAAGTGGCAGAGGGAAGCAGGGCTCCACCGCAAGACAGCCTGGATGGTCCCTGGGTAAGGTCGGTCCCACATAGACCTCCCAGCCCCCAGCCGAGGGGAACGGAGCTGAGCCCAGCACGAACAGACCAGACGCGAGACCAGGAGACGAGCGGAAAGTGCCCAGGCATCCCGAAATATCGAGCTGTGGCATGTGCCAGACCCCTCAACCCACGAAGAGCAAAGACAGCAGAGAAGGTTAGTGGGAAAAGCTGTGTGACTGAGTTTGCGGTTCCGGCCATTTGCCCCTGGGGCAGCAGAGGTGGGGCAGCTTTAGAAATAGGCTGCAGCTGTGTCTGGCC
>CM053622.1:438319202-438341917 GCA_028646595.1 Phalanger gymnotis
CTTTTCTCTTTTGTATTTGTTGTTGGGTTGTGTTTTTTTTTTTTTTGGTTCTGTTTCTTCTTTCTCATGAGTCATGAGAAAATGTATAAATTAATTCAATGCCTAGTTAGACCTGGAAGTTATATGGGACTCCATGCCTTCTTGGGGAGGGAGGGGGGAAGGAGGGAAGAAAATCTGGAACCCAAAATTATGTAGAACTGTTTGTTGCGATCTAAAAATAAAAAAAATTTAAAAAATGAATAAACAGTGGGGTAAATCTGATGTACAGAAACAGTAGAGTTTTTGAGATCAATCATTGAAAAGGAAAAGGTTAAACAGAAGAACAAAGAGTTATGATTGCAGGATGAAGACTTTGGAATAATAGAAATATAGATGCCAAGTAAATGAGTAGAAAATTAGAGGAGATGACCAGAAGAGCAAAATGTGTTACAGAAAGGATGAGATGAAACAAAAAAATAAGAGCTTTGAATATCTAAATAATTCATATGAAATATATGCCAAGGCATTGTTACCTTTGGGTTGGAGGGAGGATGGCAAATACAAAAACATATATTCAAAAAACCATGTTTTACAAGGGTATAGTCTAGATTTTGGGTTTATAGCATGTTCAGGAAGGACTAGCATCTCTCATTTGAGGACTTGATGAGCCTTTTTCAGGGCTACTCATCTACTGTTGGTTTCTGCCTTTCACCCAACTCCACCCATGTATCTAAGAAGCTGTAGCTTTGTAACAACAATGTTATTTGCAGCTGCTGTGGATGTGTAAGACCCATAACAATAGCACACAGGAGGGCTGCTAGCATAAGTACTTTGTTCTGCTTCAGCAAAAATATGAACAGAAATTACAAGCAGAAACAACATAAATAGAGCAAATACAAACAGCAAAGACCAACAGACAAAGTCTTCAACTGTTTTACCAAAAGTAATACATATATAGTTACCAGAGAGAGAAGCACAAACATCTGGGTTTTCAAAGCTGGGGGGCTCCTCAGCTACTCAGAGTCTCATCTGGCTACATCACATGAACACTCTTCCCATGAGTGAGCCTCAAAGCAAAATGCTAACCTCAGAGTGTGCGTACATTTCCTCAGTCTTAGAAGGCATCAGAACCCAAATGACCCACGTTCATATGACTTAGGCTTCCATGTGACTTAAGAAGGTCACATGGACCTATTAATGGATGGGAAAGATCTTTCCATGGTGAGTTATAGGGATATCTGTGCCAAGCACATGAGGACTACCTCTGGCGGAATGGGCAGATAAAAACATTTTGTCCCAGTGACCATGAAGGTGGCTGAAGCAGGCACTAAAGAGAACTTAGAGCCTGGTCAGATATCAAAAAAAATAAAGTCATCCACAGAATCTTAGGACATCATCAACTGTCTTGAATTTTGTTTCACCATTGGACTTCCATGATTCTGGAAGAGGAAGTGAGACTGATGACTTTCTGCAATTCTGCCTTTCTTAAATCCAATTCACGCACAAGTCAGGACATCATCCTGTGATGTCATTGGTCCTTCAAAAGCAAAAAATGAAAAACAAAAAACAAGTTCTGACTCCAATTTCATTAGTGTAAGGGACTACCAGTAAGAAACTGCCTTCACTGATGTAGTTCAAAGCTCATCTAAAAATTTTACAGACTTAGAATTACTTATACACCTGGGGGATTGAGTGGTTAACTTACTTACACATGGACACATAACATGTGTGTCAGAGGAATTGTACCAGCATCTTCTTGACTACAAATCCAGCTCTCTACAAATCACAGTGCTTCTCCAACAACATACATGGGGAATATATTTTTAAATATAAAGTCATTATGGAAATTATAAAGAAATCTAAATGGGAAATGGATTGGTAGCAGCCCTATTGTCATACTTACTGAAACTCAGAAGACATTAGGAAAATCTCCCTAAAAATTGGAGCCATGCAAAAATGAATGAGTTGCCTAAGGAGACAATGTATATTCCTTTCCTTTCCTTATCCCATCTCCATCTTTAAAAAAAAAAAGCTGCATGACTACTTGTTGGTCGTGCTGAAGAAGGTACTTGAAGTAAATGACCTTTAAGTGCCTTTTAATTTTGCAAATATGTGATTTTAAAGTAACCTTTCTTAGAAGTAGAATTTACAAGGGGAGACAAGATGGCAGCTGGAAAGCAGGGACTTGCTTAAGCTCCCCCCAAGTCCCTCCAAACACCTATAAAAATGGCTCTAAACAAATTCTAGAGCTGCAGAACCCACTAAACAGCAAAGGGAAGCAGGGATCCAGCCCAGGATAGCCTGGATGGTTACTGGAAAGGGTCTATTGCATGGAGTTGGGAGCAGAGCAGAGCACAGCACAGCTTGGGCCGAGCTAGGCAGAACAGACACAGTGCCCTGAATCAGTGAGCTGTGGCAGTTACTAGACTTCTTAACACACAAAGGCCAATGACAACAGAGAAGGTTAGTGGGAAAAGCTTTTGGGACAGAGGGAAAGGAGTTCGTGTTCAGATCCCACCCTGGGGCCATGGAGGCGGTGCAGTACTGAGGCTGCTTCCAGAGTTACAGCTACAGTTGCTTCCAGCCCCAGGCCCACCTGGTGATAGGAATTAAGCAGTGGATTATAGCAGGAGTGCAAATTTGCTTTGCCCTGCCTGGATCTGGGCCACAATCCTGGTCGGCAGTTCCTGGGGGAGGAGTGCTGGTGTGGCAGAACTTGCTGTGTAGAAGTAGATCTGAAAAACAGCAATGCAGCCCCTCAAGCTTGGGACAAAGTATTCTGTACTCTACAAGCACCCATACTCCAAAAAAAAAAAGCTAAAGGGTCAAGTAGTTGGCTGGGAACATGAACAGTCAGCAAAAATGGTCTCAGATTTAGACTCAGACTTTGGAACCTTTCTCTGGTGACAAAGAAGACCAAAACATACAGCCAGAAGAAGTCAACAAAGTCAAAGAGCTTACATCAAAAGCCTCCAAGAAAAATATGAACTGGTCTCAGACCATGGAAGACCTCAAAAAGGACATGGGGAAGCAAATAAGAGAAATAGAGGAAAAATTGGGAAGATAAATGAGAGTGATGCAAGAAAACCATGAAAAACAAGTCAATGACTTGCCAAAGGAGACCAAAAAATACTGAAGAAAATAACACCTTAGAGAATAGACTAACTCAAATGGCAAAAGAGCTCCAAAAAGCCAATGAGAGGAATGCCTTGAAAGGCAGAATTACCCAAATGAAAAGGAGGTCCAAAAAGACCACTGAAGAAAATACTATCTTAAAAATTAGATTGGAGCAAGTGGAAGCTAGTGACTTGATGAGAAGTCAAGAGATTATAAAACAGAACCAAAGGAATGAAAAAATGGAAAAGAATGTGAAATACCTCATTGGAAAAACCACTGACCTGGAAAATAGATCCAGGGGAGATATTTTAAAAATTATTGGACTACCTGAAAGCCATGATCAAAAAAAGAGCCTAGATATCATCTTTCAAGAAATTATCAAGGAGAACTTCCCTGATATTCTAGAAATTGAAAGACTCCACTGATTGCATCCTCAAAAAGATCCCAAAAAGAAAACTCCTAAGAATATTGTTGCCAAATTCCAGAGTTTCCAGATCAAGGAGAAAATACTACAAGCAGCCAGAAACAAACAATTTGAGTATTGTGGAAACAATCAGGATAACACAAGATCTAGCAGCTTCTACATTAAGGGATCAAAGGACTTGGAATATGATATTCCAGAGGTCAATGGAGCTAAGATGTAAAGCAAGAATCACCTACCCAGAAAAACTGAGTATAATGCTCCAAGGCAAAATATGAATTTTCAATAAAGTAAAGGACTTTGAAACTTTCTCAGTGAAAAGACCAGAGCTGAATAGAAAATTAGCTTTTCAAACACAAGAATCAAGAGAAGTATGAAAAGGTAAACAAGAAAGATAAGTCATAAGGGACTTACTAAAGCTGAACTGTTTTGTTTACATTCCTACATGAAAAGATGATATGTGTAATTCATGAGACCTCAGTATTAGGGTAGCTGAAGGGTGTGTGTGTGTGTGTGTGTGTGTGTGTGTGTGTGTGTGTGTGTGTTTGTGTGTATAGATAGATAGATACATAGATATAGATATAGATATAGGCATATATCTATATCTATATATAGACAGAGGGCACAGGGTGAGTTCAAAATGAAGGGATTATATCTAAGAAAAATAAAATAAAATTAGTGGATGACAGAGGAATATATTGAGAGAGGGAGAAAGGGAGGGATAAAATGGGGTAAATTATCTCACATAAAAGTGTCAAGAAAAAAACAGCTCATTGGAAGGGAAGAGGGGCCAGGTAAGGGAGAATGAGTCAATCTTGCTCTCATCAGGTTTTCCCTGAGGAGGGAATAACATACATATCCAGTTGGGTATCTTACCCCACAGGAAAGAAGGAAGAAGGGGATAAAAAATAGGGGATGATAGAAGGGAGTGCAGATAGGGAGAAGAGGTAATCAAAAGCAAATACTTTCAAAAATGGACAAGGTCAAGGGAGAAAATTTAATAAAGGGGGACTGGTTAGGAGGGAGCAAAATATAGACTTTCACAACATGAGTTTTGTGGAAGGGTTTTACATAATGATACACATGTGACCTATGTTGAATTGCTTGACTTCTTAGGGAGGGTGGGTGAGGTGGGAAGAGGGGAGAGAATTTGGAACCCAAACTTTTAAAAGTAGATGTTCAAAAAAAAGTTGGTTTTGGATGCAACTGGGAAGTAAGATATACAGGCAATGGGGCATAGAAATCTATCTTGCCCTACAAGAAAGTAAGGGAAAAGGGGATGGGGGGGAGAGTGTGGTGACAGAAGGGAGGGCTGACTGGGAATGGGGCAATCAGAATATTTGCCATCTTGGAGTGGGGGGAAGGTAGAAATAGGGAGAAAATTTGTAATTCAAAATCTTGTGGAAATCAATGTTGAAAATTAAAAATATTAAATAAATAATTTAAAAAGAAGTAGAATTTACGTTAGAGACAAATGATGTTTAATTCTGGGGCAGGCAATAACAATATTTGGAGGTGTGATGAAGAGCAATGTTGAAAAGTTATGATAAAGTTGGTTTAACTTGCAATTATTGCTAGAATACAGTTTCCTTCTAACTTAAAAGACACTAAAGATATCCAAATCATTATATTCTATGTAACATAGTTGAGCATTATTGAAATAAAATACAAAAAATAATGGTGGCAGTGATGTATGACAGCACCTTTGTCAAGTTATCTCCCATTTAAAGTCATCAGAGAAGTGAAAACAATCTTTGAAACAAAGAAGGAATGGAACATCTCTCTAATCCCCAGAAGTTCGCATATCATACCAGTGCTAGCCATCTTTCAGAAACAAAGCCTTGACAGGCCTTGATAGGGGATAAATGAGAGCCAGTTCTACAATGAGGCTTTCTGCCAAGTCATCGAACAATTTTAAAGAAACAATCCTTCAATTGTTCTGGAGCTGGCATAATCTTTTTGAAGTCTCAATCTACCCTCTATCAGAATGACAACTCTTTGCAAAAGGAGAAAATTCAAAATATACGTGAATAAAATGTGGGCTGGTAAGACAAACAGGGCTATTAATAATGGCTATAACATATTCAAAGGAAACACATCCATTGCAAAGAACATCTGTTCAAAAAATTTAGAATTCCATTTAAAAATATCTCAAGTTTAACACTTTATATTAGTCTAGCAAGTTTTCTGAGTATTAGTTAAACTCCTCTGCCTCCCACCATGTCATATGTCTCCATTTTCTTCCTAGAGCCCTATGGTATGGAAGGCAACACAAATTGCATTAACAGTTTCCAAGTATTCAGTGGGCCCATAGGTATTCTGTTAGATCTCTATGATTTTTATGCATTTACTGATGCATACTGATGTTAGATCTCTATGATTTTTATGCATTTTTGTTGTTCTGAATCAACCTTTCTTCTATAACCCCACATACTGCCTAGCCTGAGAAATTACTAGATTTCTTTTCCATCAAGAAATGCATTTAAAGTTCCCAACCAAACTTGAAATAAAACAAATGAACAAAACATAGTAAAAACCAAAAAGAAATGAGAGAATATTTTAGATTTCCATCTATCCTCAAATGGATAATGCAGAGACATAGTTTCACAATGCTGAGAAATTTATTTTCTTTTATAAAAATAGGAAATGGTAATGATAAGCCAGGGATAGTGATGAGGTGATAATACTACATTTCTAACAACTCTCTCCTCTCCATCTACCCCTCATGCTTTTGTCTTTCATTATGCAACAAAAAGGATCAGAGATTATTATTTGGAAACAGAAGAATTGCTTAGTTTATATAACACAAACCTTCAGAAATGAGGTTACCTACAACAAGATTGATTATAAACTGACATTCCTATTCCACATTTAAGTGATAAGTCAAGGTAACATGAAGGAATTTCATTAGTGATGAGCTCCAGCCTCATTTCTCAAGAAGTTTGTGTTCCTATAAGTCATCAAAAATCATGGAGAAGGATGTTGTAAAAATATTAGTATTTGACAGTTCTATAATACCTTTCATATGCAGGCCTTCAAGTAATATTGCATGATTAATTTTTACTGCTGCTAATTCATTCGTCTATCACTCTTTCTAGGGCAAACACAGACACATGAAATTCTAATACAGTAGTCCCTCTGCATGTGACTCAGACAATAAACATTTATTAAAAGATAGATGTAATCAGAACAATAATTCCAGCAACCTTAAGCTAGAATTCTTTAATATTTATGTAGAGGAAGATTGTCTATCAGGCCCTTCCCCTCCCTTCATTTATTTAACAACAATTTATTAGATATATGATACCTTCTAGTCACAGTGCTGGGCTCCCAGAGAACTAAGAAAAAAAAGTAGACCTTGTCCTCCAGTAGGACAAAATTTCATGGACACAAAAGAAGCAAAAACAAAATATTTATGAAATAATGGAATCTTTGTTATGTGGGTGGCGCAGGGGTAGGTGATAAGACAACGTCAAACATTTCAAGTCAACTTTTGGGTTTTTTTAATTTTAAATTATTTTTTATACATTTTTAACAAACTGGTTTTGAAATGTTTAATTACAAATTGTGTCCCTCACTCTAGCACCTCCCTCACCCACTGAGAAGGCAAGCCATATGTTATCAATTGTACATGGGAAATTCTGGGAAACATATTTCCTTATTCGCCATATCACAAAAACGCAAAAAAGGTGAGCAAATTTTAGTTCAATTTGCACGAATTTCATTAGTTCTCTTACTACTGAGGAATCCACTGAAATTGATGAGACATGGATGGTGGCCTGATGGAGATACAATGCTGCTGGCTAAGATGACAGCTCAGCTGGGAACTTACCTGTTGAGATCTACTAAAGCAGCCATTAATTGAATGAAATAAATGACACTTCCTGGAGAGCACTGACCAGCATACAAAGGGAAATAAATTGGATGTAGTCCCAGAAAGAAGCTGAGAACTTTGCGTTCACTTGGACAAAGTACTGGACTTGGAGCTTCCATCATCGTGTATCTCAGAAGATGAGGATCTCTACCTAGAAAGAAGGGGAAAATGGCATTTCTTTTGCTTTGACCTGCTACTACTATTTAAATAAACTTGGTCTTTGTTCAATGGTTCTATTTTTTACTGTCATCAGAATTAATGGAGAAAGTATCCTTAGAGAGACAGGAGTCAAAATTTTATGTCATGGGTTTACCTTGGGTGAAAGTTGTACAATGAGGAATAAGACTTTGTGTGAAATTTGTGTGAAATAAGAGCTAAATTCTTAAGTCATGGGTTATATTTATCTTGATGCTTCAATACCACATGATATACAAATCAATTAAAATTACAATGAAATATCTCCTTTCTAAACATTAACTGCAATGGGGAAGATTTGATATTGAAAGAATAAAAATTAGACTATCTTAAACAACTATTTGTCTTAATTGTAAACTTTGTTCGAGAAAAAATTATCAATCCTCAAAAAGACACAAGGAGAATGAAAGATTAGAGGAGGTCCCTATGATAATTCCCTCCAGGCTATATACTCATACATGGCAAAATGCATCTTGTATACAAAATCCTTTTGTATTATATACCCAGATATTTCTGAATCTATAACTGAAAAGCCATTTTATTCACTACATACCTGTCACACTGTTCCCTCCCCTCCTTGCCACAATAGAGAAAAGAAGAAAGGAGCAGAGGCAAGGACTGATGACTGTTGGGACTCCATAGGGAAGCAAACAGCTTAGGGACAATATTAAGTAAGTTGTCTCCACCCCCTTTCCTGCTTCTGCAGCTCACTACAACCTGGCTCTCCTTGACTCTGTGCCTGGGGATCATGCCATTGTTTGGCTTTCTAAAGCTTCTACTTCAGTACTCAGTTCAATTCTTTATTTTATAAAGTGCATCTCGACACACAATTCTTCTTTTCCCAACAAAATTCATATTCTCTTTCTTTGCATACACTACGAGTTAGCTATTAGGAGTAAAGTAGTCCAACTAAATTCACCCAAACCATATTGAGAATTAATGATAGCAACTCTCAATCTCTTCAAATCTCATTTGGCTCAAAGGTGTTCTTTTTCCCATTGTTCAGCCTATTTAAATAGTAGTAAGTATAGAAAACTTATTCTTGGAGTCATAATAACTTTCTTTAAGTTTTAACACTTATTCTATTCCATGTATAACCTGAAGCCCAGAATAAGAATTCTACGTTTACACCAATTGGGTCAACCTGGTATTCTTTTCACTAAAGTAGCTCTCTTTATTGGTTTATCACCCCTCTAGGGTTGCCCCTTGGAAATACTAAAATTTAGATCATGTATAGAGCTCTACAACAAAAAGAATATGGCCTTCAGTTGCCATGATTGCATTATGACAGTGCACTTTGTACAGACATTATTTAATCAAAAAGAAATGCCGAGTATCCAAGTAACAAGCAATCAGGGCCATCCTCCTCCCTTCTGCTCAAAGCATACAGTCCTCCCAATTTCTGATGCTGAGGTCCTTCAGACGAGGGAGAATATGGAAAACTAAATGAGAATCAACTACTTTCTCTGCACTTTGACAGGTCATGAAATTCACAGTACCAGGAAAGGAAAAGGTTTGAATTTCTTACCACACTTTCTATCTCTGTCCATCACTTTTCCTTAGCTCTAACTCTTGCTTTGTATAGGAGTCCTTCTACTTCCTCCAGAATAAGGCTTTTTCACATTTTTCTATGAGCTTTAAGATAGACAGACAGACAGACAGACAGACAGACAGACAGACAGACAGATAGATAGATAGAGATAGAAATATAACTGCAATTCAATATTTGGTTTACTTTGTAATAATATCTTTAAAAAAAAGAAGGAGCAGCTAGGTGGCTCGGTGAGTAGAGCACTAGCCCTGGAGTCAGGAGGACCTGAGTTCAAATCTGGCCTCAGACACTTGACACAGGTACTAGCTGTGTGACCTTGGGCAAGTCACTTAACCCCAATTGCCCTGCCAAAAAGCAAACCAAAAAAAAAAAAACAACAAAAAACAAAAAAAAATAATTTACGGAGGCAGCTAGGTGGCACAGTGAGTAGAGCACCAGCCCTGGAGTCAGGAGGACCTGAGTTCTAATCTGGCCTCAGACACTTGACACATGCACTAACTGTGTGACTTTGGGCAAGTCACTTAACCCCAATTGCCCTGTCAAAAAACAACAAAAAAACAAAACAACAAAACAAAGAGGACATTACGATAAGGGCCCTAAGGTGAGTTGCAAAAACCAGAGCGAATTGTATGTACTTGATTTCTAGTCAATCAGATGATGTCTAAGGACTGTATAAAAAGAGAGAACAGAGCTTGGAAATGGAAGAAGCCTAGAAGACTAAGGACTGAGGATGAGGAGGAGCAGAAACTGAAGACTGAGGACTGAGAGCCAAACAGAGAACTGCAGGATTCAGAAGCAGAGGGCCAGCTTCCAGAGTGTGCAGAGTGGAGAGTGCTGAACCCAAGAGGGAGTTTTTGCAACTTGGAGTCAGCAGAGATACAGGAGATAGTGCTGAGCAGGTACTTAGGATTCCTGAGTGATCTTCTTATAGGAGGACCCTAGCATTGAGGGGAAGCACAAGTATGGGTTGCCTTGCTACTATAATATTTTGTTATAACCTCCTTGTTACTACAGTGAGGTGGGCTTATCAGTTTTGGAATGTTATTGCCACAATATCAAATTGGGGGCATTGGTCCTTGAGTCTGATCCTTTTGAATCTAAATAAATGTTATACTTCCTCTGCCTTCTAGCTAGAGAATTCATTATACTTTGCAATTTCGAACCAATCAGGCATGCTCATGGTCCTGTCCAAGGTCGTGAATTTTACCTTACTGATATAGTGTGTGTGTATGTGTGTGTGTGTGTGTGTGTATGCGTGTGTGTGTGTGTGTGTGTGTGTGTGTGTGTGTGTGTCTGTATGTTCTGTACCAGGCTGACTCGCATACATTTTACTTAGGTCTATACAAAGTAATTGCAAATTAATCTTGAGATGGAAGATACTAACAGCTAGGGGATCAAGAAAGGCTTCACAAAGAAGGTGGCATAAGAGCTAAGTTTTGAAGGAAATTAAGGATTCTCAGAGGCTGAGGTAGAGATGGAGAGCATTCCAGGAATGGCATCTAGCCATTGCAAAAGAAGTCATGGAATATAATGGATAGCAATCATGATCTCAGACAAAACAAAAGCAAAAATAGACCTAATTAAAAGAAATAATCAAAGAAACTACATTTTACTAGAATCTTGTGTTGGTAAGCAAAATGGCCTTTGTTTTCTTTGAGTAACTCAGTGTATTTCATTGAGCCTTGCTAGGGACTAAGCCCCAGGCCCAGAGTCCTATTGGGTGTGGAACCTATGTGGTTGTGGATTGATGACTGAGGTGGGGCCCAGGGTGAGGCTGGCTGGGGGGAGGTGTTGACTCCAGAGCCATGCCCTGTTGGGTGCTGACCTAGTCTATGTGGATGTGAGCCTCCCAGGGTCCTAGGGGGAGGGGACAACTCGGGAACCAATAGGCTCTGGTCGTTCAGGCAGCACTTGATGACATCAGGAGCTCGACGGGAGGAGAGAGTTCAGCTTGAGGATTGATTTTCTGTTGGAGCCAGAGACAGCTACAGCTGAAGCTGAAGATAAAGCCAAAGCCGAAGCAAGAGCTGCAGAAGCAGAACTGACCCAGAAGCAGAGCCGACCCATGTGTGGACCGAGGAGTGCCAAGCAAGGACTTGAGGCCAGTGGGTAACCTTCTTACTGGAGAGGGGAAGCATGGATATGATTTGGTTTAATACCATCATGTTTTTCTGTGGCCTCCTGGCTACTCTTGTGAGGCTCATTTATTGTACCTGGAAGCCTTTGATCAAAATATCAAAATGGGGAGGCTGGTTCATGATTCTGTTACTTTGGAGCCTGAATAAATGCTTTAATTCTTCTACCTTCTACTTAGAGAATTCCTTATATCCTGCGGTTCTGAACCATTCAGACAATATATATGATTCTCTTTGAAATCATAAATTCTGCCTTCATAATACAAATCTTTATTTTACTAAAAGACACCATAGGCAATAACATAACATAAAAATTTTACAGAAAGTTTGTCTAATGAAGGTGTCATTTCTCAAATAAATAGGGAACTGAGTAATTTTGTTTTGTTTTTCCTTTTAAATTTATTTATTTTTAGTTTACAGCATTCAGTTGCACAAGTTTTTGAGTTCCAAATTTTCTCCCCCTTCCTCTCATCCCACCTTCCCACCCAAGACAGCATTTAATCCAATAAAGGTTCTACATATACCTTTACATTAAACATATTTTCACAATAGTCCAGTTGTAAAGAAGAATTGTAACCAATGAAATGAACCATGAGAAAGAATAAACAAAAGAGAGAGAGAGCAAATAGATGGCTTCAATCTGCGTTCAGACTCTGTAATTCTTTCTCTAGATATGGACAGCTTTTACCATCGTGAGTCTTTTGGTGTTCTCAAGTCTATCAGAGTTATTCATCACAGATATAATGTGTCTTTAATTGCATGCAATGTTCTCCTGAGGCTGCTCCCCTCACTCAGCATTCAGTTCATATAAGTCTTCCAAGGTTATTACGAAGTCTATCTGCTCCTCATTTCTTATAGCACAATAGTATTCCATTACATTCATATACCACAACTTGTTTAGCCATTCCCCAATTGATGGACATCCCCTTGATTTCCAGTTATTTGCCACCACAAAAGGAGCTACTATAAATATTTTTGTATATATGGGTCCTTTTTCCATTTGCATGGTCTCTTTGGGATAGAGTGGTATTGCTGGGTCAAAGGGTATGCGCACCTTTTGAGCCCCTTGGGCATAGGAACTGAGTAATTTTATTAAAAAATAAGAACCATTCCAAAATGAAGTAATGGTCAAAGGATGTGAACAGTCACTTTTCAGAAGAAGAAATCAAAGCTACATAGTTATACAAAAAAAATGTTCTAAATCATTATTGATTAGAAAATTACAAATTAAACAACTCTGAGATATCACCTTACATCCAAAAGAAGTGATAAATATTGAAGGGGGTGAGGAAAAATAGACATACTGATGCACTGTTGGTGGATTTGTCAATTGTTCTGACCATTCTGGAAAACGATTTGCAACTATACCCAAAGGCTTATAAAACTGTGCACACCCTTTGACTTAGCAATATCACTGTTAAGCCTACCCCAAAGAGATTGAAAAGGAAAGGACTAGGACATATATGTACAAAAACATGTGTCTTAGCTTTTTTATGGCAACAAAATATTGGAAATTGAGGAGATGCTCATCAATAGGGGAATGCCTGAATAAGTTGTGGGATATGATTGTAATGGTGTAGTACTGTGCTATAACATATGACAGTATGGTTTTAGAGAAAATATGGCAAGATCCATATTAAGTGATGTGAAGTGAAGTGAAATTATTGTGGGACTGAAGTGAAAGGAGACTACAAATGGGAGACTATTGTGGCAGTAATAGTAATGTTGTAATGATGATCAACTCAGAAAGATTTGGCTCCTCTGACAAATATGATGATGCAAGACAATTCCAAAGGACTTCAGTTAAAAATGTTTTCCACAAAAAAATAAATAAGTAAAAATTAAAAAAAATTTAAAAAATTAAAAAATTGAATTGAAAAATGCTTTCCACTTTGAGAGGGAGAATTGAGAAACTCTGAGTCCAAATTGAAGAACAATTTTCTCTATTTTTTCATTCATTCTTTTGTTTATTCATTAATTTACTCATCACAATATGGCTAATATGGAAATTTTCTTGATGGTTTCACATATAGAATTATTTAATTGATTTCATTTTGCTTCCATTCTTAGTGGGTGTAGGAGGGCTCAGAGGAAAGGAGATAATTTGGAATTCAAAATTGAAAAAGAAAAGTATGTTAAAATAAATTATAAATTTAAAAATGGAAAGTATTGGAACTAAAGAATTTTCAAAGATAGAATTGATGCACACAATCTCACAGGTGGATGAGTGTAGGGGGAGGGGAGAGAAAAGAATGATTAGATAATAGACTTAATATTTGAAATACATGAAGTCTACATGAGAATATGAAGGCACATAGATGTTAAGAGACCTTTCCAGAGTCACACAGTTAGTGTCTGAGATAGGATTTCAAAAAGAAGTCCTTCTCTCTCTAAGTCCAATGCCCTATCCATTATTTCATTCTCTCTCTCTCTCTCTCTCTCTCTCTCTCTCTCTCTCTCCATCTCTCTCTCCCCATCCCTCTCTTTCTGTCTTTCTCTCATAACATTGATCTTGAGAACTTTGAGAAAATATTTTAAAATTAATATCATCATATCAAATACTTAAGATTTCTAAGTTATATATAATGAAATGTTTATACAAATTAGAGACAGAGGAAGAAGTTAAAATCATATAGGAGCAGTTTGAGAATGCACACCATCCATATCATTCTGTCTAATAATGGAGTTGTCCCAAATATGTATACAGGAAGCCTAGAGAAAATGAGTTAACACTCCAGTACTTTAATGATAAAAGGTATTTATTTAATCCACCTGTATAGGTGAAAAGAGCTATAGAAGGATATTGATTTCTCCTAGAATCAGCTCTATTTGAAATCCATCAAAAAGATAGTGAGATTAATATTGATGCATGACAGTTGTCTAGCACTTTGTTTTGAAATGCTTATTGTACAGATGTAATATGTGGAAGGGGTAGAATGGACCAGTAATTAATTTATAGAACAGTGACTTATTAGGTTCACCTTCCTTAAGGTAAGTTTCTTATTGAAATTTGTCTTGTAAATGATTTTATTATTTTCCACTGACCTAGATTAAAACAGAGAGTATGGAATAAAGACTGCATTCCTATGATATTTTAGCAGAAAAGCAAGACTTCCATAACATTGAAGTTCATCATTCAAAGTATACATTTGATCCAGAGAGCAATGGTAATCAAAGAAAACTGAGATGTAGGGCAGCTAGTTGGTGCAGTGAGTAGAACACTGGCCCTGGACTCAGGAGGACCTGAGTTCAAATCCTCCCTCAGACACTGTGTTGATAAGCAAAATGGTCTTTGTTTTCTTTGAGTAACTCAGTGTATTTCATTAAGCCTTGCTAAGCATTAAGCCCCAGGCCCAGAGCCCTGTTGGGTGTGGAACCTATGTGAATGTGAGCCTCCCAGGACCCTGGGGGGAATGGCTAGGACTGGAGCCAATAGAAGCCTGTGGTGGGAGGAGCTTGCTGAACAGTTGGAGCAGAGCTAAGAGGCAGTTGGTGAGGCAGTTGGTGATGGCAGTTAAGAGCTGAAGGAGAGAGGAAGCAGTCAGCTAGCTGGAACACAGCTTGGAGAGTGTGGTGGAAGTGGTGGTGATGGCAGCAGAGACAGCTACAGCCGAAGCTGAAGAAAAAGCCAAAGCTCAAGCAGGAGCTGCAGAAGCAGAGCTGACCCAAAAGTAGAGCCAACTTGTGTGTGGACCGAGGAGTGCCAAGCAAGAACTTGAGGGCAGTTTGTGATCTTCTTACTGGTAGCATGAATATGATTTGGTTTAATGCCATTATGCTTTTCTGTGGCCTCCTGGTTACTCTTGTGAGGAGGACTTATTGGGCCTGGAAGCTTGTGATCAAAGTGTCGAAATGGGGAGGCTGGTTTGTGGGTTTGTTACTGCGGAGCCTAAATAAATGTTTTAATCCTTCTGCCTTCTTCTTAGAGAATTCCTTATATCTAACGATTCCGAACCGTTCAGACATATGTATGATTCTCTTTGAGATCATAAATTCGGCCTTCCTACTACAGACACTTGACACACTTATTATCTGTGTGACCTTGGGCAAGTCACTTAGCCCAAATTGCCCTGCCTTCCCTCCTCAAAAAAAAAAAAGAAAAAGAAAAAGAAAACTGAGATGAAGATGTACGATGACTGAGGAAGGTACTATAGATGCAGAATCAGTGGGGCTGTTATCAGGCTTCCCCTATGTCACCTTCTATGACTGACATCAATTAGAATTATAGAAGGTTAAAACTTCAAGCATTTTAATATTTAAATTAGCATCAAGTCTAAGCTATTTCTCTGAAGATTAGAAAACTCAGGATTATTTACTGGGCTATTTTGCTGGCTATCTTTTACCAGATATCCCCAAATTACACTTTGTTATAGAGAGAGAAAAAAAGTGGCTGCCCATCTAAAAGAGAAGATGAGTCTAGATAAATATATATGCATAAATTGGCAAATATTTGAATGCATATATGAATATATATACATATATACTCAAACACACACAAAATAGCTTCATAACACGCAAAATAGTTCATGTCCTTCAGAAAAATCATAAAAGAGGCTTATTAAAAAGTGGATGGAAATCTCCTTTTGAATCTTAAAGGTAAATACATGTATTAGACACAATTGTGCTTGACCCATCCTGAGTTTACATTAAAAGTTAAGCCATGGCTCATAAGGCAACTAGACTCTTCATCTTAAATGAGCTCAGAATGAATTTTAGGAGTCAGTCAACTTTCTGAAGTCATCCTAAGACTGAGTTTAAAAATGACTTCTCCATTTTAAAAAAAAAAAATCAGTTATTATTCCATTTTGTTTAGGGAATTCCTAGTGAAACATTTCTTCTAACAATATTTTCTCCACACAAAACTGTATTTCATTTGAGCTCTTTTTTTCCTCTCCTCTACAATAATGTTTTCTTTTAAACTCAGTTCACATGAATTTCTTAAGGACTAGCCATGTGACAATATGGTTTTACTTTCTGGGGATACAAGATAAAAATAAAATGATCTCCACTATGAAGAAGCTTAGGTTGCATTGACTATGACAACATTTATACAAAATACACACTAAATAAATATAAGATAATTTAGTTAGGGAGCACTCAACTGAGTGCTTCAGGAATGGCTTTAGGTAATTTGGTGGTTATTGAGTGAGTTTTGGAAAAAATAGGGAATTCAACAAGGCAGAAGTGAGGTACATATATGTCCCAGGCATGGAAGATTACACAGTGCAAAGGCCTGGGTGGTACGTGGAGATGGAGTACTATCTTAGAGAAATGAAAGACCAGTTTGGTTAGTCTTCAGAGTAATGAATGGGGATAATGAATAATGACACTGAAAAGATATATTTGGACACAATTATGAAGACCTTTGAAAGTCAAACAGAAGAGTCTATATTTTGTTCTTGAGCCAAAATGGAGTCACTATAATTTATTGAGTAGGAGAGTTTCATTGTTGATTCTTTACTTACTGAAAATCTCCCTAGTAGCTATGTGGAGAAAGAATTGGAGGCAGATACTCTTGAGTAAATGTCTAACATAGTTGCCATGGGAATGACTTGATTGATTATGATTTATAATCAAGATTGACTTGAGAGGTTACATTTCTTAAAAAATAATACTTTATAACTTAAGAATCCATATTCTCTAAATGAAGAACTGAATCCTTTCTTGTGTATTTCATTTTTTCTTATTATTTGCTTTCTTCTTTCATATACCTACTTTATATTATATGATTGGATTTGAAAACCTATTGTTTTCCAGAGTAAAATTTGGATTATGGGCTGAATAGCTCCTATCATAGTATGGTTTTCATTTCATTTCTAATGTTTAAACATGTTTTATTCATAGAAAAGAAGAGATAACATATGGGTAAATAAAATTACCTGAATATAGTACCATTTAGTGTTTGCTCCAAGTACAGAATTCTGTTTTAGAATGAAAATCAAAAGCAATCCACTGCATCTATGTTTTAAACATTGTTGATATTGCCAAGGTAAAGTTGGCATTAGAAGAATATAGTGAAATCCATTTTAATAAATATTAATTGTCTTATATATGCACTGACATATGGTTTTATCACATGTTCAAATATATCTTAATAAACAATTAGTATGTAGAAAATATTCAATAATTGAATATACCTAGAAGAGTACAATGAAAAAATATTTCAAAGTACAATTTTATTTGCTTGTAGTTACATGTATTTAAAGGGCATTTGCACAGATAAAAGTTAGAGTAAAATTATTTTGCAAAAATTTTAAATCTTCATGTTAATTAGCATAATTGATGCTCCTGATCCTTCCAGTATTAAACCTTGTAAGACTCTAGAAGGTAAAGGGTAAAAAATCAAGAATTTTGAATTATATAAACACCATAAAATTGCTATGAACAATCATGTATGGAACACTGACACTTTTCAGGTTTTAATGACAGGATAAAATATGAAATTGGTCTTAGTGAATTATTCATAAGTTCTAATTTGACAGGATTATATTTTCCTGCCATTCTCATTGTAAATAGTATTTTTAACATAGTTGCCATTTTTAATACATTGATAACTAAAAGGGGAAAATTATAAAAACATCCCAACCCTGTTCTATAAAACCACTTTCTCTTGTGTCATGTCTCTGGTGCTATTTTAGAAATAACACAATTGGTATTAAAAGAACTCATACATATATTAATTCTACTTCCAATTAAGTGCATGCACACTTTCACCTAAAGGCAAAAGAGTTCTCATTTTCATTGGGAAGATTTGCTAAGGAAAAAAGTGCTCAATTAATGTACTCATTATTTAATCCCATTTCTGGTTTTTTTTTTTTTTCCCTATTTGCTGCTTTTTGTGCCTTCAGCTTGGAGGAAAAGCATCTTGTACATATTAAAAGGAGAGAAGCAAGTATTAGAGCACTAGTACTAGCCAATCTGACTGGAAGGTTATGTTTGACAGGTTTCAAAAATAGTTTCTAGTTAAAATTGTTTAACAAATGAAACTTTTCTAATTACTTCCGTGAGGTTAGATATACACAAACAAAGCCAAGCCCCTCTAGACCCATTCCCCTCCCAAGCAAGGAGCTGCTCATGAGGAGTTTTCTGGAATGCTCCACTGTGGGAAGTTCCAACCCCAGTCACGAAGAACACTAACGTGGACTTCTCTCCTCATTGGTGGAAATGAATGCCCTGCCCTATGTGAGAGGCAGGGCAGAATTGTTGAGATTGGGAGCAATCTCACTTTCTTCAGTCTTCTTTGATTTTTCATACATTTTTTGTAATTTTTTGGCTCTGCAGTCATTCTGGATAATTCTGACTTCCAGGTTCTATTGGGATGATAAATGAGGCCAACCTCACTTCAAGCTGTTGAATGAAAAGATGCTGGGAAGACGTGAGGGGAACTGCTGTTCACCATAATGTCTTTCTTCTTAGCTTATTACACTAGAGAGGTCAGGGAACTTGAAATCTAAAAGGAAAAACTAACTCACTCTCTTTCTCTCTCTCTCTCTTTCTCTCTCTCTCTCTCTTTCTCTCTCTCTCTTTCTCTTTCTCCCTCCTTTCCTCCCTCCCTCCCCTTCTCTCTCTGTTGAGCTACATTATCTCACTCTTAATAAGAGAGCTCCTCCACTCTGCCATATTCTCTCATTAATACTTTCTCTGATATCTATTAGCAATGATTTAGATAAATGGGTTTCTTGGCTAAGTGTTTGCCATGTTCAGAGTGGAACCAGAAATTGCAGGGAAATGCATCAAGCCTCAGATACGAAGCTTGAGGTCTGCCTTCTTGTCAGTAATGACATAGAAATCAAGTTAGCTTGAACCTGATCACATTCCTCATATTAACAATATTTAAAAGATAAAATAAATTTCTAGTTCAGTACTCCCTCTCTGTAAAGATACCAGAGTGGCCAAGTTTCTGACTCCAATCTCTTATTTCATTTATGGACAGGGGAGTGGGAGTGGAGAAGAGCCTAGAGATGCCTCTTCTATCTTCCTTCAAGCCACACAATGATACCCACATGAGATATACAAAGGATGATCCCATTGTACTCGAAGGGCATTGCCACACATACCAAAATATCATAGAGTGAAAACAGAAGAGATCCCAGGAAAAACCCCGAGTCTTGAGATCAGACCTAGCTACCTGCAACAAATACCCTGTGTGGCCCCTGATGGGCAAGCCTAGACACGCTTACAATACTCTGCCTAGACATGCTCACAGTACTCTGCTTTTGTAATGGCTTGCTTGCACCTGCTCAAGGCTCACGTATAAGAAGCCCTAGATTCTTGAGCTCGGGGCTGCTCCCCTCTATGGGACAGCCGCGAGCTAATAAATGATCCTCAATATATATTCTAATTTGGCTTGGTCTGTGTTTCTCGGTCCGTCCATTTCAGTTTCAGTTAAATAATAAGGGCAGAAGCCAGATTGCAGAGAATAAAGGAGAGAGTAAGAAAAAAAAAGAAACAAAGCATCTTTCTCAAGGTAAGCTAAGAAAAGGAAATTTGATATAGGATACACCATCCTATATCGGAGTAGGGATGAGTGAGAGCAAACTATTAGAGAAGAAAGGAGGACATCGAATCAAAGGCGCATGTGGTGGTATTATCCTTTGCAATAAGAAGGGCTAAAATAAGTAATTATCTATGGCAAAATATGACCCTATTTATGTTTGGGAGGACAGGTTAATTCACTTTTCAATAACAAAAGTAAAATAGTTATTGAAAGGGAATTATACCCTTTCATTTATGTAAGCATATGAATATCAGAAGCAAAATCTTCCTTAGAATACTGGTCAGGATGCATTTAACAATTTAGTATCAGCATTATGCATAAGCCCCAGGATAAGAATCATCTGCCTAAAGGAGGTGCATTGAATAGTTTTAAGAAGCTAGAGTATGGCTTGTGGACAAGCAAATATTTTGAGAAATGTTACTTTCTTTACAGACAAGAAACAAAAAATGAAATAATCTAAAAGATTCTACCCTGATTAGGAAAAGTAAAATACATCTTCAGCTAAACCCTGGGTTAATTGCTAGGGGAAATTAGTACTCACTATGCAGAGCTAAAGAGAAGGAAACAAAGGGCTGAATAATTTAGATAGTAGACAGCTGCAAAATTTAAGTGTTTATTAGCTTTGTGAAGATGTTAATATTTACTCACATTTCTATTGATTACATTAGCCTAAAATTTAAATTAGTTGTGTTAGAATGCTTAGGAATGATGCAAAGAAACTACACACAAATACGAGTAAAAAGTAATGGATTCATAGTGTCATTTCTAGAAAGATAAAGGTTCTCTCTGAAATCCAATTGTGGAGCATCACAGAAGGGATTAAATGATAAACTACCCCAAATGGAAGAAACCATTTGGAAAATATTTGCATTTTGCATACAAAATAATTTCTACCCTTGTTAGTTTTAGGTGGAAATTGCTCAGGTTTGAACTACCAGTCACTGAACTATAATAAATGATGCATACCTTAGACTGTAACTTTAAAATGCTAATATAAATTATATAAAACCAGTTGTAACTAGATTTGGTGAATATATATTTTTTTTCTACTTATCCTTAAGCATTTTAGTCTGTGTAAATTCTGGTTATCAACAGGCATTTCAGCTTAACTTTTAACTGTTTTTTTTTTTAATTCTTGTTTATTTTTTGCTGAAGATTATTTATTTCTGACTATCATTTAGAACCCAAATACATATGTCTTTCTATCTTCTCTTAACCTCTGCTTTCTAGCAGACAAATAAAGAGACTCCTTTATCAATGAATTTCATTAAATTAGAAACTGAGAATTTGGATAAAAATGTTGACTGAGGCTATATATCATAAAGTGTAAAACATTACCTTCAGTATGCGTTTTGCTCATAAGTTTACTTTTAAACCAAAGCTACATTTTAACATCAGAAAAATCTCTGAACAAAAAATACAAAGAAAAATATAAAAAGTACATTTCCTGAAAAAAAAAGTTTAGTAAAATAATATGAAAGTAATGATTATAAGTTGTAATATCATACATTTTAATTATTCTGTTTATTAATAGGATAAAAAGGATATATTCTTTTAATTCTAAAATTTAATTCGTACATTTGGCATTGTCTTAGACCTGGATTTTATTGCCATTTAATGTTGTCTTTATATACATTATTGTAGTCACTTTGTATGTTGTTATTTTAATTTAGCTTTCTTTACTTTGCATCAATGAACAGATTTTTATTTTATATTTTTTGGGATTTTTGTATTTTTCATTCTTTTCTGAGTAAAAATTGTCCATTACATTCATATAACAAAATGTCCAATTGTGTGACTATTTTATAGAACAACTTTCAATGCTCATATTGTGTGTGTGTGTGTGTGTGTGTGTGTGCATGTTTGTATGGCCTATAGCATAAGACACTGGTCTTAATCCATTTTTACCAAAGTGCTTTCCAAGTTCACCTAATTCTTCATGAGCATTAAGCATCTTAATTCCTGATTATGAGTTTCCATTAGCTTAGCATTGTTATTTCATTACCTTTGTTGATCTTACCTCATCTTCTCTATCTTCTGCTGATCCTCACTCTTAGAATGATCATTTCTTGAACTTTCTTATCCCTTAATAGAAATAGGTACTGATGGGTATAGAATAAAGGATAGAAGTTTGGATTTAGTTAATGTGTTGGTAAGTTTTACTGAAATTTATTATCCCTTTTTAAATGAAAATTCTTTGTTTTAAGGAATGATTTTATGAATGAATATATATATATATATATATATATATATATATATATATCGGGAAATGTAGGTGATGAAAAAATATAAAAAAATCTTTAAAAAATAAATAGCAATTTTAGAAGGAAGTGATGTCAGTTGGAAACAGTGTTGAATATTGGAATCATTTTGTGTCTCAAGTCATAAAGCTCAGTTTTACCTGCCTCCTACCATTACCATGATGTATACATTTAGGTCATATTACCTTATGTTTGGCTCTACTTCCCACTATTATCTCTGTATATTAGATTAGTTTGGTGAATCCTTCATGTCCACTCCTGGGTGGCATGGTTGTGTTCCTGAAGAAATATAACCCTTTTTCAAAGAAAATGCACTCCTGGTGTAGAAAAGCCACACATCTGTAATATTAATAGTAGTGATAATGATGATGATGATGATGATGATGATGATGATGATGATGATGATGATGATATTAGACGCAAGGAGTTCCCTTTTTAGAACATCAGAACAGTTTTCCTTGGTAATCTCTTGATCATGGCTTTCTGATAGTCCAATAATTTGCAAATTATCTCTCCTATGTCTATTTTCTAAGTCAGTTGTTTTTTCAAATGAGGTATTACACATTGTCCTCTTTTTTTTATTTTTTTTCCTCTTCTTTTTTTTTTATTAACATCTTTAGTTTTCAGCATTAATTTTCACATGCGTTTGAATTACAGATTTTTCTCCCCATTTCCACCCCCCCC
>CM053622.1:438342417-438365502 GCA_028646595.1 Phalanger gymnotis
TCCTGCTTCCCTCTGCCCCTTTGTGGGTTCTGTAGTTCTAGAATTGGTTCAGAGCCATTTTTTCATAGGTTTTTGGAGGGACTTGGTGGGGAGCTCACGCCAGTTACTGCTTTCCAGTCGCCATCTTGGCTCCGCCCCCTCTTTTAAATATTCTTGATGAAAAGATCAGAGCTGAATAGAAAATTTGCCTTTCAAATACAAGAATCAAGAGAAGCATGAAAAGATAAACAGGAAAGAGAAATGATAAGGGACTTATCAAAGTTTAACTGTTCACATTCCTACATGGAAAGATGATATTTGTAACTTGTGAACATTTCTCAGTATTAGGATAGTTGAAGAGAATATTTACATATACATATACATATACATATACATATACATATACATATACATATACATATACATTACTTATACACATACATATACACATACACATACAAATACACATACACTGAGATTTGCATATGCATATGTATATTCATAGACATAGGCAAATATACACATACTATATAAACATGTACACGTATATGTTTGTGTATGTATATATACATATGTGTGTATGTGTGTGTGTGTAAATGTATATACATACACACACGGAGTACAGAGGGCACAGGGTGAGTTGAATATGAAAACATGGCATCCAAAAAAGTAAAATTAAGGGGTGAGAGAGGAATATATTAGGAGGAGAAAGGGAGAGAAAGAATGGGGCAAATTATTTCATATAAAAAAGGCAAGAAAAAGCTGTTACACGGAGTGGAAGAAGAGTAAAGGTGAAAGGGAACGAGTGAACCTTACTCTCATTGGCTTTGACTTAAGGACGGAATAACATACACACTTAATTGGATGTCTTACCTTATAGAAAAGTAGGGGCAAGGGGATGGGGGACAATAGAAGGGTGGGCAGAAGATAGGTGGGTGTAGTCAGAAGCAAATGCTTTGCAAAGGGACAGGATCAAGGGAGAAAATAGAATAAATGATGGGGCAAGATAGGATGGAGGGAAATATATTCAGTCTTTCACAACATGACTACTATGGAAGTGTTTTACACGATGACACATCTATAATATATATTGAATTGCTTGCCTTCTCAATGACGGTGGGTAGAGAAGGGAGAGAATCTGGAATTCAGCGTTTGAAAAACAAATGTTAAAACTTGTTTTTACATACAACTGGGAAATAAGATATGTCAGCAATGGCATATAGAAATCTATCATGCCCTACAAGAAAGTAAGCAGGAAGGGGATAAGGATGGGGAGGTGCTGATGGAAGGAAGGACAGACTGGGGGAAAGGGTAATCAGAATGCACGCCATCCTGGGATGGGTGGGGTGGAGAGTGGAGAGATGTTAAGAATATTTGTAACTCAAAACCTTGTGGAAATGAATGATGTAAACTAAAAATTAATTAATTAATTAATTTAAAAAAAATAAAGAACAAGTTCATAAGTAAATATATACAAAGAAATATAAAAAGAATAAATTCATTTTTGACTGACACTTTGTCACATCATTTGGAGTTTTCTTGCAAAGATATTGAAGTGATTTGCCTTTTATTTATCTACCTCCATTTTGTACAGATGAGGAAACTGAGATAAACAGAGATAAGTGAATTGCCCAGGGTCCCACAGCTCGTAAGTGTCTGAGGTCACATTTGAACTCAGGATTTTCTGACACCAAGCCCAATATTCAATCCACTGCACCACCTAGCTGTCTTAAAAAATAAATACAAAATATCCAAAATACTTAGATAAATTGAGAGGGAGGATATTAGCAGTTCATGGGGACAAGAGAGGAGTGATCAGAATTGCTTCATGGAAAAGGTATATTTTATCAGGTAGAGGTGAAGAGATAGTAGGCAAGCAAGTGGAGGCAGTATTATAAAGGCATAGAAACAAGAGATGAAACATCATGTATGAGGAATACAGGAAAGGCCAGTCTAACTTGGTTGCAGACTGTATGTAGAAGGGGAACTCAGGTCCAATGAGGTTGTAAAGATAGGTCGGGACCAGGTTATGAAGATCTTTACAGCAAAAGAGAGGGGGTTATATTTTATCCTAGAGACAATAAGGAACTGTTACAGTTTATTGAATAAGGAAATTACATGGTCTTATGTCCCCTTTGGCAGTAGTGTGTAGGAAGGACCAAAGAGGAGAGAGATTTGAAGCAGGGGGACTGGAGGCTGTCTCAATGATCATTGACTAGTAAGCTATGACCAATTAGTGGTCATGAGGACTAAATACATGGATGTAAGAATCTTCAATAATGATGATAAGTGAACCTATGGAACCTAAGGAGGTCACCAAATAAGAGAAAAGAGATAGAAAAGAGAAGAGATAGAAAGCTGAGGAAAGAGCATCAAGGTATATATACAGTTAGTGAGTGACATGGAAGAAGATACAGCAAAGGGGAATAAGTTGTAATCAGAACAAATTAAGAAGGCTACTGAAGGTTACATAGTAAGTAGTCCAGAAAGGAATACAATTCATTCAGGTCTTTTTGACTTTCAATATGCTGCTTTTTCTGATGATAATTTCTGTCCATAGAAAGAATGAAGATAAAATGATATGATGTCACATTTAAAAAGCTGGAAAAGCCAATACATTATTAGTATGTTTGTTTTTTGTTGGAATAACTTCTAAGATTCTTATAACAAAGAAAGCAAAAGAATGTTTTTGATTTTAGTTTTTTTGTGTGTAGGTGATTCCTGTTGAGATAAAGCCAATAGCATAACCACCCTCTTTCCCAGAATGATTAGTAAGTGAAATTGAGTCCCCATGAAGGAATTCTTCTAAAGCATTCATTGATTATGGTGTCAATCTCTAATATACTAGAGAATCTGATGACTGAAGTAGCAATTGTTATTCTCAGGAATACAATGAAAACTCTAGCTTTCAATACCAGATATTCATTTTACTTCAATTCCTTGCAATCAGTGTAGGGCAGAAAGGACAGGCTGCTGTAATGAGTTTTAAATGAAACAGTTAAAATTTATCTTTGTTTCATCATGTTCTGTGGCTCTGCTTGGAGTTTAACAAGTGCACGTGGGCAGAAATACAATTGAGGACACCTGAATATAGATTTACTCTTTCATATGCAATACAGTTGCAGAGTTGCCATGTTTAGTCTTGTTTCCCGAAGCATTCTCAGTAGACTTTTCATTATTGACTTAGAAGTCATTTTGACACTTGCTAGTAAATGCTACTATTGGAGACAAAGTAGATTCACTACAAATACTTAGGAGGAAAATAGTATTGGTTTCCAAGAAAAGGATTATCTCTCTCAGAAAAACAAATTGTTTTTTTTCTTTGTAATTATTGAAGCAAGGCAAACACCCACTTCCATTATTTTATCTCAAATATTATTCTAAAGGAGTGATCAGGGTAGTCACTGACCAATTTCAGGAGTGTTTCAATCTGAGATTATACAGATTGTTTGGAGGAAACTGAGGGGCCCCTTCTCATGGTTTGTGAAAGATACACTGGTTGTCAGAGTCTGAGGTTGGCTCCTCATCAATTGACCATCCTTACTCTCTAGACATAAAAGGGATTCGAGAAATCTTTTTCTTGTTCTTTTATTTTCTTGTTCTTTTCTCTCATTATTCGGTATTCTCCTTTATACTTTTTACCCAACTTCCTTTTTTTCTGGAATGCAGTATGTGTGTGCTTGAGTGTCTGTATGTGTGTTACTCCCACATCCCATGCAGAGTAATGTTGACCTTGAGATACATGTAGTACTGGTAGATATATGCCAGTAGGAGGGCTTAGAAAGTGGTTCACGATTTTAAACCATAGGACTTTGGGGAAATTTCAGATGTAGAGTGTTCTTTAGAGACATAAGCATTTGGTGAGATATTCAGCAGCCCCCAATGCATGTGGACTACAAATTGTGAGTCTAATCTGCAGGATAGCATTTTATGTCTTATAGAAACTAAGTAGGCCTCTATGGGAAAAAAAAAAGAATTTCTGGATTTACAAAGGTTGCTTCTATAGCTACGCCCAGTTCATCTCCCTTCCAGGAAAACTGGTGGTAATTTGTGGACTACATTTTTTTAACTACTCATAGACTTCTGTGAGTCTTTTGTATCTTATGTGCTTTCTAAGGAGTGAAATCAAAGATTGCATTTTATGCAATGCCCACATTATACACTAAATATGTGGAAGTTTTAGGAACCTTAGACATGAGTTATACGTACACTTTAACGTGAAGTTTTTCCTACAATAATACTCAGAGGTGGAAGCAATGAACCAAAGAAAGAACCTGTCCTTGTAGACTCAATTCTCAAGATATAAACTAGAGTCAACTTCACTCTCTGAAACCCAATCAGTATAATAGCAGTGGACATCCATACATTTCATGAGGAAATCCCTTTCCATTTCCTCCAAACAGTGACCCATGGTTTATCAAGGAACTCTACAAATTGACTAGTGAATACACTATTTACTCCCCCACACATACCTTGCTTTAGCAAATAAGCTAAAATGGATTTTTCTTTAATGTTTTATTGCCATATGTAGTTTCTACATCATATACATATATGTACATATATGTGTGTGTGTGTGTGTGTGTATTTCCAAGTTTATTCTTCTCATTTCCCCTTTCAGAGAGCAATAACCTTTAAAAAGAAATAAGGAAAACAAAAGTCCATCAAAATAAAAGAAAATATGTGACATTATGTGCACTGCCCCATTCCCATGATCCTGCACTTACTTCACTAAAGGCAGAGGAGGTGGATATCTTTTCTTTGGGACCAAACTTGGTTATTATAATTTCCCAGCATTCAGTTTCAAATACTATGTTTTTGTTATTCTTTCTGTTTATATTGTTGTTGTGCATATTGTTTTCATAATCTGTTTACATTTGCTTTCTCACTGCATGTTAGTTCATATAATTTTCCCAAAGTTCTATATATTCTCTATATTTATCACTTTAATCGTTTCTTCTAATACAATAATATTCAGATTCATTAATGTACCACAACTTGTTTATTTTCCAATTTATAGGAACACACATTACTTCTAATTCTTTCCTACTTTGAAATGATGATTATGAATATTTTGGTATACATGCAACTGCCTATTGAATATCTTGTACTGGATGTTTCATAGAGATCTCAGACTCAACATGTCTAAAATTGGACTCATTATTTTTCCATCAGATCTCTCTTTCCTGAACTTCCCTGTTACCATTGAATGCATCATCTTCCTCCCAACTCACTCAGGCTTGTAACCTGGGTATCATATTTAAATCCTAACTTTCTTTCACCATCCTACTCCCCTACCACATCCATTCAGTTGACAAGGCCTTTTATTTTGGTTTTATCTTGGTGATATCTCTCACATATATCCTTTTCTCTTACACTTCAGTCCATCATCACCTCATGAATACACTATTACAATAGTTTCTTGGTTGGTAAGTTGTCTCAAATGTCTTCCCACTGCAGTCCATGCTCCAGAGTTGTCAAATTGATCTTCCTGAAGTGACAAATTCTTCATTTCCTATCAGAATGCACTTCTTTGCATAAAATTATGCCCTCCCAAGGGCTCCCCAGAGATTAAATCAAGACCCTTTTCTACCACTGTCCCTCAAACAATTCTGCACATGCTTTTCAGCTTCCTGTTTTATTATTTCTGCCATTATTAGATTGTGAGCTCCTTGAGAGTAGAGACTATCTTTTGCCTCCATTGTGTCCTTAGCATTTGGCCGCATACTTGGCAAAAGTAGACAATAAATATTTGTGGACTAAGTAAATGATCATGTCATCCTTTATTCAATAAGCTCAGGTTCCCCCTATCACTACTAGGATAAATATAACATCCTCTATTGGGTATTTAAAGCCCTTCACAACCTGGCCCTCTCTGATCTATTCAGTCTTCTTACCTTTTCCTTCCTTTCTTCTAAGTACTGCACAATCTAATCACACTGGCCTCTTTGTTCCTCCTCACATAAGACAATCCATCTCCGACCTTCAGCCATTTTTATTAACTGTCACTCATGCTTAGAACTCTCTTTTTCTTCATTTTTATATCTTGAGTTGCCTAGCTTCCTTCATATCTCAGTGAAAAAAAATCCAAATGTCTTCCTGCAACAGCAATACTACTTGTCGCTGCTGTGGCTGTGTAAGACCAGTAACACCAGCACATGGCAGGGCTGCTAGCACAGGTTCTTTGATCTGCTTTTCTAAGGAAAGTAACTTAAAGGTGTTAACAATCTCACTTTAATCAAACACATACAAAATTCACTTAGTTCAGGGGAAAAAGTCAGCACCCTGAACTTCAAAGCAAATACAAAGAGAAATTACAGAGAAAATATAAACAGAGCAAATAACACAAATCAACAGACAGGCTTCTAGCTTTCTGGCCAAGGCTATATATACACATAGTTACCAGAGAGAGAAGCACCAATATCTGGATTTTCAAAGCCGGGGGGTTCCTTAACAGCTACCAGATTCTCCACACCAACACTCTTCCAATGAATGAGCCCCAAACAAAATGCTAACCTCAAAGTATACATATACTTCTTCAGGGTCAGAGTGCTTCACACCTCTGGAGGGCATCATGCCTCTCATGACCTAAATAGAAAAAGGATGTGGGCCTTCCTACAAAGGCAAGACTCAATCAAAGGCATCTATTGCCTTAGTGCTGAAAAGCACTCCAAAACAAAGACAACAAAAGTCCATTTTGCTTGCCATTATACTTCCCAATCTTCCACAATGCAAATGCCTTCCCTCTAAGATTATTTCTAATTTGTCCTGTATGTGTTGTGGCTGTACATAGTGGTTTACATATCTTCCCTTTAAGTCTATAAGCTCCTCCCAAGCAGGGATTGCTTTTGTCATTCTTTCTCTCTCCAGTATTTAACGGAAAGGCTAACATATAATAGGTACTTAATAAATGTTTGTTGACTGTGGTGTTTTACTAGAAATGAGATTTCTAGGTCAAGTTGTATGGATGTTTTAGTCACTTTGTCAGTATAATTCCAAATCATTATCTAGGACATATTAATAGTTCAATCTACAAAATGTTAATGTGTCCATCTTTCTTTTTCTGTTTCTACTGCTTTAAAAATTATGATGATGAACAATCATCAACAATTACAAAGGTCTCAAGACATTAAAAACAAAGAAGAGGACACTGGGGAAAATGGTGAGCTTCAAACACACTCAGTGTTTTGTTTAATTCCTTCTGCATGTCACCTGCCCTCCCTCTTGAACTTTCAACATGCTTTATCGATGCTCTTTTTTCCCCAAATCTATTTTTGTCCATCACTTCTTTTTTTTTTCCTTTTCCCCAAGCAAGAGCACACCTTTATAACAAATCCGAATAGTTAACCAAAGAAAATCAAGATGTCCAAAATATTTGAAAATGCATTTCTGCTTCATTCCCTCTAGACCATATTCTTCTTGTAGGTGTTTATCCTTCATTTTTGGAGAGGACCAATGGCATCATGGGGTGATGTCTTGATTCATGCATGAATTGGATTTCAGTGAGGCAGACTCGCACGAAGTCATCAGCCTCATCCTCTCTTCCAGAGTCATCAAAGTTCGGTGGCAAGAAAAAAAATGAATATCATTGGAAATGGCCCAGGATGAAGTGGATGACCATGCTGTCTTCAATGTCTAGACCATAAACTCTCTAATGTGAGATATAAAATGCATAATTTTATATAAAATCTCTTTTGGGATCAAAATTAGTTACTATTTCAGCCAAAATTCTAAGATCTTTCAAAGTTGTTTTCCTTCACATTATTGTGGTTACTGTATAAATGGTTCTCTCACTTCTGCCCAATTTACCCTGTATTAATTTATATGTCTGCCCCAGTTCATATAAATCACTCTGTGCCAGTTCATATAAGCTCCACTGAATGTTCTAGTTCCCCTGTACTCCGAATACTTCTCCAAAAATTGCTATTATCCTTTTTCATCTTTCTCAATCTGGTAGGCATAAGGTGGAAAATTAGAGCTATTTGTATTTGCATTTTATAAGTGATAGAAAACATGTGTAATATTGTTGTTGCATATATTTTGTTCTCAAGGAGCACCAGGGCATCAGGAAAGTAATGTCAGTACTTGTAAGTGAATTGGATTTAAGTGAGGCAGAGTTGTGCAAAACCACCAGCATCACTCTCTCCTCTGGAACCACCTGGATCTAGTGGAAAGATATAGATCAGGAATACTAGAGATGGCCCTGGAAGCAATAGGAGACACTGGTCTTTTTAAGCTAAAGTGTTTCCCAGGTCTCAGTTTGTCTGAGGTAATACCAATTCAGTGACTAAGGCCAGGTAAGAAATGAGGCAAAAAATGGTCTTTTTTACCTTGTCAAAAAAATCAATCTGGAAGGAGAAGACCCTCAGGGTTTCTGGCCAAAGCAGAAACGATTGCTGTTTATACTCACTTTGAGCCACCAGAGCCCAAACAATGACTAAGTGGGGCTTTTTTTTTGAAAATTAAAAAAAAGGGATAAAGTATTTTTTATTTAAAATTTAGATCCAAACCTCACAATATATGTCATATTAAAATCAGGATCAAGTATTGACAGAAAAATTATAGTAATATGTAGAGAATGACAGAATAATAAATTTCTCTAAAATATACAGGGGAGATACACATTTAGTCATTACACAAACAGAAGTAATCATAGGTAGATGTACTAGTTTGCTTAAAAATGAAAAACTTCTACAGAGAAAAACAATATAATGGAAATAAAAAATAAATTAGGGGAAATATGGCAAATATACAGGTAAAAGAATATATAAGAAATTTTTAAACATGTTTTATTTATCCTGTTTTTATATAACAGTCATTTCTGGATATTCCTCTGCTCTGCTTCCTTCAAAATGAGAATTAAACCTTCTTCTTGGAACAAACATACAAAGTTAAGAAACCTAGGACAATACAAATACAGTGTCTAGCAATATGTGCAAACCTCTAAATCCATGGTCAGCTCCCTCTCTTGATGCTTCATTAACTTTTCTGAGACCAAGATTCGTTTAAAAAACTACTTAGAAAGACTTCAGCTGTCTTTTAGTGTTCAATTTACATTGTTGAGTTTAATCTCTTATATTATTGTTGTGATCGATGTGTATGTTGTTGTCTTGGCACTTTTCCTTCTGTAGGAGTTCATACAGATCTTTCTGATTCTCTGAATGTGTTCGCCACTTCTCATGGCTCAGTAACATTCCATTATGTTAATAAACCAGTCTGTTCACCCAGTCCCCAACAGATGGGTAGCAACTTTGTTTCCAGTTCTTTGCTATCACTGGAAGTGCTGTTCTTAACCTTTTTTTTGCATATATGAAGCCTTTCTTCTGTCTTTGACCTCCACTGGTATATGTTCAGTAGAAAGATTGGTGAGGAGCGACCAGGGTCCAGCTGCCCCCGCTCACGCCCTTCTGCCCCTAGGGTCTAGCTGGGGCCAGGGCGGGCTCTCGACCAATCAGACCTTGTCCCCCAGACTGAGGTGAGTCTCTCTGGAGACGCTGACCATGCACCAGTTGCAGCTACAGCTCCAGACCCGCCCTGGGCCCGGCTCCCTCCATCTGGGGGTCATCGAGGTGGGCCGGGAAGGCTGCGGACACCATCGTGTCCCTTGCCATCGTACAGAGGAGGCACCTGAGGCCCAGAGAGGGTATTGGCCGACTTGGGGTCACACAGCATCAGGGCCGTGTTCAACCCACCGCCTGCGGCCTTGGCCCTTCCCCGGCGCGTGACACCGCTTTTCAGTCCTAGGGATGGATGCTTCTGTTGCCAGCTGAGCAGGGCGCTGCGTCATGTCCCCTAAGTGAGGCTTGAGCTGCGTCCTACTGTTGGCCAATCAATAAAAGTAGAGTGATTTGGATTTAAGGCATGGTCCTTAAAGAGAAATCTAGCCCATAAACCCCAAGATATCTTTTAAAAAATTATTTTAAACAGAAATACTAAAACAAATACACAATAAGAAAAGGAAAAGGAATATATTATAAACTTAACTACTAAAACCTAAATACAAAGTAAAGGAAAAAAAAAGTGGGGCAGCTAGGTGGCTCAGTGAGGAGAGGACCGGCGGTAGAGTCAGGAGGACCTGAGCTCAAATCCGACTTCAGACACTTGACACACTTACTAGTTGTGTGACCTTGGGCAAGTCACTTAACCCCAGTTGCCCTGCTTTCCCCCCCTCAAAAAAGAAAAAGGAGAAGAAAAAAAGCATTGCCATGTGAACAGAAGAACATAAGAGAAGATTCAAAATTTACAACAATAAATTTCCACGTCCAGAAAGCCTGGATAATAAATACTACGCATTGTTTTCAGGGATGTCTATCTTTGTTTCTTTGTTGGTATTCTTTTGTTCTCTGCTGTGCATTACTTACTTTGTTCTTTTCCTTCCCCTTAGCCACATCCCCCTCACACAAGAAGGCTACAATTAAGTGCAGATACATACACACACACACACACAATCATACACCCAGAGACATACATACATACACACAAATATACATCTATACACATGCACATATACACAAAGATATATACGTGTGTACACATACATAAACATACATCTCCTTGGATACTTACAATCACAAATAAATATACATATATATATATGTATATGCACATTCATATGAATCTATGTAAGACTGCCCTATACTTGCGTGTTCTCTGTTTCTCTGAGGGTAGATAATGTCTCCTTTCATAGGTCTAAGTCTTTCCATATTGTTCGAAGTCCATCAACTCATCATTTCCTGTATCACATTTATATTCCAACTTTATATTGTCTAGTTATTTTAAATAGTCTAAAACACTTTGATTAATATGGCTGACATACAGAGTAGTTTCCCTGCTTTCCTCTTTTTATTAAATCTAATTTAGCTCTAACTTTGTCTGAAATCATGATTATTACCCTGGCTTTTTCCCCTCATAAATTATTTTCCTGATCTTTATTTTATATCTGTGTGTATTTCCTATTTCCTATCCCTCCTAAGTCCTCTACTTTACTTCTACCTGCTACCTTGCCCTCCTACTATTTAACCTAACACCCCCAACCAAAGATCCCTCCCTTATCTTTTCTCCCCACTCTAAAATTGCTCCCTTATACTCTTCCCCTCCAGATCCCTTTAGTCTTTTACTTTTTTCTGACTTTAGAAGACTTTTTGCCCTTCTAGATATAGACATATATACAAGTATGTATGTATGTATGTATGTATGTATGTATGTATGTATGTATGTATTATTCCCTTAAACCCATTCCCAAGTAGAGTAGGGTACCAGAACTACCAGCCCTCCTCCCTTTTCTAATTCTTCTTTGTCAGTTCTTCTCATACCTCATTTGTATAAAATAATTTCTCTTTTTATTTTTTCCTGTATGGTTTACTTTTTTAGTGTCATATCATGCTCAGCTTTGCTCCAATCTTTCTTTTGAACTCCCCAATTATTAATAATAATCTTAGACATCCAATTTGCATTCCTCACATAAAAAGTAAACAATCAGTCCTCATTGAGTCCCTTGTAATTAGTGTTTGATGTTTACCTTATATTTCTCTTAAATCATGTATGTTAAATTTTCTTTTGATTTCAGGTCTTTTTACAACAAAATCCTGAAAGTCTGAAAATTCACTTTTCATTTAGGATTATACTTAATTTTTGGTATGATATTTTTGGCCAGAACCCCATTTCTTTTGCTCTTTGGTATATATTGCTCCAAGAACTGTGGTCTTTTAGTGTCACCTATGCTAGGTCTTGTGTGATTCAAATTGTGGCTCCACCATATTTAAATTGTTTCTTTCGTGTTACTCATAATATTTTATCCTTTAGCTGAGGGTTTCCAAATTTAACTATCATATTCTTGTATATTTTCCTTGTAAGAGCATTTTCAGGTGGTGATCGGTGGATTTTTTTTTATTTCTATTGTCCCCTCTCATTCTAATGCTTCAGGATAATTTTATTTAATCATTTCTTGTATTATTGTATAAAGATTCCTTTTTTGATCATAGCTTTCTGGTGGTCTGATTATTCTTACACTTTCTCTTCTTGATCTCTTCAACAGGTCAGTTGTTTTTCCTATAAAATGTTTCACTTTCTCTTCTTTTTTTGTTATTTATATTTTGTTTTGCTATTTCTTGGTCTCTTACAACTTTCCTGACTTCCCCTTGCCCAATTCTAATTTTCAAGAAATAATTTTCTTCCTTAACATTCTGGATCTTTCCTTGAGTTTCTTTTCATAATTTTATTTTTCTTGGATTGTTTTCATTTTTTAAAATTTTTTCTCAATCTCATTTGATTTTTAAAGTCTTTTAATAGTTCTTCTATGAATTATTTTTGGCCAGGTGACCATTTGACATTACTCTTTTGGGTTGGAGAGGATTTTTTCACTTCAATAACCATGCTCTTCTTTATTTCCATAGTAAATTTTTATGGTTTGGTTCTTTCTCCTTTTTTTTAATTTATAGGATCTTGTTATTGTAATAATCTTTCATCCTGGGGTATGGGTGGTAATGTCTCTTGCCTCAGATCCTCCTTCAGTTATCCCTTCAGGCCTAGAACTAAAACCTAGAGCTCTGCCTTCCTGTAAGTGTCCACAGTCAACAACATCCCTACCCCACTGCTCCTGCACTTACTAGGCATGTGCTGCTTCCTTCTCACCCAAGGCCACATCTCCACAGTACAGTTGGAGCTCAGTAGAGGTTCCCTCAATCTTCTCATGCTCAGATGCCTAGCTCTGCAGGCTGTCCTGTCCAGGAGTTCAAAATTCCTGTGGCTAGAGCTGAGGTTACCTCCCAACCCAGCTAACCCCCAGAATCACTATTTGCTGTTTCAGCAGAACTAGCCTGGAGGCATTTATACTTCACAGGGACTAAATCTTGGATCTTCTCTGCTTGTCTCAGGAGGACAAATGTTCTGCCCCAACTATAATATATTTTTACTGCTATATGTTCACCCTGAGGGACTATTTTGTCTTATTTGTGGGGGAAATCTGAAGAGTTTGGGATTTTCTGACCTACTCAGCCATCTTCCCTGGATTCTCCCTGACACCAAGATATCTTGCAAGGTTTCAGCTATCAAAATTAGTATTCCTTTGGGCAAAGCATCCACAGGTAAGGGTATGATTCTCTATGTGGGCAGAGAGAGAGGAGAGAGGGAGAGAAGGAAGCAAGAAGGGAAGGAAGGAAGGAAGGAAGGAAGGAAGGAAGGAAGGAAGGAAGGAAGGAAGGAAGGAAGGAAGGAAGGAAGGAAGGAAGGAAGGGAGGAAAGAGGTGGGAGGGAGGGAGTAAGGAGCTGTGTTGTGTGACTGGAATTGGACAGTTGGGTCCCCATTGGGGCAACTTCTACTACTCACAGATTGTTGTTTGTCCCTCCTCAACATGGGGAAGATGATGTTATGACTTTCAAGTGAGTTGGGTTAAACTGAGACAGGGCTAGGAAAAGTCATCAGCCTCATCTTCTCCTCTCTAGACATCTGAGTCTAGTGGAAAGATATGGATCAGGAACACCATAAATGGCCCTGGATTCAGTGAGGGACCTTGGCCTTTTTAAGCTAAGATCTTTCCCAAGTCTCTGAGGCAAAACCAATTCAGTGATTAAAGCTAGATGAAAAATGAGGCAAAGAATTGTCTCTTCTACCTTGTTAGAAAAAAAATCAATCTGAGAGAGGAAGACCCTTAGGCCAAAACAGAAACAATTGTTATTTACAATTGTAGTCTGAGCCACCACACTACAAACAATGACTAAGAGAGGCATGGGCTGGGACCTATGGTTGGCCAATTAATGAGAACCAGAATGATTTGAGTTTTAATAGCTGTCCATAGAAAGCATGTCTTCATTTTAGAACTTTCTGTTCAGATTCTTTGACCACTAAAATAATGGGTAATGGTTCTCATCTTCATATAATTGTATCAGCTCTCAAAAATCTTTCACGAGTCTCATCATTGAAATATGTCATGAAATCTCCCCCCCCCAAAAAAAAACTGTTTCCCTGTACCCATTTTTAAATCATCCTTCTAATATTGACTATTTTTAATTTTCTAGACATGGGTCGAAAGCTCAGAATTTTTTTTTAATTTGTCTTTTTCATTTTATTACTGAATTGGAACATTTTTCCTTTTTTCTTCCTCAATAGTATTTTTTTCAATTACATATAGATATAGTTTTCAGTATTCATTTTTGTAAAATTTTGAGCTCCAAATTTTTCCCTCCTTTTCTCCTCTTTCTCCTCCCCAAGACAGTAAGCAATCTGATATAGATTATATATGTGCAATAATATTAAACATATTTCCACATTAGTTACATTGTGAAAGAAGAATCAAAACAAAACAAGAAAAACCACAGGAAAGAAAAAAAAAGAAAGTGAAAATAGGATGTTTAAATCTGCATTCTGATTCCAGAGATCTTACTTTGGATAAAGTTAGCATTTTCTGTCGTAAGTCTTTTGGAACTGTCTTTGATCATTGTATTGCTGAGAAAAGCTAAGTCTATCATGGGTAATCATCTCATGATGTTGCTGTTTCTGTGTAATGTTTCCCCAGTTCTGCATACTTCACTCAGCATCAGTTCATACGAGTCTTTGCAGGTTTTTCTGAAATCTGCCAGCTCATCATCTCTTACGGCACAATAGAATTCCATTTCATCCATATACCACAATCTGTTCAGCCATTCCCCAGCTGGCAGGCATCCAATCAATTTGTAATTCTTTGCCATCACAAGAAGACCTGCTATAAATATTTTTTGTACATGTAGGTCTTTTCCCCTTTTTTATGATCTCTTTGGGATATAGACCTAATAGTGCTATTGCTGGATGAAAAGGTATGCACAGGGGCAGAGCCAAGATGTCAAAGTGAAAGCAGGAACTTGTTTGAGCTCTCCCAAAAACCCCTTAAAATACCTGTAAAAATGATTTAAACAAATTCTAGAGTAGCGGAACCCACAAAATGACAATGAAACAAATTTACAGGCCAAGACAACATGGAAGGTCAACAGGAAATGTATATTGCACCAGTCTGTGAGAAGAGCACAGATCAGCATGGGCTGTGCAAGCACAGACAGGAGGCGGCCTCAAGGGACTGAATCACTGGCAGGACAACTTGGATGGTCAGTGGGAAAAGTCAATCATACCTGCTTGAGAGAGGATCATGATCTGGCCCCGGCCTTGGAGTAGCAGCAGTGGCAGCAGCTGCTTCTAGATTTCTCAACCTACAAGCAGAGGAGGTATCAAATGGCTAATCAGAATGGGATTGCAGTGATTTCTTTGCTGGCACTAAGGCTTTCTTGCTTTGCCTGTGCTTCAGTCTGGATCACAATTCTGGGTGGTGGTCATGGGGCAAGGAGGAGCCCTGGCATGGAGGAGCTTGTGGTGGTAGCAAAGAGGGAATCCTCCTACTGCTTCCATGGCAGAAAAGAATGCTTGTGGTCAACCACAGACCAGAGCACAGATGAGGAGAGAATTAAACACTTCTCCTTTGATCATATAACAATGTGAGAACCGAAAATTTATAGTCCCTGGGGAAATATATCTGAAAACAGCTGCACAAAACCCCTGAAGCTTGTGACAGTACGCTCTCAATGCTGGAAGCAGAGAACTTAAGAAAGAGCTAAAAAGTCAAGTAATTGGCTGGGAAAATGAGCAAATAGCAGAAAAAACCTAAAGTATAGAATCCTACTTTGGCAACAAGGAAGATCAAAACATACAACCAGAAGACAACAAAGTCAAATCTCCTACATCCAAAGCCTCTAAGAAAAATATAAATTGCGTCCAAGGAAGAGCTCAAAAATGAGTTTGAAAATCAGTTTAGTAATGAGAATGCACAATGTCTTATGGTGGGTGGAGGGGAGAAATGGAGAGAAAATTTGGAACTCAAAATCTTGTGGAAGTGAATGTTGAAAACTAAAAATATTTTTTTTAAAAAAAAGGTATGCAGTTTTGTTGCCCTTCAATGGAATATCAATTTCCTATCAGAAACAATGATTATGATGAATAAATAGAATTGGAAGTTATATTATGTGTTGCAAAGTGAAGTGGAGCTAAAAAAACAATGAATACAATGATTAGTCACTAGAAAACTATAAAGAAAATTATAGATAATTGCATAATGGAAACTGAACAATGCAAAAGTGAGAGTGACCAAACATGACCCCAAGAATAAATATTATGAGATTCTCCATTTCTTCCTTGCTTCTTAGCAGAGATGAGGGACCATGGATGTGTGATAGTACATTTAATTGTATTTTTAAATATGATGATTATTTTTACTGAACATTTTCTTTTTTATGGTTCCTGTGAGAGGGAAAGAGAAATAATATATTTTAAAATGTTATTAAGGATATTACCATGTGTAGTTTCTATCTTCTTTGTCGTATTCATTAAGCTATAAGATATTGCTTATAATTCTATTTTTCGAGTATTGAACTAGTTTAGAGAATTTTTTCTATAATTTTTTTCTAGTTACATTGATATTTGTACATACACATGTGTGTATGTACAAATGACGTTGGTAAATGTGCATATATATTTCAAACTGCATTTATAATTTTGGGTGAACATCAAGTAATACAATAAAAAATACCATGCAATTTCCCAAATGTAATACAGAAAATTTTCTCTAAAATTAAGGCCTATCATTTTAACACTGAGATTATAATACCATCTAGGTAAATAATTTAAATTAGACAAATATTTATTACATGCCAAATACTGTGATAGGCATTGGAGATAGAAAGACAGGGAGGAAAAGAGTTTCTGCCCTCAGGTAAATCATATCCTATTAGATAATATAGCAAGAACAGAAATTAGTAAAATATATACAAATTATATAAAGAAAAAGGCAGGAATTCAATACATACTTAGAGATAGGAAATAACAGATTACTGATACTCTAAATGAGGTCACATCATCAACTGATTAGAGCAAAATTCAAAATTAAAACAGATTTTTGAAAAAATAAAGATAAGGCATAACATCTCCAAGTTGGCCTATTTAAATGATACAGATTCTAAAAATGAAAATTTTATATAATTAAAAAGTGGCTTATAAACATTTTAATATTTTTACTGGTAAAATCTTTTTAAAAAATGATAAAGCATTTATCATAGAGAAACCACAAGAACAAAAGATTAAATGAGCAAAACATTTTACATGATCTGCTTGCCAAGAAAATAGGCATGGCTCTTAAGGACTTAGCAAACAAATTCATTTATAAAGCATTATGGAGTCATCTCACACCATGAAAATTGGCAAAAATTTCAAAAGATAGAAATTTTCAAAGTTTAAGAGATTGTGGTAAGATAGGCACACTAGTGCAATGTTGGTGGAGTTATAAATAAATACAATCATTCTGGAAAACAACTTGGAATTACACAAATGAAGTGATTATAGTATCTATACATTTTGACTCAGAGATTCCACCACTAATCTTAAATCCCAAATGATCCTTTGATAAGAAGTTCCCATATAAACAAATATATCTATAGCAAATCTTTTTGTGATAGAAACTAATTGAAAATAAAAGTAGATACCTATTGATTAAGGAATGGCTAAAAATTGTACCACATGAATGTAATGTAATATTACTTTGCTCTCAAAAGTGACAAATGTGATGAATACAGATAAGTATGGAAAGATTTTCGTGAACTGATGCAGAGTAAATTAGAGGGGGAAATACTATGCAAAATTATTTCAGCAATGGGAATGAAAAGATCAACCATTAAAAAATAAAAATGTAATCCTTCCAAATATGAAGAACTTGCATTTCTCAAAGGAAGAGACATGAAAAGATATCCCCATTCTGTGCAAAGGTAGAAGGTCCACAGGTTTTGTGCATTGCACATATTTTCCAAATTTTTGAGGAACTGATCATTTATGCTGTTTCTTATGCTTTTATTTTTTGCTCTTTAAAAAATACTATTTGTTATAGGTAGTTACCCTCTGGGAGGAGAAGGAAGAGTGATATTTGGGGAAATTGTAATGATTCAAAAGATGAAAGACATCAATAAAAATATCTGTGTGTCCGTGGGCGAGAAAGAGAGAGGGAGGGAGGGAGGGAGAGAGAGAGAGAGAGAGAGAGAGAGAGAGAGAGAGAGAGAGAGAGAGAGAGAGAGAGAGAGAGACTATGTGACATTACAAATTAACAAAGATCAGTGAAGGGAGGAGGGGAAGACGAAACACATAGCATTTCAGTGTTGTGAAGAAATTGAAAGTTATCCCCCAAGAAGATGAAGCCAGGATGAGCAGTTGGATCAAGTAAAAAAAATACAAAATGAAATTTGTGTGAGAAACTAAATAATTTTGAAAATACTAAGGAATTGATTTTCCAAATTTTCCAATCTGACCAATAGATTTTGGGGAAAATAATGGATGGTATTATACTTTGAAAAAAAGCGATGATAATGACATCATTAAACACTAATTTCTGAGCCTGCTTTCTTATCTTGCATAAAATCTTCACCAGAGTAATCTACTTATATACCAAGAGTATTTTTTAATAAAATATAGGGCTTTCAGAAATCATTTTCTGCATGAAACAATCCAGTTAACATTATGGTTCCATGATATCGTTATTATATGATTAAAATATTGTCAGTAAAGCAATACAATGGTCTATAGATTTTCTTCTGCTGAAGTGTCTCTCATGTATATTCTAAAATATGTAAGATTCCTTTATACACACAACCGCTGGGATAACATAGTTCAACTATCCTCCAAGTAACAGCCTGCAGCCAGGCATAAAAGTGAAAATGTATGCTCTTCAAAGTTACTAGCTACTGTCATGATGGATGACCTGTACAGGCTTCAAATGGAAAAATGATTTTCTGCAGGTAAGATTCTTTGAATCCTATTATTAGTAGATAATGTTATGCTAATTGTATCAAGGCCCAGAAAGAAACAAAACCATCTCAATAAAATTCATAGCCACTCAGAAGATTCATTTCAAACTCTCAGACTAATTTTTGTTCTCGATTCTTAACCTATGTCAAAGATTTAGGTGATCTGGAAGCTCTCCACCTCTTACCACTCAGGCTAACCATGCATATCCTAAAGGACAGGCTAATATGTTCTACCTCTTAATCAATGTATATATGGTATATTTAATCTAGGCTTTCCTGCTATGCCCCAAGGATGAGCTCTTCAGGTATGTTACCAAATAGTTTAATAGTACCTATTAGGACTTACACTATGTTCCTATAAAACTTCTTCATACCTAGAATCACCTCTCTATCATGTTGAGGCATTGCAGTTGGATTTTCATTGTACAATTATTTAAATGACATAAATTTTAAAAGAAAAAAATGGTGTTAAAAAAGGTTAACTACTTAACTGTAAAACACAAAGCAATAGGAAATAAATCTATTATCCAACTGAATTATTGTAGTTCTTGAAATAACATAACTTGACCCCAATTTTTTTGACTTGAACAATTAAATTTGATTGCATATGTTGAGTGCTTTAGTCAAATAATTGATGCATTTCTCCTTGACTTAATTCCAGAAAGGCAGAAATCAAAGTGATATGTATAGAGTGATATCTATAGAGGCAGAATAAATGTACAATGAAGAGAATGATATAGGAAATTAACAATTTCATTTAAAATTGTGCAACTCATAGAGACTGGTTTGGGATTATATTATTTTTGTTCAAATTATCCAAATAGAAATTATGATCCTGGAATTTTATCTGTGCATATAAATAAGAGCTTCAGTGCTACAGCTTTCCAACTTTTAATGGAGGTGGTTTTTCTTCATTGGATATTGTCTTATCATTCTCCTGAATATTTGTTTTCCAGGAAAAAGAAAATGAAAGTAATGTTTTTCTTCTAGTCTCAAATAAAATGTTCTACCATACCCCAGTGAGTAAAGGTCTTTATTATACCTTACTCACACCCCCATCTACATCCATTATTCATATAGTGCACCAAATTAGCACTACAATCTGTGGTGGAGTTCTCAGCATTTGAGACACACACTCTTTTAAGAAAGATATTCTCATTTAGGCCACATATCTCCCATTAGATTTAATTAGAGTTCTGCATCAAAAACCTCATGCATTAAAATGAGCATATGCCTCTTTGAGTCATGAATCAAACACATAATTGAATTGTCTTTTGTTGTTCTTTTTATCCATGAAACATTAATATTGTATCTCTTCATAGAGCAAGAGACAGAAGAGAGCTCTGATATGCCCAATCACATATTCCTTATGTTCTCTCAGAAAGGGATTCATGAAACTCTGCAGTCCTGGTCAGAGAATAGAATATTGCTACATTAATTACTTATTGTCAGGAAAACATAGAGATGTTACAGCATATAAGGACTAAGTATTATTACTATTATAATTATTACAGTTAGACTCCCAAAAGAATTGAAATTAGAGCTAAGGAACTCTACATTTGTTTTCTATCTGATCTTTCAACATTAAAAAAAGTTCTGAGTATCTTCTTAAAGTATAGAAAGCAAAATTCTGACCTCATACTAAAGAATAAGAACAAAAGAACAAAATTGGACTGAACTGCTTACTTATTGATTAAAAAAATAACAGCTTTTTATAAGGATATTTTAGAAACCTTCTTCTTGATGAATCCCAACTACCAATGATATTCAACTTTTGATATAATTATGCTGTGTTAATCTATTTAAAGTGTACATTCAATAACAAGAGAGCCAGTTGCTTTCACGTATGTATTTACCCTTAGAGTTACGAAGAGTAAAAAAAAAAACAAAAACAAAACTTCATGTTCTTAATTGTTAAATCCTCAAGCTTCTTATTATTATTCACATTGGCTTTTCCATGTTGTATCTGGTTTCTGTCTACACTATCAAATGACTTAAGCAATAAAAGTTAATAATAATTGTACGACTATTGTCACTCCTCTTCCAAATACAATTGTATTCTATGTTCCTTTGAGCATGTTTAGTTTGGCTAAGATGGATCCTACTGTTTTCTCTGTCACATGAAGTGTGGTAGATTTCTTGATTTTCTTTTTTGTCTTTAAAAGTAATGAGACTTAGCTGATTGTCCCATTTTTGCCACCTTTTCAGATGCTCTTCTTTTCTGCCACTCCTAGTGGCACCTACTGTGGACACCATGAACTGAAGCAAATAGAGAGGAATCTCTTTTTCTATTACCTCCCTTTTACCACCCCACCCCACCAGAGAAATGAGCCTAGAGGTATTTGTTTCTGATTCATGTTATTTATCCACAGTTTCAGGTACAGGAGGCAATTGTTCACCGACTGGAAGTTCAAGCCATGATGACCTTGAAGATGGCAGGCAGTGTGGTACAGCCAGTAAAGCCATCATGGAAACCCTGAGAAGCCAGGATTCATGAAACTCTAGCCAGAGATGAGTTTTGGACTTGTAACTTGGAATGTGCTTGACATAAACTATGTTAAGCTGTGAATATAATCATCTGGACATGGAGGTGGTCCAGGAAGGAAGAAATATAATACCTCCCGCCTATTAGAGAAGTAACTTTGCATGCTTTTAACATACTTTCTGAAGTAAAGATACCTCTGGAAAAAGCACCACGATATTCCACTATGTAACATTTCTATAGCATTTGGGGGTTTTCAAAGCACTATCTCTTATATTCACGACACTTTGGGAAGTAAGTATATTATTTTTCCTCTATTACGGATGAGAAAGTGAAGCAAGGAAAATGACCCAGGTCTTCTAAATTGTCACATGAAAAGGCATAGAAGAAGCCATTTCTTTCAGAAATTCCCCAACTCCCTGAAAAGATGAGTAGATTAAAATCTGATCAATGAATGAAAAGACAAACATTTTTTGCATTTCTTGAATGTATGGAGATTACTAAATGCATTCAGAAGCTGCATTCCCTAGAAGAGGAGTCCCCACTAAGAAATCAGAACTAGCTCAAGAGAATAGTACAAAACTAAAGTGTAGAACCTTCATCAGGAATACCCAAAGAGATTTGGAATCCCCAAAAATTTCCTTCACTGTAGATAACAAGAAGGGGAGGGAATATGGTTTCAGAGACTTATGGCAGTGCCCCAACGAGAAAAGCTTAAGGGGAGACAAAATACTGCAAAAGTATCTTGATTAGAAACAATTAACTGCAGATCTTTGAAAAGGGATACTAAAATTGGCCAGAATTCTGAAACCAGGCACAGCAGGAGAAATGAACAATAATAATGAACTGAGAAATGGAGGTCAAAACTAAGCAAGGTCTGATCTTTTTCAAGACCGAAGGAGCCTGGGGGTGGAGCCAAGATGGCAGCTGGAAAACAGGGACTCACTTAAGCTCTCCCCCAAATTCCTCCAAACACCTGTAAAATGGCTCTGAACAAATTCTAGAACTACAGAACTCATGAAATAATAGAGGAAAGCAGATCTCCAGCCCAGGACTGCCTGGATGGCTGCTGGGAAGGGTCTATCCCACCTTACAGGGAGTGGAGAGCAGCCCAGGGTAGATTGCCCAGGAATGAATAAATCAGGCAGAGCAGGGCTTAGGGCCATGAATCACTGAGTTGTAGCAGTTCCCAGACTTCTCAACCCACAGATGCCAAAGACAACTTAACTCCCCATTCTGACATCTTGACAAAAAGACTCCAGGCCCAGACAAGAGTAACCAGGAGGCCACAGAAAAACAAGATAGTATTTAGCCAAATCATTTTTACTGGCCTCAAGTCCTCCCTTGCACTCCTGAGTCTACATATGGGTCAGCTCTGCTTCCGCAGCTTGCTGCCACGACAGCTTGCTGCCTCTGCAGATTCCTGCTTCCACTTCTGCTGTAGTTGTCTCTTGGCTCGCCTTTCCTCGCAGCTGAGCCTCTGGCATTCTCAAGCCTTGCCTCAACAACCAGAGACCACTGGTTCTCGAGTTGGCCCCTCTGAAGTCATTAATCTACACCCACACAGGTTTCACACCTTATAGGGCTTTGGGCCTGGGGCTTAGCACTTAAGAACTGAAAGTACTTCCACTCAAAAGAAACAAAAGCCATACTAAGGAGACAATTTTGCTTAACAACACACTCCACCCCTTGTTCTAGGATACATAATTTAATCAGCCATGTATCCTAGAACATGCATTGACCCAATTACGAAGGAAACTAAAACACATCATTCACAACAAAGCAAAACATATCATTCAGTGACATTATATAGAGAATATCTCAAA
>CM053622.1:438366002-438415735 GCA_028646595.1 Phalanger gymnotis
TCTCTCATCCCTTAATTTGAATTTTTTACATATCATCCTGTCATATTCAACTCAGCCCCTGCCCTCTCTCTCTATATATATATGTATATATGTGAGTGTGTAAATATATATGTATGTGTATATATATATATATATATACATATATATATATATATATATATATATATATATATGTATGTATATTCCCTTCAGCTACTCTAATACTGAGGTCTCATGAATTATACACATCATCTTTCCATGCAGGAATGTAAACAAAACAGTTCAACTTTAGCAAATCCCTTATGATTTCTCTTTCTTGATTATCTTTTTATGCTTCTCTTGATTCTTGTGTTTGAAAGCCAAATTTTCTATTCAGTTCTGGTTGCTTCATTGAGAAAGTTTGAAAGTCCTCTATTTTGTTGAAAATCCATATTTTGTCTTGAGGCATGATACTCAGTTTTGCTGGGTAGGTGATTCTTAGTTTTAATCCTAGCTCCACTGAGCTCCAGAATATCATATTTCAAGCCCTTCTTTTTTAATTTATTAAACTTTATTATTTTAGGAGGCAATTGGTGGATTCTTTCAATTTCTATTTTACCCACTGGCTCTAGAATATCATCGCAGTTCTCCTTCATAATTTCTTGAAAGATGATATCTAGGCTCTTTTTTTTTTTTTTGATCATGGCTTTCAGGTAGTCCAATATTTTTAAAATATCTCTCCTGGATCTATTTTCCAGGTCAGTGGTTTTTCCATTGAGATATTTCACAATGTCTTCCACTTTTTCGTTCTTTTGCTTCTGTTTATAATATCTTGATTTCTTATAAAGTCACTAGCTTCCACTTGCTCCAATCTCATTTTTAAGGTGGTATTTTCTTCAGTGGTCGTTTGGATCTCCTTTTCCATTTGGCTAATTCTGCCTTTCAAGGAATTCTTCTCCTCATTGGGTTTTTGGAGCTCTTTTGCCGTTTGAGTTAGTCTATTTTTAAGGTGCTATTTTCTTCAGTATTTATTTGGGTCTCCTTTAGCAAGTCAACCCAGACTGTGACTCGGATCTTAAGCAGGGTCTGCACTCCTGCTCTGACCCACCACTTAATTCCTCCCACCAGGTGGGCTTGGGGCTAGAAGCAACTGCAGCTGTAGTTCCATCCTCAGAGCTGCTTCATCTCTGTTGCCCCCAGGAAAGTGGCCAAACCAGGAACTCCTTTCCCTCTGTCCCCACAGCTTTTCCCACTAACCTTCTCTGTTGTCTTTGGTGTTTGTGGGTTCACAAATCTGGTAACTGCCATGGCTCACTGATTCAGTGTGCTAGGGCCTGTTCTGACCTCCTCCCAGTGTGGTTTGTACTGGTGCAGGCCACGCTGGGCTCTGCTCCCCATTGCTCCCAGTTCCATGTGATAGACCCTACACAAAGACCATCCAGGATGTCCTGAGCTGGACTCCTGCTCCCCTCTGCTATTCTGTGGGTTCTGCAGCTCTAGCATTTGTTCACAGCCACTTTTATAGGTTTTTGGAGGGACCTGGAAGGAGGGGAGCTCACACAATTCCCTGCTTTCCAGACACCATTTTGGCTCCATCCCTGGTATCTTCAATTTCAAACTCTTTCAGGAGGCGATTGGTGGATTCTTTTGTTTACTATTTTGCCCTCTGGTTCTAGGACCTCAGGGTGAATTTCCTTGATGATTTCTTGGTAGATGCTGTAGGCTCTTTTTTTTTTCCTCATGGCTTTCAGGTAGTCCAACAATTCTTAGATTTTCTCTCCTGGATCTATTGTCCAGGTCAGTTGTTTTTCCAAGGAGATATTTTAGACTTTCTCCTATTTTCTCTTTCTTTAAATTTTGTTTGAATGATTGTTGATGCCTAATAGAGACATTAGCTTCTACTTACCCAATTCTAATTTTCGATGAATTATTCTCTTCAGTTAAATTTTGTACCTCTTTTTCCATTTGTCGTTATTTTTTCCTTTTCAGGATTTATTTTCTCCAGATACGCTCAGTTGCTCCTTATCCATTTGACCAATTTTACTTTTTAATGAATTGTTCTCTTCATTGATTTTTTTTTCATTTTTTCAATTGTATTTTTAAAATCATTGGTGAATTTTTCTTCTATCTGTCCAATTTGGTGCAAAAACAATGTTGCTAGCAACAACAAAAGCACACAGAAGAGCTGCTAGCAAAGGTGCTTTGATCTATTTTTCTAAGGAAAGCAACTTTAACAATCTTACTTTAACTAAACATACATATATCATTCACTTAGCTCCAGGTGAAAAGCCAGCACTCTGAACTTCAGAGAGAATACAAATGGGCATTAAAAGTATACATCATATAAACAGAGCAAAGAAACTTGAATCAGCAGACAGGCATCTAGCTGTCTGTCCATGCAATACACCAACAGTTACCAGAGAGAGAGAGGCACCAACATCTGGGTTTTCAAAGCTGAGGCAGGGAGGTGGGGGTGTTGCTGCTTCAATGGCTCCCCAGATTCTCATCACCAACACTTTCTATGAGTGGGTTCACTAAAGCAAAATGCTAACCTCTGAGGATATACACTTCTTCAGGGTCAAAGGGTATCACAACCATGTCACTCAAACCCACTTGACTTAGGCCTTCTTGTGTCATAAGCAGGTCATCAAAGACTTCTGATTCAATAAAAGATTCCCTAGTGCTAAGAAGCACTTCAAAACAAAGAAAATAAAAAGTCCACATTGCTTGCCATTACATTTGAAAGGCAAAATTCATCAAAGGTGATTACATTCCAAAAAAGAAAACAAACAAAAAAAAAAGTCCCACTCTAATTACCATAACATTTGGTTTTTAAATTCCTTCTTGAACTTTTCCAAGAATTCCTTTTGGGCTCAAAACCAGTTCATAATCTCTTTGGAGGTTTTGGATGTGGATATAGTATCAATACTGTCCTCTTCTGAATTCATATTTTGATTTTCTCTGTCCCCATAGTATAATTCAGTGATTTTTTTTTATGTTTCTAGTCCGCTTCTTAATCATGGTAGTTCCCTTTTTCTTGGCTTTTAAAATAGGTCTCTGCATCTGGGGTACAGGGGGCTCTGTGATTCTGTCAGGTAAAAGATATATATATATATATATATATATATATATATGTATATATATGTGTGTGTGTGTGTGTGTGTATACACATATATGTACATATGAGTTTCTGCTCATCTTGTGCTTAGTTGGAGCTAGCTGGTATGTGCTGAGGCCAGGTATTTCCAGGGCTACACTGAAGCTTACACCATGAAGTATGGCGGAGGAGTGGTTTGGCTGCTGGAAGTCACGTCCTCCCCTCCGGCTGGATAGGCTCAGCCACTGGTGGACATGGGCACTATTGTCTGCTGATTTCCCTGGCTGAGCAGAGTCACACCTTGGGTCCTGGTGTTGATCCTTGCCAGCTCCACCTTCCAGAGCTCAGGATCTCCCAATGGTCTGCTGAGATGGGACTTGCTGGTATGACTCTTGTCCTGTCCTGGGCCCATTTAGCCACGGCAGGAAGGACACTTCCCTTCTATCACCCTAGTCTCCTGAGCTGAAGACTGCTGTATTCCTGGGATCCACAATCCAGGGTTTTTCTGGGGCAATATTCTCTAGGTTTTTCAAGGTTAAGAAGGAGGAAATATGAGCACTTACTGTATTCTGCCATCATGTCTCCCAGAAGTTCACATGTGTGGCTTATCTGTGGGCTGATATCCCCAAGAGTAGCTGCTGCCACTGCTGCAGGCCCTGCACTTCTGTCTCCCCCAGTTCTAAGAGAATTCTGTCCTGCACTAAGAGTTTTGGGGATCCCTACTGCCACTATTGATTGAGTTCACCAGAGCTGGACCTGCTTCTGCTCCGCTACGGCTGAGTCTAAACTTTTGTAGCCTGAGCACTCTGCAATCTCCCAGCCAGGCACAACAGATCCTTCCCATTGACCTTCCTGGTCTGTCCTGGGCTGGAAATCTGCCACATTCTATGTCCCAGTGGTTTCTGCATCCTCATAATTTGTTCAAATTTGCTTCTTAGAGGGACCCATGAGAATTTATAGGAGAGTTCTGGTGAGTCACTGCTTTCACTCCACCACTTTGGCTCTGCCAGCTAGAAAAAAAAACTTAATAAAATAAAGAATATCCCAAAGTCCTTAGCTTTAACATTAAGTCCTTAATGTTAAAGTTTAATAGTTCAAAACTGCACTAAGATTCTTAGGATATCATGTATAGATAAAGTTAGATTAAGGCTCAAAAGACCAAACTACTCAGCAATTTGAAGAGGATTTTTTTTTTAACAGAAGCAAAGCAAGTCTATATCTTGGCCATTTCTGAAAATGTGAATCTCTTTCTGCACCTCTAGTTGATTGCTTCTCTGTTAAGAGGTAGGAAACAAGAGCCATCAGGATGGTGCTGTGAAAGGAAGGAAATACCAGAGCTCTCTCACAAATTCTGTCAGATAAATCTAAAAAAGTGAATCTGAGCAGATATGAGTCAGTTAGAAGTCACTAGTAGACTGAGAGGGGTAGGAGTGCCAGGCACACAGATTGGGACCAGACCAAACCAACAGGGAACAGCAGAGGAATCAAGCCAGCATGCCTGCCTGGGAGAGCACTGGGTGAGCAAAACGCTGGAGCAAGAACGGGCCCAAGGCAGAAGTACTGGCTACTGCCCCGATTGAGCCCCAGGCCTCTAAGCCCAGGACTCTGTCACTCTGTCAGAGTACAGAGCCTTCAGGCACAGGAGCAGCTAGCCCCAAGGCCTCCAACCGAAAGTCTAAAGATTTGAAAATTCGCCTCTTGGACTCCTGGTAGCCAGGATGTGCAGGTAAAATGGCTCATATCCTTCTCTTGAATAGACCCAGAGAATAAAACCTCAGGAGAAACAGAGGAGCGAGAAGCGGGGCTTCAGTAGTGAGAGAAGTCTGGGAGAGGGCCCTTCCTGTGGTGGTGGAAGGAGACTAGTGCAGGAAGAAAAGTGTCCCAGCAGCCCACACTTTAGCAGAATAAGGAGAGTAACTAAGACCCAGAGGGTGGAGCTAAATAATGTCAACACCAGAATGCCAGACTTGGCTTTACATAGCCAGGGGAAATGGTAGATGCCAACACAGACATCTGCTGAGACCACCCCTGCTGTAGAACAGTCCTGGGGAAGAGGAGACTCTCAGCAGCCAGACCACCTCTCCTCCACACCTCACAAAATCAGAGACCATGCCACGTAAAGCTAGATTCCAACACAAGAAACTTGGGACAGAGCCCCCTGAGCCTCAGAAACAAAGATCCACTTCAGAAACCAGAAGGGAAAAAGAACACCACGAAAATGAATTGTAGGAAGCTTTCAAAGACTCATATTATGGAGACAGGGAAGACTGAAATACCTATTCAGAAGAGGACAGGATGGACACTACACCCACATCTGAAACCTCAAAATGGAAAGTGAATTGATCTCCAGACCAAAAAGCATTCCTGGAAGAACTCAAGGAGGACTTTAAAAACCAAATTAGGGAGGTAAAAGAAAAAATGGAAAAAACGAAAAAAAATTCATTGAAGAAAACAAACTTTAAAAGGTAAAATTGGGGAATTGGTTAAGGAAAATCAGAACATAAATGGAGAAAATGTCTCATTGAACAGTAAAATCAACCAAATGGAAAATGAGATAGAGAAGACAAAGAAAGAAAACAAAGCACTAAAAATTTAAATTGGGCAAGTAGACACTAATGACTTGTAGTAGGAAGGCTGAATTTATGATCTCAAAGAGAATCATATACATGTCTGAATGGTTCGAAACGGCAAGATATAAGGAATTCTCTATGTAGAAGGCATCAAAACATTTATTTAGGCCCCACAGTAGCAGAGCCACGAACCAGCTTCCCCATTCCGATATTTTGATCAAAAGCTTCCAGGCCCAATAAGCCTGCCTCACAAGAGTAACCAGGAGGCCACAGAAAAACATGATGGTATTAAACCAAATTATATTCACTGGCCTCAAGTCCTTGATCGCACTCCTGGGTCCATGCACGGGTCGGCTCTGCTTCCACAGCTCCTGCTTTGGCTTCAGCTTTAGCTTTTTTCAGCTTCAGCTGTAGCTGTCTCCTGGCTTGCCTTTCCTTGCAGTCAAGCCTGTGGCATCCTCAAGCCCCGCCTAAATGACCAGAGGCCATTGGTTCCAGAGTTGGCCCTTTTTAAGTCATCAATCTACACCCACACAGGTTTCACATCTGATAGGGCTTTGGGCCTGGGGCTTAGCACCTAGCAAGATTAAATGAAACAGCTGAATCACTCAAAGTAAAGGAAAGCCAAACTCCTGAAGTGCTAAGGAGCCCATTTTGCCTTACCGACACATGACTCTATGAGACATCAAGAATCAGTCAAACAAAATCTAAAAAATGAAAAAAATAGAAGAAAATGTGAAATATCTGATTGGAAAACCAACCAACCTGGAAAACAGATCCAGGAGAAACAATCTTAGAATTATTGGTCTACCTGAAAGTTACGATGAAAAAAAGATCTTGGACAGTATATTCTATGAAATCCTTAAAGAAAATTGCCCAGAAGTCCTAGATCCAAAGGGTAAAATTGTCATCTAAAGAATCTACCTATCATTCCCAGAAAAAGATCCCAGATTGAAAAGTCCAAGAAATATTATAGCCATATTCCAGAACTACCTGGTCAAGGAGAAAATATTGCAAGCAGCTAGAAAGAAACAATTTAAATATCATGGAAATACAGTCAGGATCATGCAGTATCTTTCAGCTTCTATATTAAATGACAGGAGAAATTGGAATATGATATTCTGAAAGGCAAAGGACCTTAGACTACAACCAAGGGTCAACTACTCAGCAAAACTGAGCATAATTTTCCAGGCAAGGAAATAAACATTCAATGAAATAAGGGAATTCCAGATCTTCCTATTGAATGGGCCAGAGATCAATGGAAAATTCGATCTCTAAATACCAAACTCAAGAGAGACATAAAAAGGTAAATGGGGGGGGGGGGAACCTAGTTAATAAATAAGTCTAACTAATTACATCCTTATATAGGATTATTTTGTTTTATATATGTTTGATATATATATATATATATGCATATATATATGTCAATCATGAAAATAGTATACTTGTGACAATTGAAAAAGATATTCACAGGCTGTGGAAGTCATTATAAAATAACTGATATAGTGATAAAAATACAATTGTAGAGATATAAAGGGATGGTTCTGGGAGAAGAGGTAAGGAGGTAGTAGAAAAGGGTAAATTATATCACATGAAGAGGCACAAAAACATATTGTAGTAGAGGGAAAGAAGTTAGGGAGAAGAAACAGCAAAAGAATAATAATCGGAGACTTCAACCTCCCCTTCTCTGAACTTGATAAATCTAACCTCAAAATAAACAAGAAGAAGTTAAGGAGTTAAAAAAGGCAGATATGATAGTCCTAATGTGTTGTTAAGCAAAATTGTCTCCTTAGTATGGCTTTTGTTTCTTTTGAGTGGAAGTACTTTCAGCTGTTAAGTGCTAAGCCCCAGGCCCAAAGCCCTATCAGGTGTGAAACCTGTGTGGGTGTAGATTAATGACTTAAGAGGGGCCAACTCGGGAACCAATGGTCTCTGGTCATTGAGGCAGGGCTTGAGAATGCCAGAGGCTCGGCTGCGAGGAAAGGTGAGCCAAGAGACAGTTTCAGCGGAAGCATATGAATAAATGGAGCCTTCCTTAAAACTATAAATAGTATCTACCTAAAACCACCAACAAGCATTATTTGTAATAGAGATGAACTAGATGCATTCCCAATAAGATCAAGGGTGAAACAAAGATGTCCATTATCACCCCCACTATTCAATTTGCTACTAGAAATGTTAGCTGTAGCAATAAGAGAAGAAAAAGAAATTGAAGGAATTAGAATAGGCAAAGAAGAAACCAAATTATCACTTTTTGCATGTGATATGATGATTTACTTAAAGAATCCTAGAGAATCAAGTAAAAAACTACTCAAAATAATAAATAACTTTAGGAAAGCTGCATGATATAAAATAAACCCACATAAATCCTCAGCAATCCTACATATTACTAACAAAGCGCAACAGCAAGAGACAGAAAGAGAAATTCCATTCAAAGTTACTGTAGACACTGTAAAATATTTGGGAGTCTATCTGCCAAGACAAACCCAGGGCTTATGAACATAATTATGAAACGCTTTTCACTTGAATAAAGTCAGATCTAAATAAACAGAAAAATGTCAGATGTTCATGGTTAGATCAAAGTAATATAATAAAAATGAAAATTTTACCTAAATTAATTTTTTTAATCAGTGCCATGCAAATTGATCTACCAAAAAATTATTTTGCAGAGCTGGATAAAATAATAGCAAAATTCATCTGGAAAAACAAGAGGTCTAGAATATCTAGGGTATTAATGAAAAGAAATGCTAGAGAAGGTGGTCTAGCCATACCAGATATCAAACAGTCATCAAAACTACATGGTACTGGCCAAGAAACAGAGTCATGGATCAGTGGCATAGGATAGCAACACAAGATGCTGTACTCAATGACTATAGCAATCTACTCTTTGATAAATCCAAAGAATCCAGCTTCTGGGCTAAGAATTCACTATTTCACAAAAACAGTTGGGAAAATTGGAAAATACCATGGCAGAAACTGGGCATAGACCAATATCTTACACCATATACCAAAATAAAGTCAAAATGGGTTCATGGTTTAGGAATAAAAGCTGAAACTATAAGCAATTTGGGAGAGCAAGGAATACTTTACCTATCAGATTTATGGAAAAGAAAAGAATTCATGACCCTACAAGAGATAGAGCATTACAAAATGCAAAATGGATAATTTTGATTATGTTAAATTGAAATGTTTTTGTATAAGAAAGCCCATGCGACAAAGATTAGGAGGGAAGCAGAAAACTGGGAGAAAATCTTTAGAACAAGTATCTATGATAAAGGCCTCATCTCTAAAATATACAGGGAACTGAGTCAAATTTATAGGAATACAAGTCATTCCCCAATGGAGAAATGGTCAAAGGATATGAACAGGCAGTTTTCAGAGGAGAAAATTAAAGATATCTATAGGCATATGAAAAAATGCTCTAAATCACTACTGATTAGAGAAATGCAAATCAAAACTAGTCTTAGGTACCATAACTCTCCTGTCACATTGGCTAAAATGACAAAAGAGGAAAACGATAAATGCTGGAGAGGATGTGGGAAAATTGGAACATTGTTACATTGCTGTTGGAGTTGTGAACTGATCCATTCTAGAGAGCAATTTGAAAGTATGCCCAAAGGGCTATAAAAATGTTTATTCCCTTTGACCCTGCAATACTACTTCTGGGGTTGTGTCCCAAAAGAGATCACACAAGTGGCAAAAGGACCCATATGTACAAAAATATTTATAACATCTCTTTTTGTAGTAGCTAAGAATTGGAAATCAAGGGGATGCCCATCAATTGGGGAATGGCTGAACAAGCTGTGGTATATGAGGGTAATGGAATAGTATTGTGTCATAAGAAATGGGGATGATGCAGGCTTCATAATAACATGGAAAAACCTACATGATATAATGCTGAGTGAGCAAAGCAGAACCAAGAGAACATTATACACAACCACAGATACATGGATTCTGTGATAACTAACTCTGATACACTTTTCTCTTCTCAGCAATACAAGATGCAAAGACAACTCCAAAGGACTCATGATGGAGAGAGCTATGTACATCCAGAAAAAGAGCTATGAAGTATGAATGCAGATTGAGGCACACTGGTTGCTCTCCTTTTATTTCCCCTTTGTTTTTTTTTCTCTTTTGTTTATTTTTGGTTTTTTTTTTTTGGTTTTGTTTCTCTTTCTCCCGATTCATTCCATTGGTCATAATTCTTCTTAACAACCTGACTGTTGTGTAAATAATTTCAATGTGAAATTACATGTAGAAGATATATCAGATTTCATATTCTATGCCATCTTGGGGAGAGAGGGGCATGGGAGGGAAGAAAATCTGGAACTCAAAATTATGTGGAACTGAGTGTTATAAAATAAAAATAAAAAATCTAAATTATAAAAAAATAATTAAAGTACCAGTAAAACCTCTTGCCAGAATTATAATAAACAAACAAAAAAACACCAGGTAGGAAACTTTTTCATCATCAGTTTTCTGGAATTATGCTTATTTATGCCTCTGATCAGAATTCTTAACACGTTCAGAGATTTTATTTTACAGTATCATAGTCATTATACAAATTGTCCTGTTTTTCCCTTTTTTATTTTGCATCTGTTCATGTAACTCTTCCCATGTTTCTCTGCTCTGAACCTTTTATATTTCTTAGAAATAATAGTTCACTATATTGATATTACCTTTTTTATCCATTAGCCAGTTTATACAAATTCCTTTACTTTCCAGTTTTGTTTTGTTTTGCTGTAAACAAATTTATTGCTATAACATGTAAACATATATATTCCCTATGTTGCATGTTGCAAGTAGAATGGAGCAACTGATTGACTTCATGGAAGAGCAAGGATTTGTTTTCACCTCTGGATTGCTTCAGGAGCACAAAATAAGTCATGGGATAGGAAAGTTTAAATTCTAAAAGTGTGAATTACTGCCCACTTTGATTAAGGAAAGAGAGAAATCCTTCTCTCTGAGATTCCATTTGCATTTTCTTTGATCTTTATAATTTATTTTAAAGATAACTTTGTATCTATAAGCTTCTCTGTAGGGCTTGCAACAGCTTTTGACCCGAAACAATGACATTTTTAATTCTCACAAGAATGGTCAAAAGTTCATTTCTTTATTTAATGAGAAGTTCATTTCTATGTTCACATACTGAGAAAACCTGTTGTGAAGACATAATTAATTTGGTTGGTATCTTCTCACTATGTCTAATAAGATAGCATTTTCCCCACAAACCTGAACAAACATTTCTTTGATTAATAATTTTTATTGCAATTATCGTTTTTGGAACTTTCTTTAGTCTTTTTGCTTAGCGCTATTTTCTTTGTTAATTAATTTGTTAACTTTCAAGACTAGAGTAGAGAAGCAAGATGTCTTTCTTTGGGAGGTTGTAGTAGGAAAGCTGAATTTATGATCTCAAATATAATCATGTATATGTTTGAATGGTCCAAAATTGCAAGGTATGAGAGATTCTCTAAGGAGAAAACAACAAGAAATTTATTTAGGCCCCACTGCAGCAGAACCGTGAACCAGCCTCCCCATTCCAACATCTTGACAAAAAGACTCCAGGCCCAGAAAGCCCATCTCACAAGAGCAACCAGGAGGCCACAGAAAAACAAGATAGTATTTACCCAAATCATTTTCACTGGCCTCACGTTCCTGCTCACACTTGGCTAAGCCCTGCTTCCACAGCTTCTGGCTTCTGCAGCTTCCTGCTTCCGCAGCTTCCACCTCCACTGAAGTTGTCTCCCGGCTCACCCCTCCTCGCAGCTGAGCTTCCGGTATTCTCAAGCTCCACCTCAACGACCAGAGACCATTGGTTCCTGAGTTGGCCCCTCCTAAGTCACCAATCCACACCCACACAGGTTTCACACCTGACAGGGCCCTGGGCCTGGGGCTTAGCACTTAACAGTTGAAAGTACTTCCACTCAAAAGAAACAAAAGCCATGCTAATGAGACAATTTTGCTTAACAACACACTCCACCCCTTGTTCTAGGATACAGAGGTGAACAAATAAAGTATAATGATCTAGCATCTAGATCAGGTGTTCTTAACCTCAGGTCCATGAACTCGTGGCTTTGCTTGCTTTTTAAAATATTTGGACAAAATTAGTTTCTTAATAATCATATATATTTTACTTTATATATTTAAAAATATATTCTGATAAAGGATCCATAGGCTTCACCAGACTGGTAATGGAGCTCATGAAGAAAAAGAGGTTAAGAAGCTCTGATCTAGATCAAATGGACCCTGAAGTTATGTCTGCATGCACATTCCAAAGAAGCTGAAAAATGATTTTCTAGGTTGCAGAATAATATTATAACTTGTAATAAGTTTTTAACTAAAAAGATAAGAAAGAAATTTCCCATAAAATAAAACACAGTTGAAGATAATGCCGATAAGATCATAAGTGAAAAATAAGAAAATGGGAGACCTTTCATTTCATCTCCTTCCAGAATAAACTCTTTATTAGCCATATTATTAGTCAGAAACAATGATAATATAATTACAAGATCAGACAAAAATAGATTATCAGGACAAAATTTCACACAGACTTTTGTCCAGTTCACCTAATTGTATAGCATAGTTTGTAATGAAATATTAAATAAAGAATAATATAAAGTCATAATAACTAGTAAAATCTCAAAAGGCTAAGTATTTTGGTAACAAAATTTATCTGTGTCACCTATAAGTAATCTTATATATGCCCACATAAAATTCTTAGAAATAGAATATTTCTATTCTGTTTAAAAATCCTCCAAAGGAAGAAAGTCCCAAATGGATTTAGAATCTGTTTATTAAAAATATAAAACAACAAACTTTCCAATTAGTTTGCAATAACAACTGATTGATATCAGGGAAGATGAAATTTACTAGCTCAATGTCAACCAAAATATTTGCATAATTGGTGAGTAAGGTTGAAAAATTAGCATTATGATTTAGTAAAGCACAACAAATGGTGCATATCTTCCATTTGGACCTGTTTATCTTTGTGAGGAATCTTATTTTCATCTACAATAACCATTAAGGCCAAATATCAAAATGAACCATACTCAGAACTGTATCTTTGTTTCATTTAATTACAATACATGTAAAGCCAAAATTTTAAAAAATGCTAATATTGCTCTCTTTTCAAAAAGGATATTTATATTATTGATAAAACAAATAAATTAAATTTTAAAAGTCTTCAACCATACAACATCAGTGTCTTAGAATTTCTAATTTGATATATATTTTATAGGGTACCTAATGTACTGCAAAACTACATTTATAAATACACAGATATTCAGAATTGGGGAGAATGTGCTCGTTTTTTTTTTCCTGATTGAGGTTCATAATTTTTTTTAAAGTCCACAGAGCATGGACCTAGATGCCTAGATTATTTCCCTATATCACTAGATCCACATGCTATTCCTATATCATTCATTTAATGAATGAACATTATCTATGCTGTTATCTCAAAGGCAATAGCATTACAAACTTCCCACTTTCCTCTTGATTATATACCAAGCAGACATAAAATGTGATGTGATATTCTATAGCGTGCTTAGAATTTGTCAGATTCTCTTAAGTTTTATTAATATTTAGGTGATCTTTATATTCCAGAACAATAATTGCATTGGATTTACAGAGATGGTCTAATCATAGACTGTGATTTCATTAAAATCTTTTCAAAAAAGTGGAACTTCATCATTTATTAACCCTGTATCTTCTTGCCAAGAGTGTCATCACCTTAGTATCTGTTAAGACACTAACAATTAGTCTTAGGTGTTTTAATGCAGAAAAAGCATGGCAATGAGTGAAGGAAACTATTTAGCTTAATAATGAGGACAGATTTAGAGACAAAAAGAATTATCATTTCATAGTGATTACTGCACTCTGTTGGAAGTCTTTCTAATTTGGCTGACTTTATGGTGTGCATGAGTTGTCCCTGGCTGGTAGTAATGACTTATATTAGTATCACCATGCACCTGGCATTTAGATAGTCACAGGAGTTTACTACAGGTAGAATGTAATATAACAGACTAGAGCAGTATGATTTATTCTCCTTTTTTTTCACTTGATGAAAACTTTTAACTGATAAATAATATCACAAATACAAGATCACGATGTACAGATTGTCATAGGTTTGGAAGAAGAAGCTGAGATGGAGCATCTATATCATCTCAAATGCTAGGATGTGAGTGCAGAGAGTGAATTGAATTATTCTTCTCACAATAGTGCTAAGGGAGGGTGGAGTTAGAGGTGGGAGCACTATTTAGTGTTCTCGACTAGGAGACAGAATGAAGAGTGGAATTAGAAGGTAGATACCACTACTCTTACCAAAAAAAGTTCCAGAGTTTCCTAGACAAATGCCCAAGTTCCCCATCACATCAGCCACTTATGAATACCATTTGGTTCATGGTAATGTGATTCATGATAGAAGAAGTGGCTGAAGGCATCAGTATCTATTTTCATTTTTCCTTTTCCTTTTCACTTCCTAATGGTACCTCATTGCTATAAAAAGGAGAAGAGGAGCCATAGCTCCTCAGATCAGGCTAGCACCTTGTGCCTTCCATCTCTTTCCTGCTGGATGCAGCATGTCCCCTGAGGGAAGGCTGTAAGGGCCAGCCAGGCATCTTCCATCTGCCCCAAAATATTTACCCCTCCATGGAAATTCTACCACTTCCTGCTGCCACATTATCTCCCATTTCTTCAGTTGATAAAACCACTTCCACATCCTACTGCCAATCTAATCTCCCAACTGGATATGGAGAACCTGCAGTGCAGAGAAGACCATCCTTCCCTTTGACTTCATGCCTTCAAACTCTTCTTTACATGTCTTTTGATAGAAGAAGAGCAAAGTTGGTGAGGAACAGGACATCTTTCTCTTGTTGTGCAGGTTCAACTTCCATCACCCTTTTCTTGCCTAATCTCCAGTCTTGTGAGGGATAAAGAATTGTAAATCAGAGCCTCCCATTATCATTTGACCATATGCTTCCCATCCCATATTGTACTTGCATCAAGCCTTATCACCAGCCTCCATTGGAAAGAGGAGCATTGCCTTCTCTCAATCATGAATGTTCTCACACCTGTTTATATTCTTCACATCCCAATGACTCTAAACTCCTGTAGATAATCATCCAAATCCCATTCCATACCCCTATCACCTGATTCCTTATTCTCATCCCTCTCAATTCTTTTACCTCAATGTCTCATCCTAACTCTACCAAGCTCTTCCACGGTGCCCTCTAGAATATCTGTTTTATAGATAAAAAACTTCCCTTCATCTTAAAACTTTTCTTCTCCTACTCCTTCCATCTACTATCTCTCATTGAAACCTAGTTTCTCACTGATAACAAGTCATCCTGGCTATCCTTTCCAGGACTGGCTGTACCCTTGTATGTTAGGGTACAAATCCCCTTAATAAATGGATTTGTTCTGTCAAGTTTGGATTCAAAGGACCATAGCTGAGGACCTAGATGGCCACACATGGTCCCAAGGCTGCAGTTTCCCCACCCTCGGGCTGTACCTTTACTCATCCTCCTTGAATCACTGATAAAGGTGAGAGTTGGAATGTTCCTTCTTCCTCATTGCCATTTCCAGTTTCTCCCCCTTTCTCCATCACTCAGTAACCTCTCTTTTTTGAGGTTCATTCTATTCACATGTGCATACCAGTTAAAATCCTGTTAGCTGTTGTCTAAACCATCATCACCAACCCAATGTCACTCTTCTTTCTTCCTTAATAAGTTCAATACCTCCCAAACCTTTGCCTTCATACTAGGGGACTTCCCCATAGATATTCATTCTTCTTCAAATAACCTAACCCCTAAGCTCCTCAACCTACTCAGCTCCCATGAGCTTTTGCCCAACCTCGGCCACATACAAAGAGGTCTGTACCCTTGATCTTGCCATCACCTACAAAGATATCTCTTCTATGTTCAGGAATTCTGAAATCCCCTTATCTGACCATAATTTATTGGCTTTTCAACTCTCCCTCTACCTTCCTTTATATAAATCTACTTTTCATATGCACCATAACCTCCAATCCCTTCACCTCTCAATTCTCTCCTAGAACATCTCCCTGGCACTAGGCATTTTCTCCTCCTCTCTCAACTTGACTTCTTGGTGAACAACTCTCCAATGTCCTACTCTATTAATATCCTAGCCTCCTTATCATATTGCTAATTAAAACCAGGCAAACATCAGTCTTGGATCGTTCTTACCATTTTTTTGTGTTTGCTCCTACACATGTGCTGCTGAATGAAAGTGAAGAAAATTATTAAAATAATTCAACTGTTTTAACTGGGTCCACTACAAATTTATATTACATAACTTCAAAACGGCTCTCATTGCTGCTAGGTAAACCTAATCTATTGCCCTTATCAACTATCTTACTCTCTACAGTGTCTCTTCCAAACCTTTTCATCCCTCCTCAAACCTCCCATATCTTCCCTTCCTCCCACTCCCTCAAAAGAAAACCTTGCCTCATATTGTACAGAAAAAAAAATGAAGGTCATTCACCATGAACTCCTTTCTCTCATCTTCTTCATTTTCTATCACACAGATATCTTTTGCTATTTTCTCCTCCTTTACTCCAGTTCCACATGATCAAGAGCCTTACTCCTTATCAAGCCTACCCCCTCTACTTGTTCAAGCAATCTCATTCCATCCTATCTATGCCAACAGATTGCTTCCTTTGTCATTACCCCTCTTTTACTTATTTTCAATCTTTCCCTTTCTACTGGCTCTTTCCCTGCCACCTACAAACATGACCATGTTTACCCTATCTTGAAAAAAAACTCATTTTACCCTTCCATGCCCTCTACATATCATCCTATATCTCTTATGCCTTTGGTAGCTAAACTCTTGGAGGTCATCTACAATGGGTACCTCCACTTTCCTCTCACTATCTTCTCAACCTTTAGGAATCTGGCTTTCAACCTTATCGTTCTACTGAAACTATTCTCTCCCAAGTTACTAATGATTTCTCAGTTGTCAAATCCTGTGGTATTTTCTCAATCCTCTTTCTCTTTCACTTCTCTGCTACTTTTGTCATTGTTGATCATTTTCACCTCCTTGATACTCCTTTTCTCTCTAGGTTTTTGGAATACCACTCTCACCTGTTTCTCTTCCTACCTATCTGAGCACTCCTCTGTATCTTTTGCTGGATTCTCCTCCAGATCACACTCTGTAACAGTAGGTATCCTTCAGCACTCTGTCCTGGACCCTCTTCTCATTTCTTACTATGCTACTTTGCTTGATAATCTCATCAGCACCCATGGAGTTAATGACCATCTTAGTGCTGATGATTCTTAAATCTATGTATTAGATTTAATACATACCTATCTGCTGATCTCCAATCTCACATCTTCAACAATCTTTCAGACATCACAAACTAAATGTCTAATAAACATTATAAACTAAACGGGTCCAAAATGGACTTTTCTTCTTTCCTCCCAAACTCTCCTATTTTTCCTATTACCATAAATGGCAATATCCCCCCTCCCCCAGTCCCTCAATATAGCAACCTAGGAGACTCCTATCTCACTCTCTTTTCATATCCAAGCTGTTGTCAAGGTCTCTATGTTTCACCTTTTCAGTATTTCAAATATGTTCCTCTTTCTCCACTGACATCGTTCTATTGCATGCCATCTTCACCTCCTACCTGGGCTACTGCAATAACCTGCTGGTGGATCTGCCTGCCTCAAACTTCTCCTTACTGTAATCCATCCTCCATTAAACTACTAATGGGATTTTTGTAAAGTGCAGGTTGAATCAGTCACATACATACACAACATGTGCATGGTCAATAAACTTCGGTGGCTCCCTAGTGACTCCAGGATCAAATATAAAATGCTCAATTTGGCATTAAAACATATTCATAGCCTGGCCCTCTCCTACATTTCCAATTTTCTTATATTTTTACATTTTGCAGTCATCTTACAAATCTTATGTTCCCCAACATGTGTTCTTCCATCCAGTGACGCTGGTATCCTGGCATTTGCACATCTGGCTGTCCTCCATTGATGGAATCCTCTCCTTCCTCCTCTGTCACTACTGACCTCCCTGACTTTATTTACTTTTGCATTGCCAAGGTAATATTCACAGCGCCAATGGCAGCTATGAATATGCTGGCTTAGTTCTGCATTGAAAAATATAACGGACTATCTATATGGAAGACAGAACCAAAACATTGATTTAAACACCACAAAGCCGAATCCCAACACCAGAAAACCAAATCCATCATAGCAATGAAGACGTTAATACACATTGTCACTGCAGGGAGCACCACCATTCCAAAGGCTTTCCATTGCTCGGGTTGTCACACAAACAAAAGCTCACAGCTAGCTGCTTCCTCTCTCTCCTTCAGCTTGAACTGCTCTGACCAACTTCCTCAGTTCTGCTTCACCCTTCCTATTCTACCCTTCCTGCTCCACTCTTCCTGTTCCACCCATTCACCAAGCTCCTCCCACCACAGGCTTCATGTTATTTAGGCTTCCATGTAACTTAAGCAGGTCACGTGGGCATATTAATGGACAAGAAGATCTTCAAATTCACATTACCATTACATTTTGCCCCAAGATCTTTCTTATTCTTTATATAGGTCAATGGAGCAACTGGTGTCAACAGAACTTTACAGCAGCATAACAGGGATAACACAAAATAAGGACATAAAACAATATGTTAAGGTGGGGTTTGAGTACAAGCACCCCATCATTCCCCCCTCAAAATAACAAGGCCCAAAATCTTGGGGTAAGGAGAGAAGGTCTCTTCTTCCATTAGCTACTTCCTGCCAAAATTGGAAGTAGAGCTGTCCCTGCCCCAAGAGGTTCCAATCGACAGGTCAGTTCTTTAGCTGGAATCTGGAACTTGGTCAATGCCAGGTCCAGAGGTGACACATCATAGTCCTGGACAGGGGGTGATATCCAGCTTAAGTGATCAGGCATCTGCAGGTGGAGGGGAGTGAGCCTGCAGGAAATGAATCTAGAAAACAAGTTTAACAGACAAAAAGCCAAAAAGAAATAAGGAGACAACAACCAGAAGCAGGTCAGCCATGCTTCTGGAGTCCATGAACCAACTAAAACTGTACTAATTCCTATCCTCCTTACTGCTAATTGGTATCTCCCCTCAGGTAATTATATAGTCATACCTCTCAATATATCTATTCCAATGATGTAAACAGGAATGGGTACAATGACCATGGTATATACTTAGGTAAGTATTTAATTTTCATCATTAGTTTGACTGGCTGATATTTCAGCCCCTTCCAGTCCTGTAATGGTAATAGGAGTTTCATTTTTAAACTTATCAGAGTTTTAATATATAAGGGAGGCCTCTGCACCAGTATCTATTAATGCCTTAGTTTTAGTATTTGATCCATTTTTTTTCCAACATAAGTCAGGTTGATATGGGGTTTGTAATCCCATCTGTATTTCCTTAATCTGAGCTGGGGCTTGGCCAACTTCCTTTTCTCTCTGAAGGTAGATACAAGGATTCAGGAGGATCGATGGGCAGTTCTTCCTTCCCTATTCTATCTAATATTAAGCCCCTTTTCTCGATACTATCTACTCTTCCAAAATTTATCCCTGCTCTCAATAGAGAAGTAAACCATTCTTTACTTGTCAGTCTATTCTGACTTTGAATTCACTGGCTATTTACTTTTCTCTCTCTGGGAAATTTGTCTTTCCCCTACTCCCCTAAGTTACTAAACTGTGAAATCTTATCTAGCACCTCCAAAAGAGGGTGCCCTACCTCCCCAACTAGTAGAGTCAGAATTAGGTGCTTATAAGCAGGAGGAACCATCTTCACTATTATATTTCTATGAGAAACTCCTAAGTGGGTATCGGGATAAACCTCAGTGTTTGCTGTCATAATTGCAGTTTTCATTACATTTTCCTTTAACTTTGTCATACAGTCCCTTAGCAAATATCACAGTCTATCTCTGCTAGGCCACATAGAGTCAGTAGCATATTGTCTAAAAGCGATCTCTGTAGCTAAACCTAACAGATTGGTCATATTGTTACCTTCTAGAATATGGTGACCTCTAAAAGCTTGCTGTACAAAAGGATTCTAATACCTATGAATTTCAAAACATCTATGCTATCTCTATTCCTCTAGTACCTTCATCATTGATTCTCACCATCAAAGATATTAATGGTATTCTCATCCTTTCGGTGAACCAATTCAAAATATCTGCAACCTCCTGCTGAGTAAAATCCTCAATTATCTCCCTGAACACTGTGTTTCATTCCTGGTTCTCTAGCTTTCTTCTTAGTATTGGATGAATGTCTGCTTGAGAAGCTTCACCTAACATTGTTTCATTTTCCTCCCATGCATTCTCCTTGCAGTCATCAGGCAAGGGGTGCAAAGGCTTCAATGCACACTCCTTTCGTTAGCTTTTCACTTTTTCCTAGCTAAATGAACAGAAAGATTTTCGTGCAAACCAGACAACTTACTAACAGTAATTTGTTCTTCTACCACCTGAGAACCTCCAGCTTGCTCTTCTAAGGGAGAGGCTGAATATTGAGAATTCCCATGCAAAACAGCCAACTCCCTTTCCATTTGAGTTTTCTCTTGCAAAAGTTTGTCTCTTGTGCCTTCAGTGGCATGAATATATGATGAAGTAATTGACACAAGAAGACAAAGACACGGGGCTAGGCAAGTCGTATAGTAAAGCTATAGATGGATCTTAATGGAGTTACTGACAGTATTTTATACAGGTTAATTGCTAAGTCATCCAGACTTCAAAGAAGAGTACAATAAAGCATTGGTTAAGTTTTTTATCTACTTGTTCCTGGGAGTGAGACACTGTTTTTCCTCAAGGCTAACCAAATTGAAACATTTATGTTCTCCTGCATATAGATAATTAGACTGAAACATTTCTGTCATCTCCCATGTGGGTAATCAGCTACAAAGGCGGGTTTTCTTTGCCAAGTCTTCTTATCCTAAAACTGGCCTTGCCGTGAATAGACCCGTTCTCAATTGACCCTGCCTTGCAGAGGTCTAAGAGGCCTAAACATGATATAACTGGCTCTCCACAATCTCTGCTTTCACACATAAGGCTTAGCAAAATCTAGCCTCTCCTACACACCCCTGCCAGTTCTTTCCCTGGTATTATTGGTATTCCTTGTAAACATCTTTCCAAATCTCTAGGTTCTCCCTTCTGTAGCCTTTGTTCCCAGTTTTCAGAGGGTCCAGTGCTTTTAGCCCATTTTCTTGCTAGGGAGGAATAAGGTAAATCTTCCCATCCTGGGATATCCATCTCCTCCTCTAAAGCCTTCTTGCCTCCAAATAGAAATCTGATATTCCACAATATTGCTCATGATGCCAACTGTATTGCCAATGCAATATTCACAGCTCTGACAGTGGCTGTGAATATGCTGTCATAGTTATGTATTGCAAAATACAACAGACTCTTTATATGGAAGACAGAACCAAAATGTTGATTCAAACATCAGAAAGCCAAACCATCATAGCAACAAGGAAGTTAATACACATTGTCACTGCAGGGAGCACCATTATCCCAAATCTTCCCCCCTGCTTGGGCCTTCCCACAAAAAACAAAACAAAACAAAAAAAAAAACCCTCATAGCTTGCTGCTTCCTCTCTCTCCCTTAGCTCTAGCTGCTCTGACCAACTTCATCAGATCTGCTCCACCCTTCCTGATCCATCCCTTCAGTAAGCTCCTCTAACCACAGGCTTCTTGTAACTTAGGCTTCCATGTGACTTAAGCAGAGCACATAGGCTTATTATTGGATGGGCAGATATTCGAATTTACATTACCATTAAAATTTCCCAAATAAAATCTCACATTCTACAAGAAGCCTTTCCCAACCTGTCTTAATTTTAGTGCTTTACCTCCATTAGTCATTTCCTACTTATGCTGTATGTCACTTGCTTTGTATATATTTATTTCCATTTTATCTTCCTTATTAGATTTTGAGCTCCTTGATGGCAAGAACTGTCTTTTGCCTAGTTTTATAACCTCATTGCTTGGAATAATGCCTGCTACATCATGGGCACTTAATAAATGTTTATTAATTAATCTTAGTTTCTCTACTTTGAGGGAGAACAGTCTCTAGAAGACTCCAGTAACTTTATCATTCACTTTCATATCATTTTTACTAGACTTCCCATATGATCATTATATCTCACTTTAGGAGTCAAAACCATTTAGAAGACCATTGCCAAGCCAGGAAATTATGTAAACTGTTTACTACTTTCCTGGAAAGTGCCAATCTATACCTCCCCTTTCCCCAATTACTAGTCTTGATTCCAATTCCAATTGTATTAATGCCTAATTCCAATCTCTCCATTGTTCCACAAGAATAGTATGAGGTGTTTTTTTTTTATTAATTCTCAGCTAAAATCTACGTGAATCATTTCTACAGCACTCTTCTTACATGCTACTTTAGTAATCATGAAAAAATGAAATAAAGTCTAGTCTAGTATCACATATTCTTGATGAAACCATTATTGTCTCTTTATAGTCATTGTTTCTTTTTCTATATTCTCACTAATCATTTCTCTAAGGATCCATTCAGGATTTTCTTCAAGAATCAAAGTCAAGTTCATTGGTTTGCAGACTCTGATATCCACTATGCAACTCATGGGTATTTATGTATGTGTGTAATGGGGTCTATGCATATGTGTGATTGTGTGTATTTAATCAGGATAACTTTTTCTTTCCTTCAGATCTTTGAAATGTCCCTGACAGTTGCCCAGCAATCATGATAACCCTAGTTCTTTCACTACCCAAGGATATAGTTGATCTAGGTCAGGTGACTTGAGTTGAACAAGGACAATTAGAGGCTCACTTATTATCATATTAGTTATCTTGGCTAGCAGCTTCTGATAAGTAATATTTATTCTGTCATTTCCATTATGTACTCTGCTCACTTAGATATGGATTCATCCAAAGGAACCTGACTCCAAAAAATTTGTCATATTGATCTTTTTCTTTGGCTCTGCCCCCACCACAGAGTAAAACTCCAGAGACCTCCCTAAACTAATACTGGGCTATGGTTGTGCCTTTTTTCTATTGTCAGTTGTCATTGTCTCACCCACTATAAGCATTAGTCTTTTCCATTGTCTGATTTTTCTGTTTTCACCAATGCAGCTTAAAAATGAAACAAAACAAATAAAAAAATCCCTTTCTTATTGTCTTAAGTTTTCATCACCAGCCTCAGTTTATTCTGAGCTTTAGCACACCTGACACTATTTTTACAGGATTCCTGTGTACTTAATAGTACTTTCTTTCCCTGGGGCACCATGTATTTGTAATAGCTACACATGCTGCTTGTGTTCAGCTATTCTTTTATCTGTCACAAAGAACTCCATCTTTATGTTGGATTGTTCTCCTATATACCTTATCTTTTTGACAACTTACCGCTGTTTTTAATAAAGTGGTCATTTGCATCAGTTCTGTTATAATAAGTGGAAGATCCTGAATATTAGAAACAAAGGGGTAAAAATCTACTAGTCCCCTGTGTCCTCTTGGCCTCTTTTAGCTAGCTTAAATTGCCATTTTTTTCTTTAATGTTAACGCAGTGTTTATGGGACTAGGGAGAAGTATAAAATTTAATGAGGCAAACAAGTCTGAAAGTTTTGAACACCACATAAAAATTCAGCTTTGGGGAGTATCTCAAAGACTAAAGGAGGCCTTCAGATTGGATTCCTTCCTATTGTAATTAAGTGTCACTGGACACTGATGGAGGCAACTAGCTAGATATGTACCGAGGATTTGGAAACCACCCATTTATAAGTGGCAATCATGATGTGAAAAATATCGTATCAAATATGTATGAGCTATTGATATGTAAGAGACTTCTTCTCAATAAACTCATACCTAGAAGCTTCATTGAGAGAGGGAATGGAATTCTTATATTCTCAGATAAAAGAGAATACTGTTTCTGTTTATTTTTATTACAATTTATGTGTTTATAATGTTGTGAATTTTTTTACTTTATTTTTTTCTCTGAAAACAAACAAGTATCTTGAAATAATGGTTTAAGCAAGGTAAATACTTTCCCTCCCCCTTTTTTTTTTATCAAGATTATTAGTAAAAACAATGACTATATCCAATTTACCATGACTGATATTGATTATAAAGGAGAAAATATTCATGCAGTACACTTTTACAAACACCACATTTTATTATTTTATTGACATTTATTTGAATAAGGATCTTGGTTTAACACATTTAGCACATTTGCATGTCTAAATGTAACACTTCTTTTAAAAGCCTCTCTTTTTTGGGGTAGCTAGATGGTGCAGTGAGTAGAGCACCAACCCTGGAGTCAGGAGGACCTGAGTTCAAATCTGGCCTCAGACACTTGACATACTTACTAGCTGTGTGACCTTGGGCAAGTCACTTAACCCCAATTGCCCTGCCTTCCCCCCCTCATAAAGAAACCTCTCTTATAAAAGTTGATGTTACTATAATTTTAAGAGACAAATGGAATATTCAGTATTTGGCAGTAAAGTATATCACCTTGGGAGAAAGTGAGAAGAGACAGAAGTAAAGAGTATAAGGAGAAAATGTCTTTTCTTTCGTGGAAAAACTGCTTTAGCCATTGTTTTAGGAAGAAATATTATTAAGAGATTTAACCAGAAGTCTGTCTTGGGAGAAAACAGAGATATTCATGGGAGAGAAAAAAAATTGTCTTTCTGTCTAAAGTGTAGAAAATACAGAGAAAAGAGATTTTTTTATGAAACCATCATGATCTTCATCTCGCAGCACAGACGAAGAAGATTCTGATGGACAAACTTTATTGGTATCCTAAATTAACTAAATTATATGGGACTGTGTTTTCAGAACTATAAAGGTCATCTTCAGTTATAGTGATTGAGGTGATTCCGACTATGATTTTTGTCAGAACTAAACTACTTTAAATGATAATTTATATGTTTGTTACTGATGTGATTGTTAATAATATTCAATAATCCTAGAAGATGAAAGCATTAAATACAAAATGAGAAATGAGTGACTACTTATAGAAAAGGAAGATTCTATAGTAAATGCTATTTCTTGAATTTGGATGGAAGCACTGAGCTTAGTAATGTTTAAATGACAAATACCAGATAATTTAAAGAAATATTCGAACATAACCTCTTTATGACTTGAGAGCTTAGGATAATGAAATTAAAAGTGAAAAAGAGTGCAATAGCAGACTAAAATGTCACCTACAGGAGAGCCTGCTTGCCTGTGTAACCGTGTTATGGATTGGGGTCTACTGCCTTATAACTCTTTAACTTTCATTCACTTTTAGCATTAGGCAATTTTCCTTGTAACCAGACCTGCGATTCTTTATCTATAAGTAACACCCAGTGAGGTAACCCATCTACCAATGCAATTCAACATTTGTTCTGCAATTTATACTATACTCTTAGGGAGCTGACTGTTTCTTTGATAGTTAATTTTCCCCCGATCATAGAGCCAATATGTGTCAGTTATGGAACTTGAACCCAAGTCTTCCCAAATTTACAATTCTATAACAATTGAACTTCATCTCTCCTTAGACTTCGATGAACTCTACGGAATGTATTTTGAAGCTAATCTCAGTTCAAATTTTGGAAAAGGAAAAACATGGGCAATTGTTTGACTTTAGGATGTAAATGTTCTGTCCAGGTCACAAATGAAATGGTTTAGAGCAGTCAAGTACATGGCATTCAGGCAGCCTGCAATCTACATTTTCAAGTGCAGCCTGAAACAAATTAAAATATAACTTGAGTTAGACTTCTGGAAGCCAAAGTGACCGAGTAGGCAGTAAATCACCATAACTCTCCCATATTCACCTCCAAAAACCCAGAAAATAATGCCCCCAAACAAATCCTAGAACAGCAGAACCAGGAAAATGACCAGGGCAGGGAGCCCAAGAAACTTGTTGCTCTGGGGAAATGCAGAAACACCCCACTGGCCAAAGCATATACCAGAAATCACCAATAGCACCCTGGCTCAGCTCCACATAATCTGCCAGACCCCTACATCCTCCACCAGTGCCAGCCACCCCACCATCCCACCACCTCAGCACAGAACCTGACACAAGTCCCTCATGTGCCCCAGGCAACATAAGTGCAGCACCTAGTAAACAGCCAAGGCCTACAGCCCCTGGCATGAGAAGCCTGGGAAAGGGCCCCTTCTACCCCAGAACCAGAGCTCAAATTTAAAAGAAATAATAAAGCTAAAAAGATGAGCAAAAACTAACCAAACAAAAATAGAATCTGATCATAGAAAGAATTATAGTGACAGGGAAGATCAAGTCACAAACTCAGAAAGGGACAACAGTAGGCAAACCCCTCCCCACCAAAAAAATGGGAAGTCATCTCCTGACCAGAAAGAACTCATGAAAGAGCTCAAAAAAGATCTTAAAGTTCATATGAGAGGTAGAAGAAAAATTGGGCAAAGAAATGACAGTGATAAAAGAGAATTACGAAAAAAAGGGACAACAGCTTGGAAAAAGAAAACAATTGCTTAAAAAGTAGAATTGGCCAAAAGGAAAAGGAAATACCGAAAATCCACTGAAAAAACACCTTCTTAAAGAGCACAATTGGCCAAATGGAAAAGAAAGTACAAAAGCTAATTGAGGAAAATAATAACTTAAAAGTTTGAATTGGGCAAGTGGAAGGTAATGACTCTACGAGAAATCAAGAATCAATCAATTGATTTCAAATGAATGAAAAAACGGAAGACAATGTAAAATACTTCATGGAAAAAACAACTGACCTGGAAAGTAGATACAAGAGAGAATATATCAGAATCATTTGACTACCCTGAGGTCCTGGAACCAAAGGGCAAAGTAGACAATGAGAAAATCTACTGATCACTTCGGGAAAGAGATCTCAAAAAGAAAAAAGAAAACTCCACCTAAAACAATAGCCAAAATTCAGAGCTATCAGGTCAAGGCAAAAATATTACAAGGGGTCAGAAAGAAACAAATCAAATATCAGAAAGTCACAATCAGGATTATGCTGGTCTTGGCAGCTTTAAGTTAAAGGATCAGAGGTCATGAAACGATATCCCAGAAAGCAAAAGAACTAGGACTAAAACTAAGAATCACTTACCCAGCAAAATTAAGCATAATACCTCTAAGAAAAAGAAAAGTCATTCCATGAAATAGAAGGATTTCAACCTTTCATAAAGAGAAGACCAGAATTAAACCAAAAACTTAATCTCCAATATGAAAACACAAGGGAATCATAAATAGGTTAAAAGGAAAAGAAAACATGAAAGATTCAATAGAGCTAAACCATTTACATCCTTACACAGGAAGATAATATTTGTAATTATTAAAAAATTGTAAGACCAATAGTAAAGATAGAAGAAATATATAGATAGCAGGTATAGATATAAGGTGAATTTGAGGGAATGACATAAAACATTAAGAAATAAGAAGGAGGAGTATACTCAGTGCAGATGGAAGGGAGAGGTAGAATGGCATATATTATTCCACATAAATCATTTTGAAAGACTTATTTTAGTTCAGGGAAAGGTGGGAGATGGGCATTGCCTGAATCTTACTCTCAACAGTATTGTTTCAAAGAAGGAATCATATATACAAGCAGTACGATACAGAAATCTATCTTACCCAACTGGAAAATATGAGAGGAGGAGATCAAGTAAAGTGATGGCAAACTGACAGAAGGAGGGCAGAAAGGGGAGGTGGGAAGCAAAACACTGTTAAAGAGGGAAAAGGTGAAAGGAGAGAGTGGACAAACAGGAGAAAGAATAGGATGGAGGGAAATACACAAGCAGTAATTACAACTATGAAAGTGAGTGGGCTGAAATCTCCCATAAAATAGAAGTGGATAGCAAAGAAGATCAAAAACAAGAATCCTACAATATTTTGTTTAAAAGAAAAACAGTTAAAGCACAGAGACACAGATCAGGGGCTGGAGAAAAATCTACCGTTCTTCAACTGAAGTTAAAAAAAAGCAGGGGTAGCAATAATGATATTAGACAAAGTAAAAGCAAAAATTGACCGAACTAAAAGAGATATAGCAGGAAATTATATCTTTCTAAATGGTACCCATAGACAATGAGGCAATATCAACACTAAACATATATGCACCAAGTTATATAGCCTCCAAATTCTTAAAGAAGAAGTTAAGTGAGTTACAGGAAGAAATAGACAGCAAAGCTATTATGCAACTGGGGGACCTCAACTGTCCCCTCTCAGAATTCAATAAATAAAACCAAAATATGCACAAGAAAGAAACTAAGAAAGTAAGTGGCATATTAGAAAAGTTAGATATGACAGACTCTTGGAGTAGACTGAATGGGAACAGAAATGAATATACCTTTTTCTCAACAGCACATGGCACCTAAACAAGAATCGATAGAGTAATAGGGCATAAAAATCTCAAAATCAAATGTAAAAAGGCAGAAATTTTCAATGTGGACAATGTGGAAAAATAGATTAAAAATTAATTGGGAACTAAATCATCCACTCCTAAAGAATAAGTCGGTCAAAGAACAAATCATAAAACAATCAATAATTTCATTAAAGAGAATGATAACAATGGGACAATATATCAAAAATTACGGGACACAGCAAATGTAGTACTTAGGAGGATGCCCATTATCACTACTATCATTCAATATAGTACTAGAAATGTTAGCTATAACAATAAAAGGGGAAAAAAGAAATTAAAGGAATTAAAATAAGCAACTATTGCTCTGCAGATGATATGATGGTATACTTTGAGAATGCTAGAGCATCAGTTAAATATTACTTGAAATAATTATCACCTTTATCAAAGTTGCAAGATATAACATAAGTCCACATAAACCATCATAATTTATATCACCAATGAAGTGCAGCAACAAGAAATAGAGAAATTCTATTTAAAATAACTGTAAACAATATTAAATACTTAAGAGTCTACCCACCAAGACTAACCCAAGGACTACATAAACAGAATTACAAAACACTTTTCACACAAATAATGTCAGATTAAAACAACTGGAAAAATATCAGTTGCTCAGGGGTAGCCCAAGGCAATATATTAAAAACAACAATTCTGCCTAAACTAATTTACTTATTCAGGGCCATACCAATCAAACTACCAAAAAATCACTTGATAGAGCTAGAAAAAATAACAACAAAATTCATCTGGAAAAAGAAAAGGTCAAGAATATCAAGGGAATTAATGGAAAACAATATAAATAAAGGTAGTCTAGCATTACTAGATCTCAAACTATATTATAAAGCAGTAATCATCAAAACTATCTGCTACTGGCTAACAGTAGATCAGTGGAACAGATTAGATACACAAAACATAGCAGTCAATGACCACAGTATCTTAGTGTTTGATAAACACAAAGTCTCTAGCTTTTGTGATAAGAGTTCACTATTTGACAAAAACTGTTGGGAAAATTGAAAAATAAGGAGACACAAACTAAGTATATACCAATGTCTCACATTGTATGCCAAGATAAGATCAAAATGGGTGCCTGATTTAGAAATAAAGGGTGACATCATAAGCAAATTAGAAGAGCAAGGAATTACCTATCAGATCTATGGGAAGGGGAAGATTTCATGAACGAATAAGAGATAGCATTACAAAATGCAAAATAGGTAATTTTGATTACATTAAATTAAAAAGCTGTTATATGAAGTTAAATGCAACCAAGATTAGAAGGAAAACAAAAAGCTGGGAAAGAATCTTAACAGCAAGTATCTCTGATAAAGCCCTCATTTCTCAAATATATATAGAACTGAGTCAAATTTATAAAAATATAAGTCATTCCCCAATTGATAAATGGTCAAAGGATATGAACAGGCAGTTTTAAGATGAAGAAATCTAAGCTATCTATAAGCATATAAATAAGTGCTCTAAATCACTTTTGATTAATGAAATTCAAACTAAAACAACTCTGAGGTACTAGCTCATACCTATCAGATTGGCTAACATGACCCATAAAAAGGGAAAATGATAAATGTTAGAGATAACATGGGAAAATTTGGATACTAATGCACTGTTGGTAGAATTGTGAATGGATCCAACTTTTTGGAGCAGCACTTTGGAGCTACGTCCAAAGAGCAACCAAATTGTTCATACCCTTTGATCCAACAATACCACTACTAGGTCTGTATCCCAAAGTGATCATAAAAAAGGGGAAAAAGGACTTATATCTACAAAAATATTTATAGCAGTCCTTTAGTGGTGGAAAAGTGTTGGAAATTGAGGGGATGATGCCCATCAGTTGGGAAATAGCAAAACAAATTGCGGTATATGAATATAATATGATATTATTGTGCTATAAGAAAAGGTAAACAGACAAATTTCAGAAAAACCTGGAAAGATTTATGCGAATTGATCCAAAGTGAAATGAGCACAACCAGGAAAACATCGTATACAGTATCAGCAACATTGTGCGATGATCAACTATGCATGACTCAGCTCTTCTCAATAACACAATGATACAAGACAAGTACAAAGACTCACAAAGGAAAATGCCCTCCATGTCCAGATAAAGAACTGATGAGTTCTAAGTGCAGTTTGAAGCATATTTTTTCACTTACTCTATTCTTTTTCATGTTTTTTTTTTTGCTTTCATGTTGATCTGTTTCTTCTTTCACAACTGTGACTACTATGGAAATTATGTTTTATGTGATAACTATGTTTTATGTGATAGCACATATATAACCTATATCAGATTGACTATCATTTTCAGAAAATATGAAGGGAGGGAGGGAGGGAAGAAAATTTGGAAGTCAAAATCTTGTAAAAAATAATGCTAAAAATTCTCTTGACCCCTAATTGGGAAAAATAACATACTCTAAAAATATAAATAAATAAAAATGTAACTGGGAAGTATTTACTCAGATGAGTGAAAATAAGATAAAACACATGGTTTCCTAAGTCAATCTGTAGCTAATAGTTATCCTTATATTTGGTTTAGTGGCCCTGTTTCTATATGAGTTTGAACCACTAGCTTAGAAAATCATTTGATATGGTTATGCTTCATCTAGTGTTTCAACAATCCAGCTAGCAGCTACTGTGGGGGGTATAAAACCAACAACAACCAGTTCACAGAATGCTGCAAGCCCAGGTTCTTTTGATCTGCTTTACTAAGGAAAGCAATGTTAAAGGGTTAACAATCTCAATTTAATCCAGCATACAAATATCATTCACTTAGTTCAGGGGACAAAGCCAGCACCCTGAACTTCAGAGCAAATACAATCAAACTACAAACAGACCCAATACAATTCATAGCTACCAAGAAAACCAGCAACGTCTCAGTTCAGCCTGAAGGCCCTTACAGTGGCTGCCCAGAGTCCCGTACCTCTACGAGTGAAAGCCTTAAGCAAATAGGTCTGTTCTCCCTTTTTATATAGTTTCAGACATCATCAAACGTTAACTGAGCAACCAGAATTTAGGTTCCTGTGATTGGCTCTGCTGTTAGCATCTCCCTTCATTGGTCCCATCTGGAGCCCCACCTTAGTTACCAATGTGGTTTGTGCCTGGGCCTTGGCACCTAGTAAGACTCAATCAAAGACACTGAATTAATAAAGGAAACAAAGGCCAAACTCTTCAAGGATCCCAATACATCTGGATACTGTGGAATAAGTACTTGATTTGGAGTTAGAGGATTTGGGTTTTAAATTTACTTCTGTCACTAATTTCTCATGCAGGGTTGGGCCTAGAAAAAATGTTAAATATTCATTTTCCAAACATACTTTCATGGTGTTCTTTCCACCTCTACACCAAGCCACTTTCCCAAATATGCCAGATATAGCTAACAATCTTATGGTAGTAGCAATATAAAGAGACAGAATTTCTAATTTCTACTGAAAATAACAGAAAATTAGAACTGGAATGTACATTAGAAGTCATCTAGCGCAATTCCTTTGATATATACCCATAAATATATATTGCAAATCTGATTTATAAAAACTCAACTCTTTTGTAAAAAATACCAGTCATTAAAAAAATCTTGTTCTGTTGATTTTACATAATTGAGCTTATCTATTTTATGTCATATTATCATAAATCTAAAGCTGAAACAAATACTTTGGATGTCATGTGGGCTAATTCTCTTCTATTCCAGATAATAAAACTGAGTTCCAAAATGATTAAATGGCTTGTATACTAAGGTCATACAGAAAATAAACATTAAAACCAGGAATTAAATTTAGGGCAGGAACTAGGTCACTTCTTTTCACAGTACCATACTGCATATTTATCTTTTATGATCATAGATGCCCCTTGTTTGGTTCAAAGTTCTTCCTGACTCCACCACACCACACTCACCCATGATTTTGAAAGGTACCTCTTATCTTTCCTCTCTTCTTTCTCTCTTCTCTCCTCTCTTCTTTCCTCTCATGTCTCCTTCCCTTCCCTCCTCTCTCTCTTTCTCTCTCTCTCTCTCTCTCTCTCTCTCTGTCTCATTCTTTCTCTCCCTCCCTCCATCAGTCCCTCCCTCCCTCCAGCCCTCCTTCCCTTTGTTACAATTAATGGATTATTGGATGGTAAAGAGGAAAGTATATATTTAGACATGAATATAACATGATGACAAAAGGCATCAATTTAGGAAAAAAATACCTTTTGGGGTATAGAGGCATAAACCAGTCTAAGGTAGGGAGATGGGTACAGTGGGAAAGTATACTACCAGTACCAATAATCCTCTTTTGAATAGCTGGATCCTAGATATGGTAATCAGAATAATGCTTTCCCACATTTTGTCTTGAAATGGCCAGTCTTGAAATGATCAGATTTGATGAATTCTCAGTATAGTCTTATTGCCAATCATTCTCCCCTTTGTAAAATTAGTAGCAGCCTAATTGCCTGCCAGGTTGATTGTGAGTATCTCTTGCATCCGACATAGGCACAGTTCATTATCATAATCTAAATATGAAAATGAGAGAAGCAAACTCGCTCTTTACTCTGTCTCCTGTTTTCTTTTTTATTTCTGTTATGGCAGTTACATGACTTTTCTATTTTTATTTATTGTCTGTATTGATGCCTAAAAGGCTTATTTTAAATCACTTAATCTGCTGATTAATATTTATTTTCTCATCAATTCAAAAGGATAACATGTATTCAGTATCCGCTGCTTCTTAGGCACTGTACTAGTGGCAACGGATACTAAGGAGGGAAAAATTCCATTCTGTTCCCTCAAGAATTTGACATTTTACTGCGTGTTAGGAATGGGATTAGATGAGCACATAGATAAATATGAGGTAGGGTGTGATGAGGGGAAAAAGAGATGTAATAAAAAGATTCCAGTAAAACTCAAGAGGGGATAACAGCATGATAGCTGCCTTCAAATATTTGAAGGGCTTACTTGTTGAAGAGGGATTTGATTTCTTCTTCATAGCCCCAGAGGTTAGAACTAGGGCCATTCGTTTAAACTGCAAAGTAGGAAATAAAGTAGGTGTGATTTAAGGAAATAAATAGATAATGTGATGTAATAGACTGCTGAGACTGCAGTCAGGATTCTAATCCTGTTTCTGATAATCAGTTGTGTGACTCTGGATAGTCACTTTACTTATGCTCTGTATGTCTCAAGCAACTTCAAAAGTTTGGTTTTTTTTTTCTATCAAGTTATATAGTAACTTCTGATTTGAGCCAGTAGAAGTATTTTCCATACAAGGACTTCTGTATGCTGACAAAATCACAGATACTGCTTACATTTGTATATAAAAAGCACTTTTTGACAATAAGAGCTTTACAAAAGTAGAATGAGATATCTCAAAGGATAATGGGCTCTTCCTGACTAGAAATTTTTAAGCAAAGTTGAGATTACCACTTAATTGCTCTACTGGTAAAGAAGATTTTAGTCACGTGTGGTTCAAAGGCAATAAATAGTCACTTGGCCCCAAGTTCATAAAGACAGTTGTTCAGTTCCTACTTCTGACACATATTGACTGCTTGACCCTGAACCAATCATGTAAACTCTTAGTAGTCCTGGCAATGCTTTTAAACTATAATTTGTAGAGAAGATTTTAATCTGAGCTGGTAAAGAAACTTTTTTGTTGGGAGCTTCCTATATCAATGAAATCAATGATTCATATTAAAAAAGTTGAAGTCTTTTCAAATTTGAGATTCAATCATTCATTGACTTTATTTTACTTACTAGGTCCATTAATTACATCAGTTTTTATTTTCTCACTTTTTTTTTCTTTATAAGAGAAAAAGAATCTCTTTAAGGTATTTATCTATGGTAAATAAAGCAAAATCTATCCAACAAAAGAATACAACTGCTATAAGGATACAGAAGACTAGGGTGTTTCCATTTCCTTTTAAAATAAGTAGTTATCTCAGCTCTCAAACCACAAAGTCATAGCAGATTCAATCCTGGGGGTAACCTAAACTTGAAAGATAGGGGTCCCATCATGTCTAAGGCCTCTCAAAAAGGAAGAAATAGAAAGGTATAGAGTTTGCTGTGTAAATTATTTATAGGGTATCTATTTATTTGCTCTACATAAAAGAAATGTAAGATACAAAAGATTTACAATGTCATACTGACACTAAAGCATGCAATAACATAACTATTTTATTCTCCTAAGAGACTAATATTAAAAGATTAATACATGAAGGATTTTGTGAAAGTACTAAATTGACATTTCATTTTCAACTTTGCTCTATACTATTGAAAGAATGCCATCTGGATCCATGTCTTTTGGCAAGTCAGACCATGGGATTGTGCTTAACTTCCTTCTAGCAGCTATTTTCTCAAAGAATCACTGTAGTATTTTCTAGAAAGTTCTTCAAAATCACAGCCGACACCAAGTAAGAGACCTTAGAGCTTAAGGTTGTTTGAACTCACAAGATTGCCTTAAAGGCTGGAATTGTCCACTTAGATATTACAATTCAGATGTCTATGCTCAAGAAAGAAACACAAAATTTAAAAAAAAAAAACAGCTAGGACTCTAAGATCCAGTTTCAAGCTCACCTGTGTCAGTGTATATGCATAGAATGCATACACTTCCATTTGGGCAACACTATTCTTCAGAGAAGGTCATAGAGTTCTAACATGCTTGCTTATGGAAAGAGAAAGAAAGAAAGAACCAGAAGGAAGAGTCATTCCCTTTATGGTCCATCGGGTGGGTTACTCCTCTGGGCATAGTGACCCATATTCTTTTTTTGTGTGTATTCCTGATCGCCATCATCTTACCTAGTAACCTTTGACATTAAACTAAATGGGAGTAACGGAAAGCAGCCAGGATAGCTTCATGCATGCTCCAAGGGATAGCCTCCATGGGCCCAAACCCTCCTACTTATAAAAGGTGCCAATGAAAACTGTGAAATAATTTCTACAAATCAACTTTTCCACAAGTGAAAATCTTAAGCTCATATTTTGGACATTGGTCTTTTTTGAATAATTTTTCATACACTGCTCACTTTTGCTTATTGCTGAATAGAAAATTTGACTTTCAAACACAAGAATCAAGACAAGCATGAAAATGTAAACAAGAGAGAGAAATCATAAGGGACTTACTAAAGTTGAACTGTTTTGTTTACATTCCTACATGGAAAGAAGATGTGTATAATTCATGAAACTTCAGTATTAGGGTAGCTGAAGGGAATATACATACATACATACATATACATATATATATATATATACATATGTATGTATATATATCATATATATCACATATATATGATATATATATATGAATATATATATAGAGAGAGAGACAGAAGGCACAGGGTGAGTTGAATATGAAGGGATGATATCTAAAAATAAAATCAAATTGAGGGATGAGAGAGGAACACATTGAGAGAGGGAGGAAGGGAGAGAGAGAATGGGGTAAATTGTGTCACATAAAAGTGTCAAGAAAAAACAGTTTTGTAGAAAGGGAAGATGGGGCAGGTGAGGTGGAATGAGTGAATTTTGCTCTCATTGGATTTGACCTGATGAGGGAATAACATACAAACTCAATTGGGCATCTTACCCCACAGGAAAGAAGGAGGAAGGAGATAAAAAAGGGCAGACAATAGAAGGGAGGGCAGATGGGGGAGCAGGTAGTCAAAAGCAAACACTTTTGAAAAGGGACAGGGTCAAGGGAGAAAACTGAATAAAGGGGGATGGGATAGAAAGGAGCATATAGTTAGTCGTTCACAACATGAGTATTGTGGAAGGGTTTTGCGTGATACACATGTGGCCTATGTTGAGTTGCTTGCCTTCTTAGGGAGGAAAGTGGGAAGGGAAGATGAGAGAGAATTTGGAACTCAAAGTTTTAAAAGCAGATGTTCAAAAAACAGTTTTTGCATTCAACTAGAAAATAAGATATACAGGCAATGGGGAATAGAAATCTATCTTGCCTTACAAGAAAGTAGGGTTGAGGGGGAGTGGGGCAATAGAAGGGAGGGCTGACTAGGGAATGGGGCAATCAAAATATATGCCCCCTTGGAGTGGGGGGAGGGTAGAAATGGGGAGAAAATTTGTAATTCATACTTGTGAAAATCAATGTTGAAAACTAAAATTATTAAATAAAGAAATAATAATAAAAAAAGAAATAAGGAGCAGATGGACTTCATAAGAAACTGGAGAGACTTATATGATCTGATGAAGAGCGAAGGGAGGAGAACCAGGAGAACATTGTGCACAACCACAGACACATTGCTTCTGTGATTATTGACTTTGATAGACTTGGCTCTTCCTAACAATGTAAGGTTCTAACACAGCTCCAAAAGACTCATGATGGAAAAGGCTATCCACATCCAGAGAAAGAATTATGGAGTCTGAAGGCAGATTAAAGCAAACTATTTGCTCTCTTTTTTATTTTATTTTATTTTTGCTTTTGTTTCATCTGTCACATGGTTCATTTCATTGGTTACAATTCTTCTTTACAACTTGATTATTGGAAAAAAAGATTTAATGTGGAGGTATTTGTAGAACCTATATCAGATTACATGTTATCTGGGAGGGGGGTGGGGAGAGGAGAGGGAAGGAAAAAAAATTTGGAACTCAAAAACTTGTGGAACCAAGGGTTGTAAACTAAAAAAAAATAATAGATTTTTTTTAAAATCCAAAGAAAAGGAGATTATGCTGGTCTATAGAGCTTCAAGCCTTATGTAAAGCATTAGTTTACATGGTAAGCCAATATTTCATATTCCAAAAGAAAGAGAGTGTCAAAACATGATGTCCAAATGCCAACATGAAATTCAAGAGAGAGATTGGCTTGTAAAGCACAGTATTAGGTAGTGTTTCTTCTAGATCCCTAGGAAAGTATATGTACATGTACGTATACATGTACATATACATATACAGTATACATATGCATATACATGTACATATATGTGTACATGTACACATACATATACATACACATATACATAAGCGTATGCATGCACACACATATGCACCTACACATACATACATATGTGTATATATATGTGTGTGTATATATGTACGTATACATACATATGTGTGTATGTGTGTGTGTCTAAAATGTGAGGCCTGGGACAAGGGGGGGCCATAGTACAAAAGAAGGCTTTAAAAATGAAACTACATGTTAAGTTGTAATATAAATAGACAAGAGGAAGTAAGCTGTTCCCTCCAGAAAGAGAACTGAATTCCATTCAACAAGCAGTTAAGAAGCCCTTTTTCTGTACAAACACTTCAGATATGCACTTAGGATAGAAAGACAGATATGTATTTTAAAATAGTAGCTGCCTCCCTTCTTTGAGTGGAGTGGTACTGAAAGGTACATGGACTCCAAAGCAACAGAGGTTGTCAAAGGAGATTTGCAATGGGCAATAGCAAATGGTGATGTCCCAGGAGAAGTGAGAAGCAAGAAAGGGCAGAAAAAAGCATTGCTATGAAATGGATCATCAATAAAAAGTTCCCTAGGCCCTCAACCATGGCTATTCTATAAGTGCCTGGATGTATAGAAGCCTCTTGAGGAGAGCGGATAACTCCTTGCTGAGTAATATAATTTCTGCATATGTGTGGGAGTGGATGTTCATATAGGTAACATATGCTTCTTCTAACTTGCGAATAAACCTGTTCATATTTTTAGCCTTGAGCATCTATGCTTAAGTAGAAATGATTATTATCTCTAGGGAAGGATGTATTAAAATTTAATGTATTAAAATTAAATATATTAAAATTTCAAAATTGTTTGGTTGAGAGCAATGGGTTAAAGAAGTGAGAGACTTCACAAAGTGTGTCAGAAACATTCTGTCTGCTGATGAAAAAACTGAGAGCAAAAAAAAAGTGAATTGACTGCCTCAGACCACATGGCCTCGAGGAGGCAGAGCTTGGACTAAAATTAAGTGCAATAATCTTTCCACCACACCACGCTTCTTACCACTGATGGATATATCAGAGAACCTGAAATGGGCTAAAGAATGTCAATAGCTCTCAAGTAATTTAAAAGCAAATTTGTATCATTTTATTGCTTTAAAATATAAACAGAGATCATGTGATTGTTTGTTCTATCTTTTCAGTTGTGTCTGACTCTTTGTGACTTGATTTGGCATTTTCTTGGCAAAGATACTGGAGTGCTTTGCCATTTCCTTCTCCTGCTCATTTTACAGAAAAGGAAACTGAGGCAAATTGGTTGAAGTGACTTGCCCTGGGTCACACCACTAGTAAGTGTCTGGGGTCAGATTTGAACTGGAGAAGATGAATCTTCCTGACTTCAGTCCCAGCACTCTATGCGCTATGCCACCTGGCTGCCCTTAGGAACAAAGATCACAGCTTTGTCATATACTCAGTTTAAAATATTTCTCTGTTTATCAAAGCCTGTATAACTTATTATTATTTCAATGCCTGAAATAACATTTGATGCCTGGTATGCTACTGTTCCCCAAACATTCCTCTTAAAACAATGTCTTCTTTACCTTTTAATTCTTTCTATAATGGTACATAAACAAATAAGGATATGCTCAGTATACCCATTTAGATGATTCTTTTGTCTAGCTGCTGAATAGAAATCATAATTCAAGGTTCAAGTTTAAAAAGGTAAAGAGTTCCCAAAGAACCAAGACCATGACTCTGTAGGCATTTAAAAGAAATATGTAAGTACTGATAGATATCCTATTTGAAGACTTAATTTAGCTTACAATATAAACAATAACAGATGAATTCGAGATGATAATACAAGAAAACATATTTCAACTTCTCATTTTTACCTAAAGTTGCTTGGATTCCTGGAAGCAAAAAAAGTTATTTTCTGTTAATAGAATTTACTAATAGAAATGAAATACTAAAATTCTAAATCTAAAAAGTAACATTTCTTTTCCTTCACTGCCTCAAACAATATTAGATTTCATCTGTAAAGGAGTAATAATTCCTTTGAAACATCACAGTTTTATGAGTTGCAATTACCAAAACAATTCACCACCATCTGGCCAAGCTCCAGGTGAGAAAGTTCCCCAAACTTGTTTGATACATGTCATCCATCACTGTGACCATACTGGGAACATCTCTTCATGCAGTCCAATGTCACATTATTTCTGTTGGCTGTCACATCACACTATTGCCTCAGATTAAGCTTGAAATTCACTAAGACTCCCAGATATTTTTTTTCTTTAGAAGAACTAAAAAAAAACATTTAAGCCTGGGCTCCCCATATTATATTTAGCAAGTTGATTTCTACAACTTTAGCATAAGACTTTACATTTTTCCCTATTGAATTTTATTTCACCAAATTTAGCCCAGTGCTCTATCTAGCCCATTAAGAACTTTTTCTGGATCTTGATCATTCTATTCAGGGGATAAATTATCTTTTTCAGCTTTGAGTCATCTTTTAATTAGAGAAACATGATATCAACGTCTCTATCCAAGTCATTAATAAAAGTGCTGGGGGCGGGGCAAGCACAGATCCTTTCATCATTCTACTAGAAACCTCTTTGCAAGGTGATAAGGAGCACTTTTGAGTTCAGCCATTTAATCTATTCTGAATTCATCTAATTTTACTACCATCAAGCCTTAATCTCTCTTATTTTCCTACAGGTATAGCATTTTACTAAAATCTAAATGAACTATATCCACAGAATTATTTTTATCTATTACTTACATAAGCTTGTCCAAAAAAGAGGGAAACAAGGTATTTCTAGTATGACCTGTCCTTGGTGAAACCATTCTGACCCTTTAGGGCCATTGCTTCCTTGTCTAATTACTAGCCATGTATTTAAAAATATGCATTAAAAATTTCCCTTGGTTCAAAATGTAACAACTTTCATTTTTTCAGATTCTATTCCTTTCTTTTTTGAAACTCACAAAACACATCTCTTTCTTCAGTCTTACAGTATCTCTCCTGTCGTCTATGATCTTTGAAATGTCACTGAGAGTGTTTTAGAAATTATGTGTCTGTTCTTTTATTAGCTGAAGATGTAATTCTTTTGTGCCAAGTAACTTGAATTTGTCAAGGAAACCTCATTGCTTACTTATTATCTGCATTCTTAACTTTCATATCAAATTCATATTAGTAAATTTTTGTTTGTTATCTCCATGGGAATTTAGATTTTTCACCTTGGCAAAGAAAATAGAGGAGAAATTAGAATTAAACTTCTTTGCTTCCTTCCTGTTGTCACTTAGTATCATACCATTCACTCTGAGCATAGAATCAAAAATATAGAACTGAAAATAAAATGAGAAGTAACATAATGGGCCCAGTTTCCAGAACAATTAAATCCCCTCAATGATGTCTGCAGGAGCTGAGTTGAAAGAAAGTGTGATGATAGGGTGAGGATGAATGACATTGCTAATCCCATGACTTTGGGGTTCAGTTTGGCCTATCTTTTTCAGAGCCTGAGGGGAGATGGTGATCAATGTATTGCTGGTGGTTTGACTTACCTAGCATATGTTGCCTCAGTTCTCTCCTTCAAGGTCCCTTCCTTTCTCAGGTGGGATGGCTTGTCTGCCCTGTAGTGTATTTTGATAATAAATCACTTGTTTCTTTTTTCTATTGATCTTCACCCAAGTGGTTTCCACCATGCTTGTTCCTGGTTTCCCTGGATTTCCATATAAGAATATCTATATCTATATATGTACATATGTGTGTGCATATGTATTTGTGTGCATACATATATGTGTGTGTATATTTTCAATAAGTTTTAATTTGCTTTTTATATTACAAGTTCCCTTTAGTATCTTCTCTCTCCCACCTAGAGAGTCATGTTGACGATGTTGCTTGTTGTTCAATTGTTTTCCGATTGGGTCTGATTCTTTATTGATTTTTGGGGGTTTTCTTGGCAAAGATACTGGAGGAGTTTGCTAAATCCTTCTCCAACTCATTTAATAGATGAGGAAAATATGTCAAACAGAGTTAAGTTTCTAGCCCAGGATCACAGAGCTAATAAGTGTCTGAGGCTGGATTTAAGCTAACAACGATGAGTCTTCCTGACTGAAGGCTGAGCACTCACTAGCTGTCTCTATGGAATCATCCCACAAAATATATAGTATTTTTAAAGAGAAAAGAGATGAAAATAGCATAACAGCTATCAATTCATAGAAAAAGTTTGAAAATAAGTACAATGTGTAACACTAGTAGCCCTTCCATTTCTGTAACAGGTGAGGAGGTTCTCCTATCTCTTCTTCTGAGCCATGCTTGGTTTCCCACAAACAAATTTCCTATTACTTGCCTATCCCCCTCCTCCACCACCCCTGCCCTGGGATTTCTCTTCAGATCTTCTCAAACTGTCCGAGGAAAACATGGGTTGTGCCCCTATTTTTCTTTGTCTCCACCAACACTTCATTTGCCCTAAGGTGCTATTTTCATTCTTTTGTGGGGGAAAATCTCGAAAGCTTGGAATTTTTTGACCTATTCCACCGTCTTCCCAGAATCCTCTCCGATTGTCTCTATTTCTTAATTGGTTAAGGATGCACATCTATAAAACTATGAGAAGTATGCAACTTCCTTCTCTTCTAATTTTTATAATACTTTATTAAACATTAAGATCACATATTGATTTAGAATATATTATGGAATATGGTATGAGGTGTTGGTTTAAGACAAGTTTCTGCCAGCTTGCTTTACAGGATCCCCACACATTTCATCAGCTGGAGAACACTTTCCTTATAATTTCCAATTTCTGGTTTGTAAAACACTAGTTCATTGATTTTTTTCTGGTATTCTCCCTTATCTAGTTATTTTATTTTATTTTATTGATTCTCTCTCTCTCTCTGTCTCTCTCTCTGTCTCTCTCTCTGTCTCTCTCTCTCTCTCTCTCTCTCTGTCTCTGTCTCTGTCTCTCCCCCCCCCTCTGTCTCTCTCTCACACACATACACACACACACACACACACACACACACACACACCATCCTGCCCTCCTATTACTTACCTTCTCCCTTCTAAATATCCCTCCCCTATCCCCCCATTCCCATTAATCTAAACTACCTTTACCCATTCCTGATGAAAGTAGGTTACCAGAACTACCAGCCCTCCTCCCCATCTAAATCCTCTGTATCCTTTCTTCTTCTTGCACCTCTTTTGTATAAAATAGTTACTGTTTTTAGTTGTTTCTAAATGATTTAACTTTTTAAATTCATATCATAGTCAGGTTTATCCCCCTCTTTCTTATGAGCTTGACAATTATTAATAAGAATGTTAGACATACATTTTACATTTTATGTTATATAAAAGGTAAGCAATCTGTTCTTATGAATCCCTTATAGTCAGTCTTTGGTGTGTACATTATGTTTCTCTTGGTTCTTGTATGTTGATTCTTCTAATTTGATGATTTTTTTAACAAAGTTTTAGAAGTCTGAGGTTTTGTCAAATGTCCATTTTTTCCATTTAATATAATACCAAAACTTGAAGGGTATGATATTTTCAGCAGGAACCCCAGGTCTTTTGCTCTTCGATATATTGTGTTCCAAGACCTGTGGTCCTTTAATGTCTCTGCAGCTGGGTCTTGTGTAATTCTGACTGTGGCACCCTCATATTTAAATTGCTTTCATCTTGATCCTTTTAATATTTTATCCTTGATCTGGGGGTTCTGGAATTTGACTATGATATTCCTATGCGTTTTCCTCATAGGATCACTTTTAAGTGGTGTGCGATGGATTTTTTTCTGATTCTACTTCCCTGCCTTGTTCTAATGCTTCAGGACAATTTTCTTTATTTATTTCTTGTATTATTGTATCAAGATTATTTTTTGATCATAACTTTCAGTTACTCCAACTATTTTTGTATTTTCTCTTCTTTATCTATTCTCCGAATCTATTGTTTTTCTTATAAGATATTTCACTTTCTCTTCTGTTTTTTTGCTATTCGTGTTTTTTTTTATTTCTTGATCTCTTATAATTTTACTGGCTTCACTTTGCCCAATTCTAATTTCCAAGGTTTCATTTTCCTCCTTGAGATTCTGGATTTCCTTTTCTAATGGGTTGATTTTCCTTTCATAACCTTATTGTTTTTCTTGGATTATTTTTACTTTTTTTTTTTTTTAGTTTTTCCTCCATCTCTGTCATCTGACTTTTAAAGTCTTTTTTAAGATCTTCTACAAATTCTTTTTGGGCAAGCGACCATTTGACGTTGCTCTTTGGGGTTTTTTACTTCAATACCCTCCTCTGAAGATGAACTCCAGTTATATCTATTCCTGTAATATGTTTCTATGGTTGGATTCTTTCTCCTTTGCCTGTACATTTTTTTTGTAATAATAACTTGCTTTTTGTAATCACTTCTAGCCCTGGGGTATTGGAAACTCATGCCTCTTGCCCCAGATCTTTAGTTCTCTCCTCTGCCCTGGAACCAAAGCCAAAACTCCAACCTTCTGTAAGTGTCCACAGCCAGGTGCTTTCTGCCCCACTGCTTCTGCACTTACCCAGTGTGTACTGGTTGCTTCTCACCCCCACTGCTCTTCGGAGAACAGCTGAGTCTCACATTCCTTGTCAGCAGAGGTTCCCACAGTCTTCCTAGGCTCCAATGCACAACTCCCCTTACTATCCCAGGGTGAAAAGTTCCAGTGGCTGGAGGGGAGGCAGCCTCTCAGACCAACTAACCCTGGGGCTTGCAGCTAGTTGTTTCAATGGATTGCTAGCTTGTGGTTAAAACAGAAGCTAGCCTGGAGGTCTCCTCACAGGGACCAAACCTAGTCCTGGGGTTTCTCTTCAGATCTTCTTAAAGTGTCTGAGGAAAACATGGGTTGTGCCCCTATTTTTCTTTGTCTCCAGCCACACTTGTTTGCCCTAAGGTGCTATTTTAACTCTTTTGTGGGGGAAAATCTTGAGAGCTTGGAATTTTCTGACCTACTCTGCCATCTTCCCAGAATCCTCTCCAATTGTCTCTAGTTCTTAATTGGTTAAGGATGCATATCTATAAAACTATGAGAAGTATGCAACTTCCTTCTCTTCTAATTTTTATAGTACTTTATTTACTACTAAGATCATATATTGATTTGGAATATATTATGGAATATGGTGTGAGGTGTTGATTTAAGACAAATTTCTGCCAGCTTGCTTTCTGGGATCCCCACATATTTTATCAGTTGAAGACTTTCTTTATAATTTTTGATTTCTGGTTTTTAAAACACTGGTTTATTGGTTTTTTTTCTGGTATTCTCTCTTAGCTAGTTTATTTCATTTTATTGATTTTCTCTCTCTCTGTCTCTGTTTCTGTCTCTTTCTCAATAATAACAGATATTTTGATGCCTACTGCTTTACGAATGAATTTACGAATTTTGATGTCTGGAAGTGCTATTTCATCTTTATTCCAAAGTTTCATAATTTGCCATGATAATCTAATTTTTTTCAATTTATTAATCTATTTATTTTTAATTTTCAACATTCACTTTGATAACTTTTAAATTTTCTCCCCCTCCCTCCCTACTCCTTCCCCAAGAGGGCATGCAATCTGATATGGGCTCTACACATACATGCCTATCAAAAACATTTGCACATTAGTCATGTTGCATAGAAAGATTATAACAAATGAGAGAAACCATGAGAAAGAAAAGAAAACAAAACAAAACACAAAAGAAAATAGTCTTCTTTGCTCTGCATTCCTGACTCCATAGTTCTTTCTCTGGATGTGTATGGAATTTTCCATCACGAGTCCTTTGGAAATGTTTTAGATCCTTACATGAGATGTGCTAAATCTTTCAAAATCAGTCCTCGCACACTGTGGCTGTTACTGCGTACAGTGCTTTCCTGGTTCTCCTCACTTCACTCAGCATCAGTTCATATAAGCCTTTCTAGGTTTTCCCAAAGTCTACCTTTTCATCATTTCTTTTTGTTATTATTATTTTTTCATTTTCAACATTCATTTCCATAAGTTCAAATTCTCTCCCCATCACTACCACCTCCATCCCCAAGACACCATGCAATCCAATATATGTTTTACATATTAAAAACATTTTCACATTAGTCATGTTTCCTAAGAGAATTATGATGAATGGGAGAAACCATGAGAAAGAAAACAAAACAAAATAAAAAACAGTCTTCTTTGTTCTGCATTCCTAACTCCATATTTCTTTCTCTGGATTTGGCTGGCAATTTTCCATCATGTGTCCTTTGGAAACACTTTAGGTCCTTCAATTGTTGAGAAGAGCTAAGTCTATCAAAAACAGCCCTTGTACAGTGTGGTTGTTACTGTGTAAAATGTTCTCCTGGTTCTGCTCACTTCACTCAGGATTGGTTTATATAAGTCTTTCCAGATTTTCTGGAAGTCCACTTGCTCATCATTTTTAATAGCACAAGAGTATTACATTATATTCATATATCACAACTTGATCAGCTATTCCCCAATTGATAGGCATCCCCTCAATTTCCAGTTCTTAGCCACCACAAAAAGAGCTGCTACAAATATTGTTGTACATGTGGGACCTCATCCCATTTTTATGATCTCTTTGGGATATAGCACTTGAAGTGGTTTTGCTGGGGCAAATGGTATGCCCATTTTATAGGTCTTTGGACATAGTTCCAAATTGCTCTCCAGAATGGTTGGATCATCTCACAGCTCCATGAACAATGAATTAGTCTTCCAACTTTCCCACATCTTCTCCAGCATTTATCATTTTCCTGTTTTGTCTTGTTAGCCTATCTGATAGTTGTGATGTGGTAGCTCAGAGTTGTTTTGATTTGCATAACTCTAATCAATAGTGATTTAGAGCATTTTTTCATATGACTATAGATAGCTTAAATTTCTTCCTCTGAAAACTACCTGTTCATATCCTTTGACCATTTTTCAATCAATGAATGACTTGTATTCTTGAAAATTTGACTCAGTTCTCTATATATTTCAGAAATGAGGCCTTGTTCAGAGACACTGGTTGTAAAAATTCTTTCCCAGTTTTCTGCTTCCCTCCTAACCTTGGTTGCATTGGTTTTGTTTGTGTAAAAAACAAAAAAAAAATTGAACATAACAAAAATTATCTATTTGTTATTTCATAATGTTCTCTATCTCTTCTTTGGTCATAAATTCCTCAATTATCCATAAATCTGACAGATAAACAATTCCTTGCTCCCCGAATTCATTCACAGTATCAGCCTTTTTACCTAGATTGTATACCCAAATATTGATTTATGCCCAGTTTAGCCTATACTATTGTAACGGTAATCAAGGCAGGATTTTTTGCAGTTCTTCTCTTTGATGCCTTTGATAAGTCTGGCCTTTGTTTGAATGGGACAGGTAAAGTGGGATCTTTTGTCTTGGAGTGTTTCTCAGCACTAAGACAATCAAGAGTCATTGATTAGAAACAATGTATATGATGTGGTACTAGTGAGTGGAATGCTGAAATAGTGAAGCTGCCTCAGTGTGGGACAAGACCTTACCTCTCCTAACATCCACCCCTACCCTGCACCCCTTCTATATTTTTAGAAACTGCTCTGCTGAGAAAGTAGAGATAAGAAATTACCTCAGTAGACAGATACCTGCAAGGTCCTGTTTATGTAGCTTTTACTCCCTTTTTGCTGAGTACCAGTCCCTGGCCACACACCTGTCTTTTTGTTCTCTGTTCTTTATTGCTGGGAAAAGATTCTGCATTTAGAATGTGAGCTTCAAACCCAGTCAATGGGAAGAGGAACCAGTGGGAAGCGTGGGGGGAACTCTGCATTAGGGTCTGTATAACTTGCTTTGAGCTGTATACAACACACACACACACACACACACACACACACACACACACACACACACACTTGCTGGAATCATCTTGGGCCATACTGGGTATGTCCTTTCTCATAAGAAAGCAATAAACTCCTGTTTGCCTTTTCTCAACAACAGTCTCTGTATATTTTTAATGCGAATAGTGGTCTCAAACCCATACGCTAGTGATTAATTAACTTTCCCACCATGGAGGGTGAGCTTGGAGCACTCAAGGTCCTGAATAGTGTATATGTACTGGTAGGTTAGCATTTGACTTTGGGGGCAAGGGCAAATTGTTGGAACCCACCCCCTCTTTGATTACCCAAACAGACAGGTGTTAGTGCTTCTCTGGTAACTATGTATTGCTATAGAGAGACTGGTTTGTTTTATTTGCTCTGTTTATAATTTCTGATTTGTAATTTCTATTTCTATTTGCCTGGGGTTCAGAGGGCTGATATTTTCCCCCTGAACTAAGTGAATGATATATGTGTGTTTAATTAAACTAAGATTGTTAATCCTTTAAAGTTGCTTTCCTTAGAAAAGCAGATCTAATAACCAGTGTTGGCAGCCTGCCTGTGTGTTCTTGTTGTTCGGCTTACACAGCCACAGTAGCTGCTAGTAGCATTGTTGTTACGACTATTGTCCAATTTTCCCAGAAGTTTTTGTGAAACAGTGAATTCTTATCCCAGAAGCTGAGGTTGTTGGGGTTTATCAAACCGCTGATTGCCATAATCGTTAACTACTGTGTCATGTGTACCTAAACTATTCCACTGATCTACCTCTCTGTTTCTTAGCTAGCACCAAGTAGTTTTGATGATTGTGGTTTTATAGTACAATTTAAGATCTGGTATGACTAGGGAAGCTTCCCTAGTTTTTCTTTTCATTAATTCCCTTGATATTCTAGACTGTTTGTTCCTCCAGATGAATTTTTATATTATTTTTTCTAGCTCTATAAAATAATTTATTGATTGTTTGGTATAGCACTGAATAAGTAAATTAATTTAGGTAGAGTTGTCATCTTCATTATATTAGCTTGGCCTACCCACAAGCAACTGATGTTTCTCCAGTTATTTAGATCTGACTTTATTTGTGTGAAAAGTCTTTTGTAATTATGCTCGTATAGTTCCTGGGTTTCTTTTGGCAGGTAGACTCCCAAATATTTTATAATGTCTACAGTAATTTTAAATGGAATTTCTCTTTCTAACTCTTGCTGTTGGACTTTGTTAATGATTTATAGAAATGCTGATGACTTATGTGGTTTATTTTATATCCTGCAACATTGCTAAAGTTGTTTTTTATTGCAGGTAGTTTTTTTTTTTAACTTGATTCTCTAGGATTCTGTAAGTATATCATCATAGCATCCACGAAGTGATAACTTACTTTCTTTGCCTATTCCAATTCATTCAATTTATTTTTCTTCTCTTACTGCTAAAGCTAACATTTCTAGTAGGAATAACAGTGGTGTAAATTGACATCCTTGTTTTACCCCGGATCTTACTGGAAATGAATCTAGATTATCTCCATTACACATAATGCTTGCTGAAGGTTTTAGATAGTTGCTACTTATAATTTTAAGGAAACCTGCATTTACTCCTATGCTCTCTAGTGTTTTTAATAGGAATGGGTGTTGTACTTTTTCAAAAGCTTTTTCTGCATCATTTGAGATAATCCTATGGTGTCCGTTAGTTTTGTTGCTGATATGATCAGCTATACTGATAATTTTCCTAATATTCAACCAGGCCTGAATTCCTGGTATAAAACCTACCTCATCAAAATTTATTATTCTTGTGAGAAGTTGCTGTAATATTTTTGCTAATATTTTATTTAAAACTTTTTCATCTTTATTCATTTTGGAAATTGCTCTATAATTTTCCATCTCTGTGTTGGCTCTTCCTGTTTTAGGTATCAATACCATATTTGTATCATAACAAGAATTTGCTAGCACTGCTTCTTTATCTATTTTCCCAAATAGTCTATAACGTATTGAAAATAATTGTTCTTTAAATGTTTCATAGAAGTCACTTGTAAATCCATCTGGCCCTGGAATTTTTTTTCTGAGGAATTTCATTGATGGCTTTTGAATTTCTTTTTCTGAAATGGGGTTATTTGAGTTTTTTACTTCTGTTAATTGGAACAATTTATTTTTTTTTTGTAAATATTCATCCTTTTCACTTAGATTGTCAAATTTATGGGCATACAGTTGGGCAAAATAATCCCTAATTATTGTTTTAACTTCCTCTTCATTGGTGGTGAATTCGCCCTTTTTCATTTTGATAATGGTAATTTGGTTTTCTTCTTTCTTTTTAAAATCAAATTAACCGAAGATTTTATCAATTTTATTGTTTTTTTTTTTATAAAACCAGCTCTTAGTTATATTTATTGCTTCAACAGTTTTCTTAATTGCAATTTTATTGATATCTCCTTTGGTTTTCAGTATTTCTAATTGGTATTTAATTGTGGATTTTTAATTTGTGTTTTTTTTCTAGCTTTTTAAGTTGCATGCCCCATTCCTTGATATCCTCTTTCCCTATTTTTTCATGGAAGCATTTAGAGCTATAAAACTTCCTCTAAGAACTACTTTCATTTCATCCCATAAGTTTTGGTATGTTGTCTCATTATTATCATTCTCATGAATGAAGTTATTGAGTGTTTGTATGATTTGCTTTTTGACCCACTCATTGTTTAGGAAAAGATTATTTAGTTTCCAATTGATTTTTATTCCATCTTTCCACAGCACTTTATTACATATAATATTTTTATTGCATCATGATCTGAAAATGGTGCATTTAATATTTCCTCCTTTCTGTACTGGACTGTGAGTTTCTTATGCCCTAGTACATTGTCAATTTTCATATAAATGCCATGTACCACTGAGAAAAATGGACATTCCATTCTATCCCCATTCAGTTTTCTCCAGAGGTCTATCATATCTACCTTTTTCTTCTTTTTTTTATTATTCTCCATTTTGTCTTTTTTATTTTATTTTTATTTTTTTATTTTTATTTTTTCATTTTTTTATTAAATTTATTTTTAATATGTTTGGTTTTCAGCATTGATTTTCACAGGCGTTTGAATTACAAATTTTCTCCCCATTTCCACCCCCCCACACTCAAAAATGGCATACACTCTGGTTGCCCT
>CM053622.1:438416235-438458652 GCA_028646595.1 Phalanger gymnotis
TCAGTGGTCTTTTGGACCTCCTTTTCCATTTGGCTAATTCTGCCTTTCAAGGCATTCTTCTCCTCATTGGCTTTTTGGAGCTCTTTTGCTATTTGAGTTATTCTGTTTTTTAACGTGTTGTTTTCTTCAGTATATTTTTCAGTATTTTTTGGGTCTCCTTTAGCAAGTCATTGACTTGTTTTTCATGGTTTTCCCACATCCTTCTCATTTGTCTTCCCAGTTTTTCGTCTACTTCTCTAACTTGCTTTTCCAATTCCTTTTTGAACTCTTCCATGGCCTGAGACCAGCTCACATTTTTCTTGGAGGCTTTTTTTGTAGGCTCTTTGACTTTGTTGACTTTTTCTGGCTGTATGTTTTGGTCTTCTTTGTCACCAAAGAAAGATTCCAGAGTCTGAGACTCAATTTGGGCGCGTTTTCGCTGCCTAGCCATGTTCCCAGCCAACTAACTTGACCCTTGAGTTTTTCCAGCGGGGTATGACTGCTTGTAGAGTAAAGAGAACTACGTTCCAAGCTTGGGGGGGATGTGCCAGCTCTGCCACACCAGCACTCCTCCTTCCCTAAGAACCCCCAACCAGGACTGGACTTAGATCTTCAGCAGGCTCTGCACTCCTGCTCTGATCCACCACTTAATTCCTCCCACCACGTGGGCTTGAGGCTGGAAGCAACTGCAGCTAGTTCTGTAGCTGCCCCACCTTCGTTGCCCTAGGCAGTGGCTGAACCTTGAACTCCTTCCACTCCTGCAGCTTTTCCCACTAATCTTCTCTGTTGTCTTTGGTGTTTGTGGGTTGAGAAGTCTGGTAACTGCTGCAACTCACTGATTCAGGGCGCTCAATTAGCTTATAATTTAATCCAAGGAAATAGTATTAATGAACAACCTGTTTTGTTACGCAAATGTAGATGTATAGTTTCAACTTATTCTTTCTGTTATAGCCAGGTTGATTAGGCAAAGGAACAAAAGCATTTAGATTAAAGGAATTTATTCAGAGATAGTCAACATACTAGTTTTTAATGATATGGTAGACTAGTCTGGTCTTAGGCAGACTTTTCAGCTTTCATCAGTATACTTTGAAAAACCAATTTTGATTTCTGATATGGAATCTGAATACAATATTTGTGTGAAAGTCCAGTTATGAAGAAGCTGAGCAAGTGAATTAAAATGGGAGAGTTGAAGAGTTGTTAACTGGATGAGATCAAGAACTCTATCACACAGTAAACAGTTCTGACCAATGAAAAGAGAAGCTCACTTTCTCAAGAAAAATATCCTCAAAACCACCCAATTTCTTGTAAGAAAATGATTTGATTTGCTATGAGAACAGCTTCTGAGGAAGTTTTGGCTTCAGGTAAAATTACTAGTGTTGTTTTCCTCCTGGGTCCTACTGTGATGTTAATACAACTGGACAGTAGTCATCTCTCTGCCTGAGGTGATAAAAATAAATGCTGCAAATGAATAAATAACAATAGTTCACTTAAAACCTGCTTTATCCTTTCTAAGTCATTTTTCATTCTTTAAATCTTCTTTCAAAATATTGTTTTCTCAAAAATTAAAGTTCCTCAAACTACCTCAATTAAATTATTCAAATAGATCTTTAATTTCCCCCTTTTAATTCCCTATTCCCATCAAATAATGGTGATATAAAACTTCAATCAATCCTATATTGTGGACAATTTTCCCTTACGATATTTAGTCACAAATACATTGAAAGCCCACTTGCCAAGAATTTTGTCTATATTCTATACAGTCTTAAAATTTCTTAGAAAAGTGAAATAAATCTTTGTGAATGATTTAGTTCAAAGTGTTCTTTTATGATGATTTGAATTCCTCTAATGCTTTACAATTTCCTTATTTTTCATTTCTCTTCCAATGTTTTCCAATTAGGGACTTTTTTGGTCAGTAGCTATCCACAGATTTATTCTTTAGATGGCACAATAGAAAGGACACTAATTTTGATCAATCGGCAATTAATTCTGTGCCCTTGGACAAATCATTTCACCTCTTGGGGTTAAGTTTCTTTGATTGTAAAAACAAAGGATTGGACTAAATGATTTCAAAACATTCCAATGCTAGGAATACACAATTCTGAATTTTGATTTGTTATGGTTTAATAACTTTGAGCACCACTAGGGAATATATGGCATATGAGAAAAAAGAATATGTAATCCAGTTAAAAAGATGACAAACAAACATGAAATAAGTAGAGAATGACATAAATTAGTTCAGGTATAAGTGCTAAATTGCACAGTTGACTCTAGATCAACTTTCTGAGTTATGAGAGAGAAATTAACTAGGAATAATAGAGAAGTTGGGATTGGCTTCGTGAAGCCAGGCCTTGAGGTTGGGGTAGAGAGGTTAAGGTCACCCAACTGGGATAGGTCAGAGGTCTACCTCTGTCAAATATACTTGAGTTGGTTGGCCTGGGAAACTAACTCGCTCAATTGTATTCTAAATTGTAAACCTCAAAGCGACTTCTCATTTGTACCAGGTTAAGGGTCAAGAGTGTCCTCAGACTGGACACAGGAAGTCCTGGAGTAGAGTCACTGGCCAGGTGTTTGCTCTAGAAGGCAGAGTCCTTCTCTGGGAGCTGGTCTCTACCCTCCAAGCAGGGCATTGGGGGGAGTCAAGAGTGACGAATGGCACATGGCTGGTGGTGGGGCACATGCTGCTTTCCTCATAAGAGGCCATGTGGAGGATGGATGGGAGACCGGCAGGCCCTTTGGAGCCCTCTGCTAGTCTGAAGAGGAAGTGCCTCTCCCAGAGGAGGAGAGCTGGTGTGCCAGTAAGGCAAAATGGGCTTAGTTTAACGGGTGCCCTTGAGGAGGCTTTTGTTTATGGTGAAAGTACTTTCACCTGTTAAATGATAAGCCCCAGGCCCAAAGCCCTATCAGGTGTGAAACCTGTGTGGGCGTAGATTAAGGACTTAAAAGGGGCCAATTTGGGAATCAATGGGTCTCTGGACTCTGGTCTCTAGTGGTTGAGGGACTTGAGAACACCAGAGGCTCGGCTGCGAGGCGAGAAAACTACAGCTGGAAAAAAATCCGAAGCAGAGCCCTGTGTGGACAAAGGAGTTTGAGCGAGGTCTTGAGGCCGGCGAGTATGATTTATGCCATCTTATTTTTCTGTGGCCTCCTGGCTACTCTTGTGAGGCAGGCCTACTGGGCCTGGAGGCTTGTGTTCACAATACTGGAATGGGGAGGTTGGTTCGCTAATTTGTTGCTCTGGGCCCTGAATAAATTTTTTGATGCCTTCTGCTTGGAGAATTCTGTATACCCAACGGTTTCGAACCATTCAGATATTTATACGATCCTTTTTGAGATCATAAATTAGGCCTTCCTACTACAGCTGGCTAACATTTCCATTTGCCTAGCCGTCCAGCAGGAGGCATTTGGCAGCCCAGGGCCAAGTCCAGATCCTAATTGTGTAGATGAAAACCTGTCTGCCATCTCCAGCTGGTGGAGAAGGTGCCAACGGCAGCCTGGCCTCAGTCGTACTGCAGCAAGAAGAAGCGCACAGGGGCCAGTTTTTCTCTCCTTGTGTTGGTAAGCAAAATGGGCTCTTAGCACTTAATTCAACCAAGTGCCCTTGAAGAGTTTGGCTTTTGTTTCCCTTTGAGTAATTCAGTGTATTTCATTGAGCCTTACTAGGCGCTAAGCCACAGTGCCAAACCACTATTGGGTGTAAAATCTATGTGGGTGTGGATTGGTAACTAAGGTGGGGCCCAAGGTGGGGCTAACTTAGGGGAGGGCCTACTTTACACATGAGTTTGAATGACATGTCTGGGATATCAGAGGCTTTTAGACCATGTGGGTTTAAGTCATCTTTTTGTGACAATTCTAGGTCACGTGGGTGAGTTGCATGTGTGACTCACCCCTGAGCCTGAAAAAAAGTATAAAACCTGGGGTTGGCTTTCTATTCCTTGGAGCTCTTACCCACAGCAGTCGTGGCCCGAGTGAGTCTGGACCAGCCCTCGTTATGAACTCCTGGGCTGAACCTAGATGTTGGTAACCATGAATCTCTATTTGCTCTGTCTGTTGATGTTTGTAATTTGTTTAGGGCTCTCACTCATGCTGGTGCGCTGATGCGGAGACTCCAGGCAGTTGTAGCTAAGGGCCCTCTAGTTTGTAACCTGGATGCTGAGACTTTGTTAAACTCTGGTAACTGTGTATTGGGATTTGAATCAGACAAGGTCTATCTGTCCATGTTTGTACTTTGTTTGTATTTTCCTCTGAAGTTCAGGGTGCTGGTGTTTTCCCCCCAAACTAAGTGAATGGTATTTGTATGCTGGATTAAAGTAAGCTTGTCAACCCCTTAACATTGCTTTCCTTACTAAAGCAGATCAAAAGAACCTGTGCTTTTGTGTCATGCTTGTTGTTGGAGTTGTGTTGGTCTTTTACCCCCACAACAGCTGCCAGCCAGATTGTTGAAACACTGCCCTTCAGGGATGTCAGCTCCTCCACAGTCAGGTCCTCCAGCATGTTGGCCTTCAGACTCTGCAGCAACTTACAGGCTACCCCTATGGTACCTCCAGTGGCCATCAGGTCATCCATGATCACCACCTTCTAGCCCAGCTCCATGGTGTCTTCCTGGATCTCCAGCTCTGCCTGACCTTATTCCAAGGAGTAACTGGTGGACACCATAGGCCCTGGAAGCTTCCCTCCCTTTTTAATGAGCACAAACCCTATTCCGAATTTCTGGGCCAGGGAGGAACCAAACAGGAAACCTTGAACATCCAAACCTGCAATATAATCAGTCTTTGTCTTCTGACTTTCTTTCAGGTGATCAGCCAAAACTTCAATGGAAGCTCAGAAGGTATCTGGGTCCTTTAGCAAAGGACTGATGTCCTGGAATAGGATGCCAGGCTTGGGGAAGTCAGGGAAGCTCAGGACCCGCCAGGCAACAAGCTGCAGCTGGGACTCTGCCATGCCTGCTGCTTGTGGTGGCACCTCTTATTAATACTATTATTCACAACAATGGAAAGAATAGGAAATCTCCCTCTCTGACCCAGGAAGATGGTGAGATTTTATGAAAGATTTTGGCATAGACTCCAGTTAAGGCATATTCCTCCCTCAACAGCCATTCCCTTTCTCAAGATTTTGAGTGATTACATAACCTCATCCCATGCAAGGCATATCCAATAAAGTTCTAAGTCAGTATAGAAATAAAGTTAACTTAAAATTTTGAACCAGAATGATTTACTTTAGGAAAGGACTATATGAAAACTACCGCTATATCTATACATCCTATTTATGTGAATAAATTGGGTCCCCTAAACAAGTCTGCACACAGCTATTCACTAAACTATAGCAAGACATGTTGACTTAATACAACCAATACATCACAGTCTATAAGCTTTGCTTCTCTTCTAGTCTTGGCAGGCATCATAGGCAAATTTGGAAGATCAAATAGTTTCTCCTCAAAGAAATTGAATAGTTATATCTATGATAATATGTGTTTCTTATTTTGCTATTCTTTGCATTTTGTCTTCACTGAGCTATTCTTTATCCTGTCACATGTTATCAGTTATGATTTGAAGATCTCGGCCTGGCTGACAATACAACAAGGATACCACTTGGAAAACAAGTAATATTTTGATATTTATTTCTTCAACCTGTTTTCATATTTAATTTACAGATAACCTTAACAGATACACTTGATCAAGGTCTGACCTTTCCTGACAAAGTAACTCAGAATATAATACATGCCTGTCAATAATATATTACTCAGGGTTCAGGTCAGAGTGTACAAGGTTTCTGGGGGAGAGAAGCCATTTACTTAGCTTTTCATATATATATATCATCTTTTCCCCTTAAATTTTCCTATATTTTGACATTTTCAAACTGAGAATTCAAACATTCACTAAGCATTCACTCTATGCCAGAAATTGTGCTAAATGCCGGGAGTACAAAGAAAAGAATACTACTGTCATTGCCTCAAGGAGCTTACATACCAATAGATAGCATGTGAATAAGTATGTACATATAAAATAGGTAAGTAGGTACTTAAATATATATAGATACAGAGATAGATGGATAATGGGTGATGAGTGATAGAAGTAGATACAGGTGATATAGACATGGAAATAGATATAGAATATATGCAGAATAGATAGAAGGTAATTGCAGATGGAAGACACTAGCCATGGGAGAAGTCTTTTTAATTATGTGGGATTTGAGTTGTCAACTTCTGACTGACTTTTAAGCTTTATCATGCTGAGTATTAGAGCATGGACTACACTTATGAAAACCTGGCTTCTACTAAATAATTTTGTGATGGTGGGCAGCGTCAATGGCCCCCAGTCTTAAAAATTATCTTTAAAACATGCCTTTGAAATGATAGAAAATGCTAACCACATCTAGAGAAAGAAATATAAAGTCTGAATGTAGATAAAAGCATATGATTTTCACTTTTTTGTTTTTTTTTCCTTTCTCATGGTTCTTTCCTTTTGTTCTCATTCTTCTTTCACTACATGACTAATGTAGAAATATGTTTAACATGATTGTACTTGTATAACCTATATCAGATTGCTTGCTGTCTGGGGGATGGGGAGTAAAAGGAGGGAGGGGGAAAGAAAAAAATTGGAACTCAAAATTTTATATTAGTGAATGTTGAAAACTATATTAACATGTAATTACAAAAAAAGAAACTATAATAAAGAGGAAACAAAACATGCCTGTGTTGTAGATGATCTTAAGAATCTCTGTTATTTCCCACAATCTATCTTGTTGCATTTTATTTTTACTTTCAGTGAGCAGAGGCCAGTTACTTAATAGTTTCATTTTTATAAAATCTTAAAGTTCGAAAAATATTTCAAATAAATGATGCTATATGATTTTATTGCCGTTTTACAAATGAGTAAATCGAGGCTTAGAAAAGCTAAATGACAGTTAATAAATAAGCATTTATTAAATATATATATACATATATATGTATATATATATGTCATGCACTATGCTGAGTGCTTGAGATACAAAGAAAGGCAAAAGAAAGCCCCTGCTTTCAACAACATCACAATCTAATTGGGGTTGAGGAGTGTCAGACAAACAGCTATGTAAAAACTAGAGAAGTTGGAGATTTTCGATTGAAGGAAGGCACTATAATTAAAGGCTAGCAGGAAACATCTTGTAGAACATGAAATACTTGAAAGCCAGCACTTTGAGATCAGGAAGGCAACTAAACAAGGCATATGAGAAAGCCAGTGAAAATGCTTTGATTTGCTAGATAAAGTGTTGTATATGAGGAAAAAGAAAAGAAGCTAATGTCACAGGATCTCAGCATGCCTGGAGGTTGGTAAGGTGTCAGAAGACTAGAAATATCAGAAGACCCACGTTATCAAAAATTGACGAATACCAAACAGATGATTTTATTTTCCATTCCAGTAATGATAGGAAGCATCTGGAAATTATTAAATAAGGTGGTTGAAAATTCATACCTGAGTTTTAGGGAGACCGATTTGACAGCTGAGTGGAGGGAAGATGGACTGGAGAGGGAGAGATCTGAATTAGGGAGTTGAACCCTCAGATGACTGCAATATTCCATCAATATGAGGTGATAAAATCTGCCCCAGGATGATGGCAACATTAGAGGATAGAAGATGAAAACATACAAGAGACACCACAAATGCAAAATCTATAGGACCTGGCAACAAATTGGATATGGGGGATGAAAAAAAAAGTGAATAGTTGAAGAAAACACCTAAGTTTCAAGCCTGGGTGACTAGAAGGATCATAGTTCCCTGGGTGGTAAAGAATATTCAGAAGAAGTAGGTGGGTTTGGAGAAAAGATTTAGTAGTTAGGTTTTGGACATGAGTTTAAGTTATATCAGGGAACTCCAATTTCACATGTTCAATAGATGGTTGAAGATGTGAAGCTCGAGGTTAGGGCTAGATAATTAAGTGTAAGAATCATCAACATAGAGATGATAATTGAATCCATGGGAGTCAATCAGATTCCCTAAGTGAAAAAATAATGTAGGAAAAGAGAAGAGGGCCAAAAACAGAAGTCTGGAGGATACTGAACTTTACCAGGTATGACCTAGAGGAAGATCCAGCAACAATGATTAAGGAGTGCCAAAAATAAGCAAGAGATAAATGAGCTTAGAGTCACAGAAGCCTAAAAGGCAGCAAAATATAAGAAGAGTGGGATAACAAGTGTTAAAGACTCCAGAGAAATCAAGGGTGAGCATTGAGAAAAGGTCACTAGATCTGTCAATCAAGAGATCATTTGTAACTTTGGAGATAGCATTTACAGTTGAAAGATGGGGTTGGATGCCAGACTGTAATGAGTTAAGACAAGAGTGAGAGAAAAGGAATTGGAGGCATTGCTTCTATGCCTTTTCAAGGGATTTAGCTACAAAAGGCAGAAGAGTTATGACCACGGTAGTGCAAATAGATGGGGAGACATGATCATGGTTGCCATGGTCATGGCAATAGAGAAGCAGTCACAGACAGGAAGGAATTGAAGATAAGTGAGTCATGGTAAAAGAGGCAATCTGCTGGACCCCACCACTTTATCCATCATCCATACTTCCTGCCTCTACCTTAAGTAACTAGTTATCCGTATATTTTCCTACTTCCACTGGGACAAGGTTGTTCCAATTATTGCATCTTTTTTCTAAAAATCATGTTTCATATTTAAAAAAATCATAGCAATTTTGTTATATATGTGTTATGTTTATAACTGAAAATGTTACTATATTCATTGACTAGAGTGTGTTGTACCCATTTTCCTATTTGTATGTAATGGAATACTGTTCCTCTATAAGAAATTGTGAGTGTGAATTATTAATGGAAATAGTAGGAGAAATATGAAATTGATGGATTGGTAATAAAGACCACTAAACAAGTAAAAAAAAAATAAATCATGTAAACTATGATAACAGCAATAAAATTGGATAAAACACAAGTTCAAAAACAGGTCAAAGAAACAAACTGAATGGTTTTGTTATACGTTGTTAATGTTATTATATACATCTTTTATTTAGATGTATATGTCTTGGGGGGTTTTGTTGCCTTTAATATTTTCAAAATATCAGAAGCTTGAGGTTATATATTTACAATAATTTTAAAATTGCATCTTGTTACCTTTTCTTATTTACATTTCTGATTAATTATATAATAAGAACATATATCTTCAATAGAGACTCTGCAAATGAACTGGTGCTTCCCACGGTTTGGCACATAATAAATGCTTGCTTGATAAAAAGTAATTGGCTGACTCACGGACAAACCCACAATACGCTAGGCTCAGGATTGAACAAAATGAGGGATGTGGGTTGGATAATGTTTGGAAAATCACAATGATTTTTTAATGATCCCAGGATTCCCCTTGACATAAAGGCCTAAACGTCTTATTAGCATTCTTTTTGCAGTGACAGTGCAGGCTAGAAAGTCATGAAATACTACTGTCTCTTAAAAAATGAAACTGAGAATTACCCAAAGTTTCAACAAAGAAGCGTGGGGGGGGAGTATTATGATTGCTATCCAGTACAATGAATTACAAGGGAGGATCAGTTTAAAGACTTTTATCAAAATATATACTATAACTAAATCACTTCAGAGGGGATAAATTGACTATTTTATGCAACCCTGATTTTGAAAAAGCAAAACAATACTATTGCCAATGCACAATCTATCCAATGTTATATATGGCTGACAATAAAGAAAATGAATGAGCAATTGTTAACTTCTGATTTACTTTCATGAAATGAGTAGGTAAGGCTGACCTCAAGAAATTGAATTCATGAATGCATTCATGAAACTAAATATTGAATTGAAGAAAAGACAATTAAGTGGATTGTTCCACATTACTTCTGATTTGGCAGTCATAGAAAGGAAGCTGATTTCTATTTAAGATATTGCAACTTTCCATTAAAAAAATAAGAAAAACTTCCTCAAGAATAACTTTCCTAAAGGAAGTAAAGGGAGGATCAGAGAGTAGGAGAGGTGAAGGAAGAGAATGGACAGAGGAAAAAAATAACTATAGTGGAATGTGGAGAAGGAAGGAGGAAGGCAAGTGTAAACAGGAAGAGAAAGAGAAAGAAGAAAGTAGCTCCAATTTATTAAACACTCATGAATCAACTAACAAGAGGAGATCTTCATTATTGGATGAGGACGATGAAGAGATTTTTTAAGTGATATGGTCAATGCCTTTAAGAAAGTTTGGATTCAAATGGTAGAGATAAGCTATATGAACAATTAACTCTAAAGTAAAGTAAAGAATAAGTCCAAAAACAGGAAGAAATTATAGGATCAAGGATTTAGAGCTGGAATTAATTGTGAGACCTCTAATTTTAAGAAAGGCCATTTCATAGAATATACTTCATGGTGCCTTTCTTAGTTCTGGTCAACTATTCATGAAATTTGGTATTTGCTTATGGCCATTTGTGACTCAGTGATAAAGAGCTTCTGCTTTGAGATAATGTGATGCAATGTTCTCTTTTTGGCAACTGAATGAGACATGATCATGACTGATTAGGTGGATGTTAAAAAGGAGTGCCTCTTCCCCCTTGGGATTTCTGCTTTTCCAGGTGCAAATCATATCATGACTTCTATTCACTGCTGTGTCTGTAAGGCAAAATGGGTTCCTTAGCACTTGAAGAGTTTGGCTTTTGTTTACTTTGTTTACTTTGAGTGAAAGTACTTTCAGCTGTTAAGTGCTAAGCTCTAGGCCCAAAGCCCTATCAGGTGTGAAACCTGTGTGGGTGTAGATTAATGACTTAAGAGGGGCCAACTCAGGAACCAAATGGTCTCTGGTCCTTGAGGTGGGGCTTGAGACCACCAGAGGCTCAGCTGTGAGGAGAGGCGATGCTAAGAGACAACTACAGCTGAAGCTGAAAAAAGCTGAAGCCAAAGCAGGGGCTGAAGAAGCAGAGTTGACCTATGTGTAGACCCAGGAGTTCGAGCAAGGACTTGAGGCCAGTAACTATGATTTGGCTAAATGCTATCTTGCTTTCTGTGGCCTCCTGGTTACTCTTGTGAGGCGGGCTTACTGGGCCTGGGGTTTTTGGTCAAGATGTCAGAATGGGGAGGCTGGTTTGCAGATCTGCTGCTGTGGGGCCTAAATAAATGTTTTGTTGCTTTCTACTTAGAGAATCTCTCATACCTTGCGGTTTCGAACCTTTCAAACATATACATGATTATATTTGAGATTATAAATTGGGCCTTCCTACTACATCCTTTTAGCTCTGAACTCAGATATTCAGACAGACTGAACTAGGTTCAGTGGTCCAGGAGGTGCTGGATTTTAAAAGAGAAAATTTAAACTCCTTTTTATTATATTCTTTAGCTAGTTAAACATCAACCCCAGTACCCTGAAACAAATTATTTAAAGCTTAGATTTTGGTCCACATCTTGGTATTCCCAAAAAGGATATAGGGTAGAATGGTACTCAATGTGCAATTATTATCAGGTATAGGATAGGTATTTATTTCCTGAACTCTAAAGAAATGGTAAAGGACACAAAAGACGCATAGAATTCATTAAATAACATAAAACTTCATTCACTAACTTAAGTTATGATTATATTACAATCCACTGAGAAAATGGTACTTTTAAAAATTGAATTTAATTTTTTAAAATTAACAAAATTTATTTTTCTCCCTCTTCCCCCATTAAAACAAGGAAAAAACACCTTTTGTAACAAATATGTATAGTCCAGATGAATGAATTCTTGTATTGTACATGTCCGAAATGGATGTCTTGTTCTGCAACCTGAGTTGATCATCTTCCTGTCAGGAGATGAATACTATGTTTCTCCATCAAAACTCTGGAACCATAGTTATTCATTTCATTCAAAACAGGTGTTAAATCTTTCAAATTTTGTCATCAATTCATTGTTGTTTCTATCATCAAAATTGTTCTCCAGGTTCAGTTCTCTTCACTCTACCCCTATTAATTCAAGTCTTTCTGGGTCACTATGAAACTATCCATTTCATCCTTTCTTATGACACAATAGTATTCCACTATGTTCATAAATCATAATTCATTGAACCATTCCCCAATTCATGAGCATCCTCTTAGTTTCCAGGTTCACAACCACAAAACATGGTGCTAAAATCCTTTCTAACCTTTGAATTATTTTCCTCTTTCTTTGATTTCTTTGATAGTGTAGACTCAGTAGCAGTACTTTTTGAAAATTATGGTTGGTTGAAAAACTTTTTAGTAATAGTTCCAAATGACTTTCTAGAATGACTGGTTCAATTCACAACTCTACCAACAATGCATTCATGTACCTGTTTATCCAAAGAGCCTAGGAGCTTTATGCTTAAACCTTACCTGAAGATGAAGCGATTTTAAGGACTGCTGATTCAATATTTTTCATTTAAGGACTCCCAATTCTTGACTTGATTTAAACGGGTAAGGTAAATGGGCAAGGTTTAGGACAACCTACTGATTGGTGGTTATCTCCTAGACTGTTGAAGTAATTTCCAGGGATTCCTTTCCTTGCAACCAATTGGCACTTACACAGTGAAACTCAGGGACTCTCTGACACTCTCTGATTCATGAAGTTAGCTACAAGTGTAGACTTCCCTACCTCAGGATATATACATCTCCATTAACAAAAAAATCTAGAAGTACAAAACATGAAAGAAGCAACTCAAACACAGGCTTATGCTTGCCTAGTCAGGATATATGCTTCAAATACTCTGTCCATGGACACAGTACATGGAGGCTGAGGTGCTATATAGGGCAAAGTGTCTTTCATTATGGACAGTTGTAGTAGGAAGGCCGAATTTATAATCTCAAATATAATCATGTATATGTTTGAATGGTTCAAAATCTTTAGTCAAATCATATTTACTGGCCTCAAGTCCTTGCTCGCACTCCTGGGTCTACACATGGGTCAGCTCTGCTTCTGCAGCTCCTGCTTTGGCTTCAGCTTTTTTCACCTTCAGCTGTAGCTGCCTCTTGGCTCTCCTTTCCTCACAGCTGAGCTTCTGGCATTCTCAAGCCCCGCCTCAAGGACCAGAGACCATTGGTTTCTGAGTTGGCCCCTCTTAAGTCTTTAATCTACACCCACACAGATTTCACACCTGATAGGGCTTTGGGCCTGGGGCTTAGCAATTAACAGCTGAAAGTACTTTCATTCAAAGTAAACAAAAGCCAAACTCCTCAAGTGCTAAGGAGCCCATTTTGCCTTACTGACACAAAGGACTATTTGTAAGAATAAGCAGGTGCAGTGTCCCTAATAGGTTAAGTAACTTACAGAATCTAGAACAGTAAAAGTAGAGCTGTGATTTTAACCCTAGTCTTGGAATTCAAAACCAGAATACTTTCCACCTCACCATTACACTTTACATCACTTCAAACCTGTTTATTTTCTTTATTGTTGATGTTAAATTTGAACTTAGCAAGTATCAATGAAGATAAATATTTCAAGAAAACTAAAAGAAAAAAAGAATTGTATACGAAGCTGTGGAATACTATTAAACACAGCTTTAAGAATAGTAACTTCATCTTTAAAGATTTTCATAGACATTAAAGCCAGCAATTATAAAAGGGGAGTCTACCTGACTTGTGGCTGTAGTATAGGTAGGGAAAAACAAGTTAGATGCCCCTGTTCAGATGCCTTTTAAGGAATTTTGATTTTTTTTTTTTATTCTGAACAGAAACATCAAAAAGAGAAAATTTTATAACATATTAGAACAAAAAGAGGATTCTAAATGAAATTATGAATCTCCTTTTCACAAAGTTTTATTTTTTAAGCAAAAAATAATGTCTATATGCTGCTTTCAAAAATGTAATACTTGTCCATGCTTCTTTCTAAGCTCTCTGTTCTCTTAAATGAATTTTTAAAATGTTACAATAGCCCTTTTTCATAATTATTGCTAAGTACCCACAATTAACAATGTTAAGAAATGAAAAATATGTTGTAGCAAGAAAACACAGGAGCCATATCGAAAAACCTATGTCTATGCAACTTGTGTGCATCAACTGCCAAGAAGTAGGTAACAGACTTCATGACATCCTCTAGAGACATGACTGATCATTTCTTAAATTTTTGAGTTGTTTTTATTTATAGTGTTGTTATACCCATATATAATGTTCTCATGTATCTACTCATTTTATTCTGCCAGTTCATACAATCCAAGATTCTCTGAAAACCTTTTGTTCCTCATAACATAATAATATTCCATTACATTAATACACCACAGTTTATTCAACCATTCCCCAATTTTCCAAAGGGCAACCTAATTGATGTCCTTAGATTATAGCTTTTTTTTTTCCTTTCTCCCCTTCATTTACTTGATCTTTAAGGATCATAGTATTGGGGTGTGTGTGTGTGTGTGTGTGTGTGTGTGTGAGAGAGAGAGAGAGAGAGAGAGAGAGAGAGAGAGAGAGAGAGAGAAAGAGAGAGAGAGAGAGATAAAGAGAGACAGAGACAGAGAGACAGAGAGACAGAAAGACAGAGAGACAGAGAGAAACTCCCTCTGAACCCCTCCAGTGCTAAGCACAGTGCCTGATACATAGTAAGAATATAATAAAGTTTCTTGACTCCCTCCTATGCATTTCCTTATTGAGTTTGATGTATTTCTGCATCAAGTTGTATGTTTAATGCTCTTCTTCTGTTTCAGATAAGAGTGAAATAAATTTGATGCCTACTCCTGCCATGCCTTACTGCAGGTTTATTATTTTTTTTTGTGTACTCCAGTTGTGAGAAATAGAAATAACACCCCCTTTTTCCTTCCCCTCTTAACACACTTAGAACAGAATTGATGTGTTCAAGGAGCTCTGCTGTTGTTGCTGTTGTATGTTTTAATACTAAGACTGAAATGCACCATAAAGACATATAGTTTCTGAAAGGCTAATTGCTTCTTTTCTCTTAACTAGATGGTAACACATCATTATTCAGCTCCTTATAAATGCTCAAATATATTTACCTTTCTGGTTTTGTTTGAATTTCAGAGCTCCTATACAGCTCTGATATTTTCATCAAAGACGCTTGAAAATCCTTTTTTAAAGAGCAATTTTTGCCCAGTAAGATATACTGTGCTTTGCAAATTGCTATTCTTGGTTCTAAGATTATCTCTTTTGATTTTTATACAGTTACCTTTTCATTCTTTAGGATTAGATTATTTCATTTCAAATTTATTTTAATCTATGTTTCCCCTGCCCTTTATTGAATATAATTTTATTGCATTGTGATCTGAAAAGGATGCATTTAATATTTCTGATTTTTTGCATTTGGTTGTAGAGTTTTTATTGTGCTAATATATGGTTGATTTTGTGTTAGGTGCCAGGTACAGATGAGAACAAGTATATTTCTTTCTATTCCCATTCAATTTTCTCCAGAGATCTATCATATCTAACTTTTCTAAAATTTTATTCATCTCCCTAATTTCTTTTTTTGTTAATTTATCTAGATCTGAGAGGGGAAAGTTGAGGTTTCCCACTAGTATAGCATTTTGTCTGCTCCCTCCTGTAACTCATTTAACTTTTCCTGTAAGAATTTGGATTCTATTCCATGTGGTGCATATGTGTTTAGTATTAATATCACTTCATTGACTATGCTATTTTTAGCGAAATGTAGTATCCTTGCTTGTCTCTTTTAATTTTATCTCTTTTTGCTTTTGCTTTGTCTGAGATTCTGATTGCTACGGCTGCTTTTTTTTTTTTACCTCAGATGAAGCATAAAAATTCTACTCCAAGTAGTTACCTTTGCTCCGTGTGTTTCTCTGCTTCATGTGTTTCTTGTGAACAACATATTGTAGGATTCTTGTTTCTAATCCACTCCAATTTTTCCTTTGCTTATCTCTCTCTCCTTTCACTCTGTCACTCCTCAGAAGTCTGGCTCTGACTACTGTTTCCCCCAACGTCTCCTCTCTTCTAGCAGTCCTACCTTCCCTTATTCCCCTTTCCTCCTACTTACCTGTAGGCTAAGATAGATTTCTATACCCAACTGAGTGTGTATGTTACTCTTTCTTTGAGCCGATTTTAGTGAAAATAGGGTTCAAGTGTTGCCTACCACTGTAAAATCTTCCCCTCCACTGTAAAAGCTTCTTCCTTTAATGCCTCTTTTATGTGAGATAATTTACCCTAATTTGTTTCTGCCTTCTCCTTTCTCCCAGGGTATCATTCTTTCTCACCCCTAAGTTTTATTTTTCTTAAATCATCCCATCATAGTCAACTCACAACTATGTTTCCTTTACCAAGCTGTTGACTCTCTTTTCATCATTTTATTGCATCACTCTTTCTTTTTTCCATTTTTTCCTCTACATATCTTGTTTGATTTTGGTAATCTTTCTGTTGGGCATGTATCCAATTCATTTTTTTTCTTTGAAGCTTTACATGTAGCAGTTTTGATTTCGTTGTCTTCTGAATTTGTCTGGTTCTTTCATTTCACTTTAAAACTTTCTATGATCAGGTCCTCTTTTGTAATTTATTCATTTTTCCAGCTTATTTTTTTAACTTTTAACTTTGTGTTAAGGTTAGGCTCTGCTCTTAAGGTAGAAGAAGCAGTGTCCCAAGCTTCAGGCTTTTCATGGTGTTATTTTCAGATATTTCAACATAGTATAATCAAAGGAAAGGTGTCACCATTGCTCTACTGGCATCTGCTTTGGTCTGTGACTGACCACAAGCATTCTTTTCCACCTAGCAACTGTGACAAAACCCCGGCTCTCCTTTAATCATATGCAACAGTTCTACTGAGAGCTCTTAAAACTACTGTTTCCACTGATGGAGCAGCCTCAATACCTGCTGTTGGCTTGCCAGGGCACAGCCTGAGCTACACTGCATTCCAGACATGACCACTGCCCTGGTGAGAGAGACCTTTCCTGCCAGCCTCCTAAGCTGTCTTTGACTTGAAAAATTGTTTCACCTCAACCTTTGTTGGTTTGGCTTCTCCAGAATTCAAGTTGATATGTTATTTTAAAGCTGTTTGGAGAGCAATTTGAAAAAGCTCAGGTGAGTCCGTGATTTTAGTATGTCTTCTTGACACTGCCCCCTCTTTTAATTTTTTTGAATGCTATATTTCAAGAATCCCTCATTTGCAATAGAAATTTCCAGATATTGTGTAATATTGACTGTAATTTCTTGATTCTTGAACTTTTTTCTGGATTCTTGGAGCATTTTGTTTGTTTTATTTAATTTTGGGAAACAGCTCTGGTTATTATATATTTGCATCAATTTCTGTATTCATGGGTATCAGAACTTTCCCAATGAAATTTGCTACAAAGATATTTTAAGTTATCTACTTCCATTTTTATTCTAATTACATTGATTTTGTTTTTGCAAAAGCTTTGCAATGTATGAAAACGTTATACACTTTACCTTTTGTGACAGTCTCTGCTTCTGTAGTTAAAAAAACTGCTTCTCTACTCTAAAATTTTGTTTTTCCATTTTATTTGGAATTTTCATGTATTTACTCATATTTTCATCATCAGTTCCTAAATCAGGATTTTATGCAAGGACTAGGCTATTCCCTCTCTTGCAATCTCGGATGAGCTGTTCAGAGTGTGTATGATACTGTTTCCTCCGAAGTTTGGATGCTACGTTCAATACATTTCTAGATGGGGAGGCTGAGACTAGACCCTCTTCTCTGCTACAATGCCTACCTTCTCCCTTTGTCTTATGTAGCCTCAATTGGATTCAAGTCAAGTCAATAAGCACTTAAAAAGTGCCTACTATGTACCAGGCACTATACTAAGCACTGGAGATAAATAGAAAGGTCATAAAAGGAAAAAAAAAAGATCACGCTCTCAAGGGGCTCACTTTCTAATGGAGGATACAACATGGAAACAACTATGGACAAATAAGACACATACAGGATAAATGAAAGGAAATATTATCAAGAAAGCTCTAAGATTCTGGCCATGGCCCCATCTCTCTTTTCTCTTTGCACAATCACCAAATAGTATTTGGTTTCATCCTCTTCTAGGGCATTGGCATATGTTGACTTGATGTTGGAATTTGGACTGGTTTTTAGTCTTGTGGAGGAAAGCCTCTGGCATAGGCACTGGGATTTGGTTCTGTGCCCTATTTCAGCTATAAAAGGAGCACTTACATCAAATACTTTGGAAGACCTCTGGCTTTTTGCACACTGCTCAGCACAGAGACTGACCCTGTCTACCAGGTCCAAGATCTTACTGGCCTAAACAAGTCCTGAAATTTCTACTTTCAAGTCAACTTAAATACTCCTGGCTCTCCTCTTGTGTATTCCTGGTTTGTATGAATGGTCTTGTTGGGATCTGTTTATAGTTTTATCATTATTTCCTTCACATTCTTTTTGAGTGTTTTTCAAGGTTGTTTATTGGATAGAAAGGATACTGGCTAGCTAGACTTTCCCACCTTCATCTTAACTATAAGATTCCTATTGCTGCTTTTTCATTTAACATTTTCAAATAAATTAAAAAATAGGAAGAGGAAAAGATTGTCTCATCTCTTTTGTAGGCAGCAATAATACCCATGAACCAAAAAGCAATATTTTTTTCTATTCTTCCCTGTGACACTGATTTGTAGACTACAGTGTTTTTTTAAATCTATCATTGTGTTCTTATGCAGACAAAGTGGGAGAATATAAGTCAAAGATGTATAATTGATGATCTACAATTGCAGAATACTGGGAAGACTTCTTCTGCTCCTAATGGGCAAATTTTGATGGAATTTAGGTAAACACAACTATCTATACAGGTATCATCAATATAAAATTGGGAAACACTCTGTAGACCACCTGCATTAAGGCCTTTGGTTCATCCAACCAAAATCAATGTAATACAGAATTTTCTGTGACAATCCAATGTCCCCTGTCACTAATGTTGATTTTTCTGTCATTTTGTTACTATATACTTCTTCTTCCCTGTGATTCATTCCTGGCTTCTTGATGTGTTTCTTTAGCAACATAACTGTGGTTATTTAAGGGGAAGAAGTATTGTCAATGTCTTAGGAAATTATTCCTAAGGAGGTCTCTACCTTTCCTAAAGGTTAAGAAGGGAATATACCGCAATCGGCAAGAATGCAGATAGTGCCCATGATTTAATAGAATGTGATTAGCCACAAATCTAAGCCTCATTCTAAAAGCTAATAAAACAATCTCAAAGTCCATTATACTATCATTCTCCCAATTTAAGTAGCAATGGTGTATAAAAAAAAGAAAAATATAAACAAGAATTGAGTTAGTGGAGGATTGTTTTTCACCGGGCTTATATGAGCTACAATCTTAGGAATTTTAAGGAGAACAAAATAGCCAATTCCATTTATTTATCTCAGAGATATCATAGTAATACTAATGATAAATATTATGGCAGATAATTGGTTTTTAGTTTCTTGAACCAAAAGCCAGAAGGAAACTAAAGAGATCAAGATACCTCATAAAGAACTGATAAGGCTTATTATTCTGAAATGAAAGAATGCAAATCCACAATTAAAGTTTAGCAGACGTACATTGGAGTACTTGTGGTAGATGAAATGAATTATTTCTAAAAATTACATATTGCTATCTCAGAAGGTATATATCTGTGGTGAGCTATCTCTGTGTAACTGGGCCATCCATCAGGGACTTCAGATTCTTAACTGATGACACTATATAAACACCCAGCCTTATGAAATTGTATTATTATGCAAGTGAATTCTTAATGAAATAAACACCAAGGCCAACCTCAAAGGGGTAAACAAAGGGAGGAAATGTTATCAAAAGGCAACATGCAACCTGAGGAGTCTGGAAGCAGGTAGGGGGAAGGATGCTGGTGGGGAAGGGAGCCTAACTCAGTCTTTCATTACAGTAATACTGAAGAGGGTAGAGGGAAAGGCTCACCAGTTAGTTGTTTTTATGTATATAAGTAGCAGGAAATTGTAAACAGCAACTGACAGACTCAGTATGTACCAATACATACATATGTGTGTGTATGTATGTATGTACGTATGTATATGTATTTTATATACATATATATGTATATATATACATATATATTACTCTGTTTCACAGACATGGATTTGAATTTCAGCTTTGACGCAATAATTGTGTAGTAGAAAAAAGTCCTAGTCAAATGGAATAGATTTGAACTCCAGCTTGGTTACTTACTGTTTGTCCAATCTTAGGCAAGACACTTAAACTTTCTGAGGCTCAGTTTCCTCATATGCAAAATGAAGGATATGGGTCATGATCAACATGATAACCAAACAGATAAATTCTACAAATCTCTTCAACCTCTAAATCTTAAAATAAAATAATTAGGGAAGTCAATCACTCATTTAATAAGCATTTTTTTTACCACTTACTTTGTGCCAGAAACTATACTAACAGGAGACATACAAGACAATCTCTAGTTTCAAAGGGCTCATAGTCTAATGGGGAATAGAATATGGAAACAATTATGCATAAAAAGTTATTTACAGAATAAATTAAAAATAATCTACAGAGGTACATAACAGCATTTAGGTATATTGAGAATGACTTTCTGTAGAAGGTAGGATTTTAGCTGGGACCTGAAGTGAGACAGGAAAGTCAGAAACACAGCTTGGGCCCCTACCCAAAAAGGAGGCAAGTGGAAGGATACAACAAGGGAGAAAGGGACCAGATGTACTAAGGTGAAAGGCCATAAGGGCAGACGGATATTCCAGTGTCAAAAGGATCCAAGCAGCTTGGAAATGAAGTATATTGCTGTTTGCGGAAGAATTCACAAAGACAAGAGAAGGAAATTAAAGGCATAAATATAAGTGGAAAGAAACAAAATTATCTCTATTTGCTTTTGACATGATGATTAACTTTAAAAAGCCCAGAGACTCAGCAACGAACCTTAACAATGACTAGCTTCAACAAAATAGAGAAGTTCTAAATAACTGCCTCCCCCCAAAATTTAATTACCTTTTTATAGCGCAATACAAATAACAAAACTCAAGGATGGAACAATAGAAAAGTAAGCTCCATTATAAATAACTGCAAAATGAATAAATCCTTGGTGTATCAATTGAGCAAGTTATACCTGAGAAGTATAGATATGGTAACAGATGTTATCAGGTGGGATCAATCAGGCCCTGGGAACAGTTTTGTCTTCTTTAAGGTAAAGTGATTTTATGTGTGGGAAATGCTCATCCTATCATACCAGGTATCCTCCTAGTGTGTCTGTCCTCTCCTAGTCCCCCAAAATGTAAATTTCCCCTTTTGTCATGTGTGACAATCTCATGAGTGAAGCCCATAAGTTTTTGTTTTGTTTTCTTTTTTGTTTTTGGTCATTCCTCTGATTAGTAGTGATTTATAACATTCAAAACCTCCTCTGGCTAAAAGTCATCCAGTAGAAAACGCCTAGAATTGGGTCATTTTCCATTGCCACATAGCCTATCTTTGGAGAAAGGTCCCCTCTAGTGATGCATTTGCCCTCATCGTCTCTAATGGTGATTGGGATGGTATAGAAATCCCTTGACCTCTATGACAGCAATTGAGAGATGAGGCTGCATAAAAGATTATTGATTGAGAATGACTGTGGATCATGAACAATTAAGCAGAAAAAAAAAATATTGACCACACTTTGAAGAGTGTCTTCACTATCTGAAGCTCTCTCTCTTCTTCCACTTTTCAGAAAAAGCAATATGGAATGTCCTCTGCTACTTCTTATGAGGGATTGAGAAATGACAATTCACCCAGTAGTTAGCATTTTATTCAGTCATTCCTTTGCCTGCTAATTTGTTTCTTTGTTTATTTATCTATGATCTATTTTCATTCATTCATTAATTAATTTTATTTATCTGTATATTTATTTGTCTTTCTAACTCTATTCGTTTTTGTTGGTTTTCTTTTCTTCCAATCCATTTACTAGCCTATCAAGGTCATATCAAGTATGTACACCAAATCTAACAGATAGAATGAAGTTTAATGGGGACAAGTAAAGGGTGGTGCTTTTAGATTACGGAGGGAAAACCCAAAATGCCATAAGAAAAATAAACATAGAAGAAATACTTGGAATTTTTGACCATGCAAAATATCTTAGAAGATAGCTAACCCTGATAAATATAAACCCAGAAAAATGAAATGATTTGCCTAGGGTTAGACAACTAGTTAGTTATAGAGCCAAGAAAAAAACCTCAGTTTTCTGAATCCTCGTTCAGAGCTCTTTCTATTCTATCACATCCTCAAGTTTTGCTGAAAAAGTTGTTACCGAAGGGAAACGGAGATGGGAGAGGAGTGGGGTGACAGAAGGGAGGGCTGACCGGGGAGCAGGGTAACCAGAATATACGCCATTTTGGACTGGGTGGGAGGGTAGAAATGGGGAGAAAATTCATAATTCAAACTCTTGTGAAAATCAATGCTGAAAACTAAATATATTAAATAAATTAAATAAAAAGAAAAAAAAGGAAAAGTACAACACTTGAAAAAGAAAAAAGTTGTTACCATCAACATCATTTAATATTTTCTGAGTGTCCACTATAGTGAAAACTACTTGATCCTATGAAAAAGTTAATGAATTCAGATAACCCAGTCTGACCAGTTTTGATTGAATGAGCAGTGTGAATACCAATAAATTGCTCCTATTGGTATGATCAGCCACAGCTGGACACACTCTATGCTGGCCCCAACCTCATGATGTCATTTTGGCCTACTTTGAACACGAAGTACAAATAAGGACAACAACAAAAAATTAAAGTATTGTTTTGGGAAAGATGATCGTCTTATTCAAAATATGTGCCAATTCCAAAGAGATAATGAATAGAAATTCTTGAACTGCAAATGCCAAACCAAAAATTAAAAATATAAAGCCCTAAACAGCATAGGCCCATTAGCTGCCAAACTGTCAGTCTTTATTTTAACAGGAGATATATACAAATACTTTGTTCTTGAATTATAAACTCAGCACATAAGAAAGAAAATCACATTTTTTGTTCAGTTCCCTATCTTACTCTTCAAAGGATGAATAATAGAAACAGCCAATGACACTGAACAAATTGTCATTCTTACAAATGTGTAGTTGTATGAATCTGCAATACAGAAACATTGAGTAGCCATATTAACTCCTTCACCTTTTTGCTCTCTAATCACTACTTGCCCCACTATTTTGTATCAATCAAATCCCATTTCTTTTCAATTATTTTGATATTCTATGACAAAAATAGCTGTAAAAGCAAGCATATCATCTGACTCATGCTGAATAGGTGGCAATTCTTCCTTGATTGTGGCATCTATCCATCTTTTTTTTCACCATGAATGGTCAGAACTTCTGTTGGAAGTTAGACTACAAGTTATAGGTGTTCTCAAACCCTGCCTGAATCATTTTTTTTTCACTCACACTGTACTTGGTAGCTTGGAGCTGAGGTATACTCAGTCATTGTTGGTCTGCCAGACTAATAACCTGGAAGAGACTCCAGTGTCTGAACTGGTGGTGGATGGAAACCATGCTCAGCTAGCATTTATTAAGCACCTACCATGTACCAAAGCATTGTACTAAATTCAAGTTAGTGTGGTATGTGCTGCTTAGTTAAGCTTCAGAGTTAGATTCAATAATCGCAAGCAATTATATAGAACTTTAATGAACAAACACTTTACAAATATTACATGATTTTATTCTTACAATAACCCAGGGAGAAGTGCTATTATCACTCTCATTGTAAAGTTAAAAAATCAATTTATATGTATAATATATGAAGTGTAACATATGTTATATATTATATCCCTCAACTAGCCAAAGCTGCAGACTCATTTGCAAGGGGTAAAAATGTATGTATAATACATTCTATATTATAGTAATTAAAATATAATAATCATAACAAATATGTATTTGACATAATAGATAAGATATGTATGCATATATGTATGTGTGTCTCTGTGCATACACACACACATATACATGGAAAACATTTTAGCTAAATTCTACGTAATATAAGCACAGCAAGAAGAAAAAAGAAAATCTATACATTAGTTAAGGGAAACAAGCAAAAAAAATCAAAAGGAAAATGACTGTCAACACAATCATATACATGCACACATAAAAACTCTTTGGAAATTAATCAGGCCTGGGGCATTCAAATGTATTTGTTGGTCATTTCATGGAGGGCAGGGAGAGAGCAACATTTTGAAGTAACATTTTTCGTATTTATCCAGTAAAGCAGAAAGGCATTCCTCCAGGAGCACTTATGTTAAAAGGGCGATTGTTGTATAGTACTAAGTCTTTTTTTTTGTGAAGATATTAAGCCAGTATCCTGAACTTATATTAAAACCATAATTTGAGCTCTGAGACTCTAAAAAGTGTTGCAAAGTCAACAAGGTTTTCCAATAACAAAAAATCCATAAAATATTTCATTTTTTTCCATTGCTACATTTTGCAAGTAAACATTTTCATACACTTTGGAAAAGTGGCATTGGCTTTGTATAAGAGGGTTCAGAAAGGTAAAAGAAAATTTTAAAATGATGAGAAAAAATATAGTACTGCATTTCAAAAGGCAGGCTTATTTTAAGGACAGCAAGAATTGGAAACAAACCAAGTAAGTAGCATCTTTTGTAGACTGCTTTAAGAAAAATTACCATTTGTACATTGTAAATAAAGAGCTTCAAAGTAAGGATAAATGTACATGTGAAACTAGCTCAGTGGTTATGAATGAACAAAGTGAAAGATCTGGTATGGGTTTTAAACAGTCATTCATGTAGTATAATTGTCTATCTCCTGTCTTCTTCTTTGGACAATTAGGTGGCACAGCAGATAGCATACCCAGCATGGAGTGAAGAAGACTCATCTTCCTGCATTCAATCTGATTTCAGATACTTACTAACTGTGTAATTCCGGACAAGTCACATAATGCTGTTTGCCTCAGTTTCCTTACCTGTAAAATGAACTGGAGAAAGAAATGGCAAACTACTCCAGTATCTTTGCCAGAGAAATGGGGTCATGAAGAGTTGAACACAACTGAACAACAGATCTTCATCTTTTCAACAAGAACAGCAAAAGACTTTATCAATGATTTCTTTAAAATCTACTAAACTGTAACTATAGCATTTGGCTGATTTCCTAGTCTAATAATTGTATCAGAAGAATAAGTTTAGTTCAATAAGCATTTTTTTATGAAGCCATATTGGTTCTTTATGGTTATTGCTTCTTATTCTAGTTTTTACCAAATGTACTTCAATATAACATTCTAGAATTTAATAAGCCTCAAGGTCAAGATCAATGACCTATAGTATTCACACTTCATTCTTTACTATACTGAAAATTGAGATACTTGTCATTCTCCAATCCTAAAATGGTCTTTTCAGTTCTCTACAATTTTTCAAAGATCACTGACCAGGGCTCAGTAGTCACATCTGCCATTTCTCTAAACCTCTAAGGACCTAGTTCATTCTGGCCTGATCATTTGAATATATGAGGAGCAGTTAGCCATTCTCATACTATCACTTTGATTATCTTGAGTATTAACTTTCTCTGTCACTTTTGTTCTTGACTCTCTCAACCAAAGAACATTCTCTTTGACAGATAAATGTGGTGCTAATGTGATCAAAAATCTTCCCCACTCACTCAATAGGTCTCAGGTGGAGCTAGTTAAGGGAAGTTTGATCAGGAGAGGCCTATTTGTAGGAAGGCCCATTTGCTAAGTAGGTGCTAAGCCCCAGGGCCCTAAACAAAGTAAATACCCTGTGAGTAGCCATTAAGTTTTGAGTAGAAAGCTGCAGAGACCAGAGAGCTGGAAGAAGAAGAAGAAGAAGAAGAAGAAGAAGAAGAAGAAGAAGAAGAAGAAGAAGAAGAAGAAGAAGAAGTAGAAGAAGAAAACTGCAAGAGAAGATGAAGAACTCGAAAAGACAGAGAGATGGGGAGACAGAGAGAGAACTGTAAGGGCTTTCAGTACTGCAGAAGAGGACACAGGCAAGCAGAAAGTTAGGATTCACGAATGAGTGTTTACAGAAAAGCCCTAGAAGAAGGGAAGGTTACAGGATGACTTAGCTTTTTGCTGTGGTGATGTGTTTTAATCTCCTTGCTGTTACTCAAATTGGGGTTATTAGTTTTGGAATTTGATTCTCTGGCATCTTAATAAATGTTTTACTTATTCTGCTTTCTATACAGAGAGTCTTTTATACTTTGAGATTCCAAACTATACAGACATATTCATGGTCACCATCAATATAATGAATTTTGCCTTGCTGGTAAGATAAAACAAAAATAAAATGAGTCTAGTAACTCTTCCTTCTCTCTACTATGACATATCAACTTCCTATCAATTCCAAGCAATGACACTATTTTTTAATTCAACTTTCCCCCTGATATCACTAAAAATCCCTTTGGTATTATCCTTATTTTTTTCTTGTTGATCTCAGCTGATTTTGGTTTTATCACTTCTGAAATATTTTTGAAGGAATTAGACAATGTTCTTGTACTCAAGCTTCCTAGTTTGCAGTAAAAGGTGTTATTGTAGCTGAATCTTGAGAAAAGTGAGGTATTTGTTATATATCGGGAGGTGGAGTGTGTTGGTAAGCAAAATGGCCTTTGTTTTGTTTGAGTAATTCAGTGTATTTCATTTAGCCTTACTAGGTGCTAAGCCCCAGGCCCAAACTCCTATTAGGTGTAAATCCTTTGTGGGTGTGGACTGGCAACTAAGGTGGGGCCCAAGGTGGGGCTAACTCCAGGGAGGGCCTAGTTTACATGTCTGGGACAGCAGAGGCTCTTAGACTACTTGGGTTTAAGTCACCTCTTTGTGACAATTTTAGGTCACGTGGGTGAGTTGAATGTGTGACTCACCCCTGATGCTGAAAAATATATAAAACCAGGGCTTGGCCTCCTCTTCCTTGGAGCTCATTCCCGAAGCAGTGGTGGCGCTCGTGACTGTGGGCCAGCCCTTGTTCTGAGCTCCCAGGCTGAACCTAGAGGTTGGTAACTATGAATCTGTATTGGGTCTGTCTGTTGATGTTTGTATTTTGTTTGTAATTTGCTCTGAAGTTCAGAGCAAATTCCTGAACTAAGTGAATGATATTTATGTGCTGAATTAAAGCAAGCTTATCAACCCCTTCACCTTGCTTTCCTTAGTTAAGCAGATCAAAAGAACATGTGCTTTCTGGGTGCTGGCAGCTTTCTGGGTGCTGGTTGTTGGTGGATCTTGCACCCCCACAGAAGCTGCTAGCCGAATTGTGGAAACATGGAGGTACAGGTGGAGGTAAGGAGAGAATGCTTTCCAGGCACGTGAGATATTTGGCACAAAAGTATTGAAATGGAGGATGAAGTTCGTGTCATCTGAGGAACAGAGAGAAGAAGAGTTCACACTTCGAAGTACAAAGAGGTAAATAATGCATAAAAAAGTTAGAAATACGGAGAGTAGGAACTTTAAAAGGCTTGACATTTTAATTCAGATTAGAGGAAATGTTACAAAAAGAAAGAGAAGAAAGAATAACCAGGAAGAGATGGTGGCTAGCAGCATCAAAAGTAGCAGAATGGTCAAGAAGAATGAAAGCTGAGAAAGAATACCAGCAAATTCAGTATGTATGTGATTACTGTTAACCTGGATAACCAATTTCTAATCAGTGATGAAGTTGGAAGCCAAATTATAAGGGGATTCATTAATAAATGGAATTAATTAAATTCATTTATCAATAAATGAAAATACAGAAAGTGGAGGTAATTAATATAGCCAGCATTATCTAAGAGCCTGTTTGAGGAAAAAGAGGAGCTGGGGAAGATATAGGATAATAGCTTGAGGGAAGGAGCGGTGCAGTAAAAAGGAAATAATAAATAAAGATTGAAGATGGAGGAGGAAGAGGAAAAATTGAAAGTGAAATCTAATAAAGAAGCCAGGACACGTGAAGAAGCTGTCTTTGTCCAGCGAAAGTGCTTCCTTTGAGTCTCATTATCACATACTAGAAGAAAGGATAGGAGAGAGTATGTGGTAATGTCAGAAGGGTTTTTAAATGAAGAGGAAAAGCAAAAGAGTTCATGTCAAATGGTCTTATTGTATTTTTTAAGTATATTGTGAGGTCTTCAAGTGAGACAATGAGCTGAGGGAGAATCTTTGGAAGCTTGAGAATAGGGAAAAACATTGAGAATGTCCTATTTGGAGAGTCATTTAAGAGAATTAAAAGAATTGTCTTGCTGCAGTGAAGCATATAACTTTATGATGCAAACTGTGGGAACTCAAATGTCATCACCAAATTCCTTCAGAACATGTCTAGTAATGATTTCATCAGACTAGAAGATCAGATTCAAAGTATTCTATCTAGAATCATTGGAAATCTTGAGAAAGCTTTTTATATTCAAATATAACATCCCCACCTCAATTAAGACAGTCAATAAGACTAGGTTACCTCAGTTCAAGTAAATAATCAATGAACAGAGTAATTGAAGTGTGAAGGAATTTTCCTAGCACCTCACCAAAATCAAAAGGGCTATAGGACTTTTGGTTATTAGATGAAGGCAAATGATTCTACTGAGGAAACATTTGGTGATTGGCTAAATGAAGCAGACACATCTCTGTGAATTTGTGGGAGAGTGAACTCCCAGGTTTTGGAGGCAATATTTTGTACCAACTCTTCTTGCCATATCGTCTTAGTAAATACTTTTTGTAAAGGGTGATTAAATAGCTGACTGAATTTAACACAAGCATACCACAATGGGTTTTGAACCTGCAGTACTGAAACCACAGGCCCTTGGGGCTATAATTTAGAACTGTGAGAACTCTGGGCACTCTAAACCAAGAGTGTCAGTGTGAGGTGGATAAGCATCCCAGAGAGGCCACTTAGCAGGAACCCACAGGGTTATCCCTATAACAAATAACCATTGCCCTTGTGGGTATCCATCATGTCACTACCAGTAAAAGTTTGGAATATGAACTTAGAGAGGCACTGTACAAGGAATTTCATACTAACGTTTTTTTTAAATTTTTTCTAACATTATACACAAATGTTTCCTGCTTCGGAAGCATCATTGTTCATTTCACTTTTCTGTGGTTCAAACACCAGTATTTCTACAGCTAATGTGCCTACTAGCAACTTGAAGGAACTAAAGTATTGCATTTATACGAGAGAAGACAAAGGGAAAAGAGAAATCACAGCAGTCTAGTCTGTCCCACTATTTTCTAAAAGGAGTGTCTCAATTCACTTATTCCATAATTTCCAAAATGAGCTCAAATTTCTGTCCCACTGATTACCCATAACAGTTCTCAAGGTTGCCTGCTACTTAGATAAAAACATGTCTTATGTTAAATCTATTTAAGTAATAGAAAAGGCTTAGATGTATGGTAATAGATTAGTAGGGTGAAGATGGTTTATCAGTCTCTTTGCTCTCTATAATTAGTAGCAGATACCTTCCATGCAGGCAGTTTCTTCTTTTTTTTTTCTAAATTCTGTCATATGTCTCTTGCCTTATTATCACCTGTTGTTATAAAATAGTTTGAATTCAGGCAGTTGAGAATGCACTCTTTAAGGTATTTTTCAAATTGATATTTCTAGACAGACCTCTGATACAATAAAGTCACTGTGTAGCATTTATAGTTATCAAATTCCTTTCACATACATTATCTCATTTGATCTCTACTACCTATGAGATAGAGCAGATGTTCTTAGTCTCCTTTTAATGATAAGTAAACTAAGGCAGAGAGAATTTAAATAATTTGCTATATTGGTAAGGCAAGATTCATGACCTTGAGGATGACCATGAACATGCCTGATTAGGAATTGTGGAGTATAAGAAATTCTATAGATAGAAGGCAGAGGAAGTATAACATTTGTCTAGACATGAGATAATCCAATCACAGGACCAATAATTCCAATTCCATATAGTAGCAATAATATTCCAAAGCCAGTAAGTCCACCTCAATGAAGCAATAAGGAAATTATAACACAATATTATAGCAAGTAGCCAAGTCATTCTGTAACCTTCCAGCTGCTAGTGCCTTCCTGTAAACAATCACCCACAAATCCTAACTCTGCTCAGAACTATCTTCTGCAGCTCTGTAGACTCCAAGTTCCTGCTCCTTCTCCTTGGGCCAACTTCTGATTTATGTAGCTCTCTTTGCCTCAACGTCCTCTTGATGTCTGCTCCTGAATCCTGCTGCTCTCAGTTCTGCTGCTCTCAGTTTTGCTGTTCTCAGTTCTGCTGCTCTCAGTTCTGGGCTCTCTTAATATACAGTCCTAACTGTTGTCTGATTGGCTACAACTCAGGGTACATACCATTGGCTCTGGTCTTAGCAACTCTCCTTATGGCACTGAGGACTTCCCTACCACATAGGCTTAACCAGCAAAAGGGTGTCAGCCTGCCTAGTTAGTGAAAGCTTATGGGCCGGCCTCTAATCAGGCCTTCTTTTGTTGGACCCACCTGAGTCCTATTCAAAAGACAGGAAAGATCTTTCACTTAATGATTGGCCTTACATTTGCCCAAGGCCAAATAGCTACAAAGTGTTAGAAGTAGATCTAGAAACCAATTAATCCATGTCCTCATTCAATCTTTCTTCAAAGATATTTGTTAGCTGACTTATCTAAGATTTCTGGGATTCAATTTTCCCATCCGGAAAAGGGAGATTTATGTTACCGACTGAACAGGGTTATTGTGAAAGTACTTTGTAAAATTTAAATTTATTCACAAGTGTGGGTTATTACTATTCTTTTCTTTATAACGAATATTGGAATAGTTACAAATTCCATTTTTCAATTCTAGGATTTCTCATCACACATCAAGTTCCACTGAATTTGACTCTAGAAGTTTGGGTTGTGATCCTTTATAGAGTAGCACTTAACAAATGATGTTTGAGTGATTGATAGCATGGCATGTTCTTTTCACTCTATTTATATAAAGAGGTGAACTTGACAATGTACTCAATCAGTCTAAGAGTTTAATTGACAGCACCTGCTGCCTCTCTACAAGGTGTGATAATTCTTTGACATCTTCGGGAACACCAAGTCGCTAACATTGATATCTCACTGTGACAGTTTTTAAGTTCTACAGCCTTTGAAGGTTTGTTTGATCACTCTGGCCAGAGCAGGTCCCTTCCTCCAGAGGAGAAAGAGGGAATTATTTTAGCCCAGAAAATCTTCTGTCTGGAGGAAGTTTAATCTCTCTCCATCCACAATCTTTCTATACCCTAGCCATAGCTTCTCCTGCCATGTGCTCTCGCTTTGCTTTGCCCCCTTTCTGGAGCTCACATATTTAGATTTTTCTGTGCCTGAAAACTTATAAGCTAGATACTTCTGGTTGAAGGGTAACTATAGGTATAAATCCCATCAGCAAGGAAACTCATCATCCCTTGAGATTGTATCAGTAGAAACTTCCACGGGTAGAGCCGAGATTCAAGATTAGAGAAAGAATTCAGTTGAGCTCTCCCAACATTCACCTCCAAACAACTTTAAAATAATGATTAAAATCAAATCTAGAGTGGCATAACCAACAAAAGATCAGGGTAAGATATTCTTCAAAGCCAATACAACATAGGGGGTCTGAAAGAGAGATCTGTGACATGGAAGAGCAACCTGCCCCAGACCACAGACAGATGAAACACCAGTGGTGGGAAGGGGTGGTGGAAATAGAAGCAGCAGCAGCTCTCAAGCCAGAGACTATACAGGGACCTGGTAACTGATCAGAAAGAGATTACAGAGTACCTCTGCTACTCTCTGCTAAAACTGAATGCAGGATCAGGTACTGTTTGGCATTTCCATTTCCTATACCCAGTTCTGGGTCATAGCTCAAGATCACTTTCCCATGAAGAGGGAGTGGAAGCCCTAAGGGACAATATCACTTTTGTCCCCACAGGATCAGGGTCCCTGGAGAAAAGTATCCCTTCTGGTCCCAAAGAAAGAGAGGCCTTGAGGAGCAATATCACTGTCCCAAGGGATCAGGAGCTTTTGTTGGATAAGGACCAGAGTGAACACTAAGAGAGCTGTGATAATACCACTCCCCAGATCATACCATTTTGGAAGCACTGAAAACTCCCAAATCTCCAGAACTAGCTCAAAAAAAGGCAGTGCAAAAAAGCCCAAACCTTGGAAAGATGCCCTAACACTCATGCTAAGAACGAAGTCCAACATTAGCATGAAGGTTCAAATCAAGAAAAAGGTAAGAAAATGACAAAAAAAAAACAAAGAAAAAAAAACCTGACAATAAAAATCTACTATGGTGAGAGGGAGGCACAAATACTGAAGACAAAGAAGTGGAAAAAAAAAAAGCACAAGCAAAGCCTCAAAGAAAAATCCTAACAGGACACAAGCCCAAAAAGAATTCCTGGGTGGGCTGAAACATGATTTTCAAAATCAAATAAGAACAGCAAAGAATAAAATAGGTAAGCAAAGGAAAAAAAAATTATGAAAAGACAATTGACAGCTTGGTAAAAGAGGCATAAAAATTCAGGAAAAAAATAGAATTGTAAAAAACAGAATTGAATAAATGGGAAAACAGAACAAAAATTTACTGATGAAAATAATACCTTTAGAAAGGATATCTGGGACCCAAGATGGCAGATTAAGCAGGAAGTTGCCTGAACTGTCCCATATTCACCTCCAAACAACTATAAAATCACGCCCCCAACAAATTCTGTAGTGGTGGAACAAACAAAAAGAGAGGGAGAAACAATATTCTAGCCCAAGAAACTTGGGTGGCCTGTGGAAAATGTTTGTCTCACTCAGGCAAAAGGGAAGCATAGTCCAGAGCAGAAGTCATTCTGGCAAGCCAGCAGCAAGCCCTGCCTGAGTAAGGCTGCAGAAGGCCCTGAGCTCCAGTCTAGCACCACAAAAGCAGTCAAACACAAAGTCTGGGACATCCCCTGCCCCCCACCATGGCTCAGCATAGCAGTAGCCAAACAAGCAGATGCCAGCACTGGAATTTCCCATGTGCTTCAGCACAGATTTGAGCAAATGGACATACACCAGCTCTGGGAACCTTTCCACATGCTTTGGTGCAACACCAGATGAATTGCCACATCCCCACAGCACCAAGCAGTGCCAGCCAATCACTCTTCCACCCCCTCGCCACAGTGCCAGGAGAGGCACTGGACCCCTTGCAGCCCAGCAGCAAAAGAGTCTCCTGTGAGCCTCAGGGCTACACCAGTACAGTATCAGGCAAACACCTAGGGCATGCAGGCCCCAGGACAAGAAGCTTGGGATCTTGTTCTTTCCTCTCCAGGAGCATAGCTCGAATTTAAAAGAAAAAAGGCTGGGGTAAAAATGAGCAAAAAACAAAACTAAAAAAATCTTACCATGGATAGTTACGGACAGGGAAAATCAAGACCCAAACACAGAAGAGAACAACAATATTAACATGATTACTTGCAAAATCTGAAAGGCAAAAGAGAATTTGGCTTTACGTCCCAAAAGAAGTTCTGGGAAGAGTTTGAAAAGGAGTTTAAAAGTCAAATGAGAGAGGTAGAAGACAAATTGAGAAAAGAAATGAGAATCATGAAGAAAGATTCTAGAGCTTGGGAAAAGAAAAAACTTCTTAAAAACTAGAATTGGGCAAATGGAAAAGGAGGTTCAAACCTAACTAAAGGAAATAACTCCTTAAAAACTAGAATTGGACAAAAATTAGAATGATGACATCAAAATTCAAACAAAATCAAAAGAATGAAAAATAGGCAAAAAATGTAAAATGTAAAATGCTTCAACTAACAACTAAATTGGAAAATAGATCAAGGAGGGAGAATTTAAGGATCATTGGACTATCTGAAAGCCATGCTCAAAAGGATGACATCATACTTCAAGAAATCAGCAAAGAAAACTGTCTTCCTATCCTAGAATGAGAAGGTAAAGTAGACATTGAATGAATCCTGTCCCAAAATGAAAACTGCCAGGAATATTATGACCAAATTCCCAAACTCCCAGGTCAAGGAAAAATTTTGCAAGCAGCCAGAGAGAAACAATTCGAATAGAGCTACAACATTAAAAGATCAGAGGTCATGGAATATAACACTCCAGAAGGCAAAGGAGCTAGGACTATAACCCACAAACACCTACCCAGTGAAATTGAGAATAATGCTTCAAGGAGAAAAAAAAATGGTCATTCAATGAAAGAAAAGGCTTTCAAACTTTTCTGAGGAAAAGAGTAGAGATGAACAACAACAACAACAAAAAACAAAACAAAAAAAAACCCTCTGTTTCTCAATGTCATCTCCAGAGAAGCATAAAAAGGAAAAAAGGAAAGAAAAAACATAAAGGATTCAATGAAGGGCATACCAAACTATTAGTATCAAAAAGGAAAAGAGTGACTGCTCCACTAACAAATATGAAATTAAAGCAATTATTAAGAGTTGTTTTCCCCAATTATATGCCAGTGAAACTGACAATCTAAGTGAAATGGATGAGTACTTACAAAAGTATACACTTTCCAAATTAAGAGAAGAAATAGAATACTTAAATAACTCTATCTTGGAAACATAAATTGAACAAGGCATCAATGAGCTCCCTAAGAAAAAATTCTGAGCCCCAGATGGATTCAGATGTGAATTCTATGAAACATTTAAGAAGCAATTAATCCCCATGCCATATTAACTATTTGACAAAATAGGTAAAGAAGGAACACAAATTTAGAACACAAATAAAGTTTTGATACTAAAACCAGGGAGAGCAAAAACAAAGAGAGTAAACTATGGAACAATTTCCTTAATGAATATTAATGCAAAAAATAAATAAAATATTGGCAAGGGGATTATTAAAGCAATACATTACAAAAATCATGCATTATGATGAGGTGGGATTTTTTAATTCAATATTTTATTTTTCCCAATTGCATTTGAAAACAATTTTAAGATTTTTTTAAAATTTTGAGTTCCAAATTTTCTACCTCCCACCCCTCACCCCTTCATTAAAAAGGCAATCAATTTGTAGTCACATAAAAGACATTTCCATGGAAGTCATGCTGCTAAAGAAAACACAGACAAAAAATAAAATAAAATATAGAAAATAAAGAAAAAGAATCCTCAATCTGCATTCAGGCTCAACCAGTTATGTCTCTAGAGGCAGCCAGCACCTCTCATCATAAATTCTTCTGAATTTTCTTGGATCATTGTATTGCTGAGAATAATTCAGTTATTACATTCTTCATACAATATTGATGTTACTGTATACAATGCTCTCCTAATTATGCTCATTTCACTTGGCAACAGTTTATGTAAGTCTTTCCAGGTTTTTCAAAGAGCATCCTCCTCATCATTTCCATAACAATAATAATAATATACAATAATTTGTTCAATTATTCCCCAATTGATAGACATACCCTCAATTTCAAATTCTTTGCCACCACTAAAAGAGCTGCTATAAGTATTTTTGTACGTATAAGTTCTTTTTCTTTTTTAAATCTCTTTGGGATATAGACCTAGTACTGGCAAATGGTTTTATAGTACTCTGGGCATAGTTTCAAATTGCTCTCCAGAATGGTTGAATTAGTATACAACTTCACCAACAATGCCTTAGTGTTTTAGTTTTCCCACATTCACTCCAGGACTTGTCATTTTCCTTCTCTGTCATATTACCAATCCAACAGTTGTTTGGTGGTAGCTCAGGGTTGTTTCAACTTATATTTGTCCAATCAATCGTGTTTTAGAGCATTTTTTTCTCATATGACTCTAGATAGTTTTGATTACTTTGTCTGAAAACTGACTGTTCATATCCTTTAACCATTTATCAGTTGAGGAATGGCTCTTGCTTCTATAAACTTAACTCAGTTCTCTATATATTTGAGAAATGAAGTCTTTATCCAAGAAACTTTCTATTTTTTTTACAGTAATGATCACCAATTATGTATTTCCTTCCGTCCTTTTTTCCCTCTATTTATCCTACTCTCTTTCTCACTCTCCTTTCATGCTGTCCATTCTCAAAAGTGTTTTCCTTTTGATTTTCACCTCCCACAATCTGCCCTCCCTTCTATCAGTCACTCTGCCCCTTTTCATCCGTTTCCTCTTCTACTTTCCTATGTGGTTAGATAGACTTTTACACCCAGCTGAATGTGTGTGCTGTTTCCTCCTCGAGTCAATTCTGATGAGAATTCACACACTCCTGCCCTTCCTCTGCCTCTTTTGAGCCTCTTTTATGTCATGTAATTTACCCCGTTCTAACTACCTCTTTCTCCTTCTCCCAGTGCATTCTTTTTTCTCACCCCTTAATTTAATTTAATTTTTTTTAGATAACAATCACACCACATTCAGCTCACACCTGTATTTTCTCTCTACGTATGTTCCTTATAACTGCCCTAAAAATGAGAAAGTTTTTAAAAGTTATAAGCACAGTTTTCACATGTAGGAATGTAAACAGTTTAACCTTATTGAATACCTTCTGATTTCTCTTTCCTGTTTACCTTTTTGTCCTTTTGCATCTTGTATTTCAAAGTCAAATTTTCTATTCAGGTTTGGTCTTTTCATCAGAAATGCTTGAAAGTCTTCTATTTCAATGGATATACATTTTTCCCCGGAAAGGTTATGTTCAGTTTTCCTGGGTAGGTGATTCTTGTTTGTAATCCAAGCTCTTTTACCTTCTGGGATATCATATTCCAAATCCTCTGATCCTTTAATGAAGAAACTGCTAAATCTTGTGCTATGCTGACTGTGGCTCCATGGAATGTGAATTGCTTATTTTTAACTGCTTGCCATATTTTCTCATTGACCTGGGAGTTTGGGAATTTGGCTATAATATTTCTAGGGAATTTCATTTTGGGATCTCTTTCAGGAAGTGGTCAGTAGATTCACCCAATTTCTGTTTTCCCCTCTGGTTCTAGAAAAAAAGGGCAGTTTTCCTGGATAATTTCTTGAAAGATGATGTCTAGGGTCTTTTTTTTTAATTGTTACTTTCAGATAGTCCAATAATTTTAAAATTATCTCTCCTGTATCTCTTTTCCAGGTCAGTTATTTTTTTTTCTGAGAAGATATTTCACATTTTCTTCTATTTTTTCCATTCTTCTTACTTTATTTGATTATTTCTTCATGTCTCATAAAGTCATTAGCTTCTACTTGCCCAATTCTAATATTTAAGAAATTATCTTCTTCCCTGACCTTTTGTACCTCCTTTTCCATTTGGCTAATTCTGCATTTTAAGGAGTTCTTTTCTTCAGTAGATTTTTGTACCTTTTTTCACATTTAGTTAATTCTGCTTTTCAAGGCATTCTTCTCTTCATTTTACTATCATACCTCTTTTACCATTTGGCCTAATCTGGTTTTTAAGGGGTTGTGTTCTTCAGTGTTTATTTTTTGTGCTTCCTTTACCAAGCTGTTGACTATTTCATGATTTTATTACATCATTCTTATTTCTTTTCCACATTTTTGTTCTACCTCATTTGCTTGATTTTAAAAATCCTTTTTGAGCTCTTCTATGACTTGGAGCCAATTCGTATTTTTCTTTGAGTTTTTGATGTAGGAGTTTTGATTTTGTTGTCTTCTTCTGATTATGTGTTTTGATCTTCCCTGTCACCACAGTCACTTTTTATAGTCAGGACTTTTTTCTGCAGTTTGCTTATTTTCTAGTCTACTTCTTAAATTTTAACTCTTTAGAATAAATTGGAGCTCCACTTCCAGAGTGGAAGGGGCACCTTCCCAAGTTTCAGAGAATTTTTGTGCAGCTTTTTTCTGAGGTACCTGGGACCTGAAAGTTTTTGGTTCTCCCAAGGTGGTACTATCTAGGAAGAGATTTGTTTACTATTCTCTTACACTGTGCCCTAGACTATGAGTGACCACAAACACTCTTTTCAACCCTGGAACTATGACAAAGGTACCCACTTCCCTGTGGGCCACAAGCTCTGATATGCTAGTGCTAGTATGGTGTAGCTGGTATGCTAGTCCTCCTTAGCCTGGGACTGAGACTCAGAACTACAAGCTAGATACATGTATGGGCAATGGAACATAGTCCTGCCCCCATTGCTAGCAAAGGGACTTTTGTAATCCTCTTCTAACCAATTGTCTGACACCTCTTACTGTCTGTGGGCTGAGAGGCCTTGGAAACCATTGCTGCTGCCATTGATTCAGTCTCCCTTAAGGCAAACTGGGGCCATTCTGCTATGGACTGTGCTCCACTCTCACCTTGATGCAACAGACCTTTACTGCTGACTTTCTAAGTTGTCTTGGGCTGGAAAATTTTGTCACTCTGTCCTTTTGTGGGTTCTATCATTCTAGAATTTGTTTCGAGCCATTATTTAAAAGTATTTGGAGGGATTTATTGGGAAGTTCAGGTGTGTCCCTGACTTTTTTCTTCTAAATACCACCTCAAACCTGGTGGTATTTATTCAAATCTGATTCAATATTAGGAAAACTATCAGCATAATTGATCATACCAATAACAAAAAGTGATATGATTATATCAATAAATGCAGAAAAAGCCTTTGAAAAATACAACACCCATTACTATTAAAAAATCACTAGAAAGCATAGGAATCAATAGAGCTCATTTTAAAATGATAAGCATTAGATATCTAAAATGAAGAACAAATATTTGTTGTAATAGAGATAAACTTGAAGCCTTTCCAATATGATCAAGAGTGAAGCAAGGCTGTCCGTTATCACCCTTATTCTTCAATATTGTACTAGAAATACTAGAAATTCAAGGAATAAAATAGGCAATAATGAAACCAATCACTCTTTGCAGATGATACGATGCTATGCTTAAAGAAGCCTAGAGAAACAACTAACAAAAAAGTTGAAACAATTAACTTCAACAAAGTTGCAGGATAAAAATAAACTGTAAGAAGTCATCAGTAATTCTATATACTACCAAAAAAATAAACCCAAAGGGCAGAGAAAGAAAAAGAAATTTCATTTAAAATTACTGCAGACAATATAAAATAAATAGGTGTCGACCTCCTAAGGCAGACCTGGGGATCATATGAACACAATTATGAAAAACTTTTCAAAAAACACATATCAAAACAATTGAAAAATATTAATTGCTCTATGATAAACTATTTCAAAATAATAAAAATGACATTTTACCTAACTTAATTTGCATATTCAATGTCATACTAATCAAACTACCAAAGAATTGCTTCATAGAGCTAGAAAAAAAAATTCATCTGGAAGAACAAAAAGTCAAGAATATCAAGGGAAGCAATTAAAAAATATTTTTTTAAAGATGAAATGGAATGCCTGGTGATTCCAGGTCAGTGGTTTTTCCAATGAGATATTTCACACTGTTTTCTGGTAAGAAAGAATTGGAAACTGGGGGGAAGTCCATCAATTGGGGAATGGCTAAACAATTCATGCTATATGGTTGTTATGGAATACTATTGTGCTTTAAGAAATAACAAGCAGGATGGTTTCAGGAAAAAAAAAAAAAACCTCAAGAAGACTTATACAAATTCATGCAAAGTGAATTGATCAGAATCAGGGCAGCATCATTATACACAGTAACAGCAACATTTTAAGGATGATCAATTGTGAAAGTCTTAGCTACTCTGATCAAGACATTAATCCTTGACAATTTCAGAGGACTTCTCATGAAACATGCTATCCACCTCCAGAGAGAGAACTGATGAACTCTGAATCCTGATTGAAGCATATTTTTTTTCAAACTTTATTTTGATTATTTTATTTGACTTGTCTTTTCTTATGCAACATGGCTGATATGGAACTATATTTTACATTACTTCACATATATTATCAAAATAAAAGTGCTTACCTCCTCAGGGAGACATCGCAAAGTTGGAGGAAGAGAGATCATTTGGATCTCAAAATTTAACAAAGAAGATTGTTAAAAAAAATTGAACATACAATTGTGAATATCTAATAAAATAAATAAATAAAATTATTTAAAACTAAAAAGATGTGATCATCTTTGGTACTCACATCTCATCAGTACCTCCAGTGCCTTCTGTTCCTCTGACTAAATAGCTGGAAGGCAGAGCAAAGAACTATCCCAAAAGTTTCCATTTCCAGAGGACTCCTAGGCCATCCATATTTTCACTTCCCATCTAGGTCTAATAATTTGGACTCGACTCCCTCATGCCCCAACCATGCCCTTCCCTACTCCTTCCCCTTTCTTTTCAACTGTCCAGCTTTCTTTGTCATGTTGTCTTCCCCTTTAGATTTTAAGCTCCTTGGTGGCAGACTGTCTTCTGTATTTATATCCCTAGTTCTTAGCACTGTATCTGGCACATAGTAGTTGCTTAACAAATGTTTATTGGCTGACTGATCCTACTCTCTTCTCCCCAGAACCTTTGGGGTATCCAGGTAGGACACATGGCCTTACCTTATAAATACCAAATGAAAGGGCTCATTACCTTCTGCATAAATTGACTATTTAAAAATTCTGCAAAGCCCCTCCTCCAGTCCAACCAACTAATCCATACAAGGATATTTAATAACAGAACAGTTAGAGTGACTGAATACATAAGTAGAGCCCTCAAAACCACAGGAATTTTACTAACACTATATTCATCCTGTTCTGTCTCATTCAAGACTGATATATTCAAAAGTGTCTGGAAATCTGTTTATTCTAGTTTGGTACATTGGTGAAGGGCTCCGGCTCCATTTTCTGTCTTGGATATAAAATATTGTAACTCTAAATACCATAAGCCACTCAGTATTAGCCTGAAGTTCTGGGTAGGTCTGGTTTCCTAGCATTATTGTAGATCATGTTACCACATGGTCAGCATTCGTTGTGAAACAGATTGGTACCAGTCTCCTTATTTTCTTTCTGCCACTGCTTGGTCAATCAACTTTGTATTTTTGTCAAATAGGTATGGATCTCTGCCTAGGAATAAACTGGTAAATGCCCAAATCCCATAATACACTTTAAGATGATCCTTGAGATTCTGTAGAAAGTTTAAAAGCATGTGTTGATTTCACAGTTCCCATAAATCCCTATATATTTTTCATTCTGATGAAACTGCATTTGCCCATTCCTGCATTATGCATTAATATGAGCAATGCATGAAGCCCTGATATGTACAGGTATGCCATCTATATAATATTATCTATGAAGGTATACTATACTATATTATATCATCCTATATCACTATCATTAAATTTTAAGAAGGCCCTGAGTTAGGATGGGTTTAAACTCTTTGGTCACCCTTTTGCTTTCCACATTTCATGTAATCATCTCATTTTAAAATGTTTGAGTGCTCAGTGAAGTCTACTAATACTGAAGTCTGGAAAAGCAACAAAGTAGTAAAAAATGGCCCCTTTCAATGTCATAAAATTTTTATGTCTGTGGTTTTGCTTAGTTTAGTTTTCTGTCTGCATTAATCACTCTTGTGTGTTTAGAATCCAGCTGGGATAATTTCTTTGTTGAAGATTTTAAAATAAAGACAACACGACAAAACATATAAACCTTTTGAAAACCTTTAAAAGTTTAGTTAATCACCCTTCTCAGTTTTCTTGGCTAAGATTTTACTCTGCCTTAATACACATTGTAGGTAGTAATACATTATTCTTCATCATCATCCACAAGGTTTCTCTGCCTAACATCTGATCTCTAAATTACTTAAAAATTGCCACATATTAGGCTCTCTACAGTAACACATGCTGTTGAATTGAATTACATTGATATCAGTGATGTCACATTTACCTGATTACATTAGAATTTCTGTTTCAAATTACTTATAATACCTACTTTGTTCATTGAGACCCTATACCATGAAATTATTGCTATTATTTTTTTCTGGATCATTTCTCTCGTTTTGTTTTCAATGAATTTGTGAGTATCTTTATTGCTAGTCTTCTTTCACTATAATATAGATTCATGGACATGTAGATATTAAGTCCTACACAACTCTTGTCAGTGGAACGGATGTAACAGAAATAAACACGCCCAAGGATGTTAAGGATGAACAGGTATATCTCAGGTGAAGTAGCCTTCTAATTCTGTAATGTCAGTCCATATAAGGCTTATCTTACCTGGGTTTCTAGACCTCATGGGATTTTCTACATTAAGTCTATGGGTGTATATACAAATGCACATATACAGATACAGATAGATCTCTATGAAAATTCAGCTTTAGGAAAGAAATCCACATTCCAAAAATCATGAAAATTACTTACACAAAGCAGCCACTGTTTGACAAGATGTGGTATAATGCAGGCAGCATAAATAGTGGTGGGAAACTGAGAAGCATATATAAGTAAGTTCCTAGATGTCTGCAGTGAGTGATACTGTGCTCAACAGTGCCCTATGTTCTATAGTGATCCTTATATTTTCAACATGGCTGGTGGCAAATGTGCTCTTGAGGGGAAAAGTGAACCATCTCATAAGTGTAAGCTGATGCTATTGGAAATGAAAATGAAAATAATTAGAAAGTATGAAGGAGGACAAAAATTGTCATAGTACAAGAAGAGTCTTGCTGTGTCAGCTGTGAACACCATAATGAAGGATACTACCTGGACAAAGGAGCATGCAAAAGCAGTGCTTATATAAAGTCAATTTATCTACTTAAAGAAAGAGAAGGTACTATTCTAGAGATGGAGAAACACTTAATTATGTGGATAGAAGACCAGACCCAGAAGAATATTTCTTTAAGCTTGATGACAAAGTCAAGACCCAAAGACTCTTTGAAGATTTAAAGGTGAAATAACCTGAAGGAAAACAGATGTCTATGGTTATTTATTTATTTATTTACTATAGATAAATATTTTTTTTTT
>CM053622.1:438459152-438475512 GCA_028646595.1 Phalanger gymnotis
CCATAGTAACCTCCAAACAACCATAAAATAGTGCCTCAGAACAAATCCTGGAGCAGCAGAGCCAGCAGAAAGAGAGAGTGCAGCAATCTTTTAGCCCAGGAAACTTGGAGGATCAACAAGGATGGTCTGTATCACTCTGGTAAAAAGGGAGTGCAGTCCCAGACAGGAAGGGTCCCAATAAACTAACAGCAAGCCCTACCTCAGCAAACCAGTAGAAGATGCTGAGCCACAGTTTGGTTGAGCAGATAAATGCCATTACCAGGGCTCCCCTCATACCTTAGCATTGTCAAGGGAACTGGCAGACTCCAGCTCCAAGAATCACCACATGCTTCAGTGTAGCCCCAGGAAGGTAGGTGTCTTCCTGTGGCAGCTGGGCCTTTATGTGCTTTAGCATAGCCCAGGCCAAACAGGCATCCACCAGGAGCCCAACCTCCATGTGCTTCAGTGTAACCCTGAGGAAATGCAGAAAAACCTGAACTGGCCTCAGTACATGCCAAACACCACAACTAAGACCCCAATTTAGCACCAAGTAAACTGTTGGACACCTACAGCCTCCAGCCACCAGCACCAGGCCCCAGTGCCCAAAACCAGTGATTGACTAATCACCCTGGCCCCCAGAAAAAGAAGCTTAGGACAGGGCCCCCTGTGCTCTAGCAGGAGAGCTCAACTTTAAAAGCCTCCAAATAGACAAAAAAAAAGATGAGCAAGAAGCAAAAAACGAACATTGACCATAGAAAATTACTATGGTGAGAGGAAAGCTCAAAATGCAAACACAGAAGAGAACAAAATTGTCAGTGTTTCCATATCCAAAATCTCAAAGTGAAATATGAATTGGTCTCCAGCCCAAAAATTCTTCTTGGAAGAGTTCAAGAAGGATTTTTAAAGTCAGATAAGAGAGATAGGAGAAAAATTGGGAAAAGAAATAAGAGATATGTAAGAGAGAGTCAATAGCATGGAAAAGAAAGGGCAAAAATTGAATGAAGAGAACAACTCCTTAAAAAGTAAATTTGGTCAAATGGAAAAGGAGGTACAAAAGCTAACTGAAGAAAGTAACTCCTTAAAATTAGAATTGGGCAATTCGAAGTTAATGACTCTATGAGACATCAAGAATTAGTTAAACACACTCAAAAGAATGAAAAAATAGAAAAAAATGTAATATCCCTCATTGGAAAAACCACTTACCAGGAAATAGATCCAGGAGAGATAATTTAAGAATTACTGAGCTGCCAGAAAACCATAATAAAAAAAAAGAGCTTGGACAGCTCATCAGGAAAAATAGAGACCCATAAATGGATAGGTGAAAACTAGCAGCATTATTAGCGCAATGAGAAAACAGTTTGAAATACAAGTAAAATGAATCCAATCAGAAGCAAAGGCTCACTCTTTCTATGACACAAGAATGGAGAAAGCAACCTTCCAGGCAGGAAACCGTTTCAAGAAGCATGATGTCTGATAGGAGAGAAGACAAACAACTATGTCTTTAAGAGAAAACCACCCATGGCAGTTGAGAGTCAGGTTGTGGACAGGACTATTTTCAGGGAGCTCAGCCAATGGACTTGTACAGCAGAGATATTGTACATGGGGCAAGAAGTCGATGGAGTGAATTTCTTCTACGTGAACTGCTTGTCCATATGTGTTTCACTTGTGTACTTATCTGCCAGTGGGCTCTAAGTTTGCTCATATTCTTCCTGTGTGGGAAAGTATACCTCAGGTTCCTGAGTAGAATATTTTATAGCTACTCTTTTTACCATACCACCTTGGTAAATTTTGGTTTGCACAATCTGTGTCCATTAGTAACTATAATTTAAAAAGCCCACTTGTGAGGACCTACAAGTTACAATGTAATGAATATGAACCCACAGCCTACCCTTGAAACTTTGAAAACAACCACCCTTCTGAGGACTCAACCTGCAAACTTGTGAGTGCCAAGCTGTGGAGGTAGTTCGAAAGGGAGTTCTACATGCATAAACATTTATATAATATCCCTTGAAAGCTCCTTGAGGTCAGGTACTGGCTTTGCTTTTTATTTTTTTTATTTTCTTAATTAGATTTTTATTTTTAGTTTACAACCCTCATTTCTACATGTTCTTGAGTTTCAAATTTTCTTCCCTTCTCTCTTCCCCCCTTCCCCCAGTATGGCATGTAGTCTGATATACATCCTATATAAACCTTCGCATTAAACTTATTTACACAATAGTCAAGTTGTAAAGAAGAATTATGGCAAATGGCATGAATCATGAGAGAGAAGAAACAAAACCAAAAAAGAAGAGAAAAAAAAAGAGAGCAAATATTTTTCCTCAATCTGCATTCAGACTCCAAAGTTCTCTCTTTTGGGTGTAGCTTGCTTGTTCCATCATGAGTCCTTTGGTGCTGTCTTTGAGCCTTGTATTGCTAAGGAGAGCCATGTCTATCAAAGTGAATCATCACAGAATCAGTATGTCTGTGGTTGTGTACAGTGTTCTTCTGGTTCTGCTCCTCTCACTCAGCATCAGATCATGTAGGTCTTTCCAGGTTATTATGAAGTCCGTGTCTTCCCCATTTCTTATAGCACAATAGTATTGAGTTACATTCATATACCACAACTTGTGCAGCCATTCCCCAATTGATGGGCATCCCCTTGATTTCCAATTCTTTGCCACCACAAAAAGAGGTGTTATAAATATTTTTATACATATAGGTCCCTTTCCTACTTGTGTGATCTCTTTGGGATATAGCTCTAGGAGTCGTATTGCTGGGTCAAAGGGTATGCACATTTTTATAGCCCTTTGAGCATAGTTCCAAATTGCTCTCCAAAATGGCTGGATCTTTTCACAATTCTACCAATGATGTATTAATGTTCCAATTTTCCCACATCCTCTCCAGCATTTATCATTTCCCTGTTTTGTCATGTTAGCCAATCTGACAGGAGAGATGTGATACCTAAGAGTTGTTTTGATTTCCATTTCTCTAAGAACATTTTTCATATGCCTATAGATATCTTTAATTTCTTCCTCTGAAAACTCCCTGTTCATATCCTTTGACCACTTCTCAATTGGGGAATGGCTTTTATTCTTTATTTTTTTTTCTCAAACCCAACATCTAGTACAGTGTGTGGTTGCACAAGAGGTGATTCATTGATGAAACATGTTGAAAGCATTGAGAAAAATTCTTCCTTTGATAGGTAGATCAAGATTCCCTTTATTCAAAATTACTTCCTTGAATAAGAGTAAAGCAATAATACTTATATCTAAGATATGGCAGAGATCAGAATCTAGAAGGGAAAATATTATCTTCAAGTCTCAAGAAGGTAGAGCTGATCAAGCTTGAATCTAAGCATCTTATACTTTACTTGGCCAGAAATAAGCTGGTTCTGAAGACACAAATCACCTGGTGTCACTTTACTTCAGTCTTGTTTTCTACCTGGTCAACAGTAGAATAGGAAACTTTTGGATCAGTTCTACCTTTTTTGCCTCTCTTGTCTTCAAGAGAAAAGCACACTTGAGGGAACATCACTATCTCTCCCTTCCTTTTAGACAGAAGACTCTTCATTTGATGGGTAGAGAACAGAAAAATGAGCTCTTCCTCCCATTTTACATCTTTTTTTCACAGTCTGACAGGAGTTTTATGTCAATATAATTTTCTGTCAAGGTAGTCCAATCAAATTCACAAGAGGTATACATTGTATACTCCTTTCAGAAATAACTACGCTCTTTATATTTAAGGACTATTGTTAAGGATTTTATTTGCTTTATACAAGTTATTTATTTTTATTTATTTGTATTTTTATTGAGCTAAAATTTCCTTTGATAATCCATGTTTATGCTCATCTTCATGAAATATTTTTCTTTCTCTATCAATCAAAATTGCATGTTTGCTTAGTGAAATTCATCCTTCCAAATACTATAGGGGTTACTTTTGACAAAATCCATTGGTAAAAGAATTCTAGTGCTTAATAGGCCTAGGACGGGGTAGGGAACCTGCAGCCTCAAGGCCACATGTGGCCCGCTAGGTCCTCAAGTGAGGTTCTTTGACTGAATCCAAACTTTGCAGAACAAATCCCCTTAATAAAAGGATAAAAGGATTTGTTCTGCGAAGTTCAGATTCAGTTAAAGGGCTGTACTTGAGGACCTGGAGAGCCATATGTGGCCTCAAGGCTGTAGGTTCCCCATCACCGGCCTAGGATATTATAGTTTCAGTAAGTTTCTGGTAGAAGAGTGTTAGTCAGATAAATGTTGAAGAAAAGCGCATAGTCTACTTAACAGATAAGACAATTATATGTAATATATATGTATATACACATATATACATACATACACACAATATACTTTCTAGGTTGTTTCGTACAGATCAAAAGTCAGATGGACTTTTAAATGAGAAAAATCTGTGTTACAATGCAGTGTAGTAGGAAGAGTAACGTAATTCGAAGAAAAAAAATGACCTTAAATCTTGGCTTACTGACTAACTCTGTCATCATAAAAAATTCACAATTTATTAAACATGGTCATTATTTATTAAGCATATTCTACATACCAAGACTTGGGATAGATAAAGATACAAATCCAAAAACAGTATAGTGCCAGTTCTTAAGAAAATTACAATCTAGTTATTTCCATAATTTCTCTGAGATTTAATTTCTTTACTGCAAAGAGAAAGCAATAGCTTTTGCACTATCTAGCACTATGGAATTGTGAAGGTGAAAAAAGACATGGAAACAATCAATCAATCAATAAATCCCTACTATGTGTCAGTCATTGTGCTAAGTGCTTTGGATTTGAAGAAAGGCAAAAGAAATCCCTGTCTTCAAGTAGCTCACAATCAAAATCACTTTGTAAAAGAGATAAACAGACTTACAAATATAAGGAATTATTGAGAGCAGTGATTTTCATTCTTCGCGTTTGAGTTTCCAGCATTTAGATCAATGTAAGGCACATAGTAGGTATTTAATAAATACTTTCTATTTGATTGATCAAAGAATTATTATTTGGGGGAAAATATAAATACAAATATTTTAAAATACATTTGCAATGTATTTAAAATAAAAATATCATGAGGAAGTACTTGTTTCTTTGAAAAGTATCCCACATAATTATCAACTACAGAAAGTTCCGAGCTACTGATTATGAGGATGATGAAAAATGGATCATTTTTCATAAAAAAACATAAAAGGTAATCCCATAAAATATGTATAACAGTAATGAAATACAAGGTCCGTCCCTTCTGAGACAGCTATAAAAACCTTAATAGTTCTTATCAAAAAGATGAAAAAGGGTTGATAGATGTTCTCAAATCATACTTTTGATGATTTCATCAAAATACTTTTGAAATAAGCAGATATCATATCCCATCAGTAAGTAATAGCGAAGGCTGACAACAGGGATATTACATTGGATTTGCTGATTATAACTGAAAGTGATTTATTACCAGGTGAAACAACAAAGATCTAAGAGTGAAATCAAAAGGCCCTTCATGGATGACACTCACATGAATTCAACAAACAATATTTTGACAAAGTAGAAAACAAATGACTATGTCATATTGTTTGACTTATAGAAACGGAGGGATTTGAAACAACAAATCAAGACTGGTACATCACAACCAGAAAGTATAGATGAGTTATCCTTAAGGAATCCATAGTTATTTGATAATACAGATTATGTAAGAAAAGGACAGAATCTGTTCAACACATCACTGCAGGTTTTGTGGCCAGGATTATAGATCCAAAGCCTGCTACCTTTCATACACAAACAGAAAACAAATCCCTTTAATATTTATATAGATTTCAAAATATGCTTAAGAATTCAATAAATAAATTTTACTGGCCCCTGACCATTGTCACAGGCAGAACTATATCCACAAATGCCCAGGCATAATATTGATCCATAAAATCTAAGAACAATTTTTAATAAATGTCACTATAACAAACATTTATAATTTACAAGCACTGTGTAACAAGATTTTTAAAATCTAAAGGTAGAGTTTGGAGCCAAGGTGGCAGATTAATAGTTGGCGGTGTGGTGGGCTCTCCTCTGCACACTCTTACAAAACAATCTAGAAACCAAACCAAATCCTCATGAAGAAATCCAGAAAAGGTCAGAGCGAGATATCGTCTAGACTTACTCAGCATAGGGCGACAGACGGAGAAGCATGGGGACACTGAGGATAGGTCAGGCCAAGAACACCTGCATGCTGAGCCCCTTAGGGAGACTGTTTACTCACCCAAAGAAGATGTTCCAAACCTTGATTAGGCTAACTCTAGACCCACACTGAATACAGGTGCAGACTAGCTACTTTGTTGCCCACAGTTCTGAGTCACAGATTCAGGGAAGACTAAGAAGGGGATGTGTACAGGGAAATGATATTCTGAGTAGGGAGCCCAGGAGGTATACTGAGAAAGGAAGTACACAAAACAGCAGCAGCAGTGGGGCAGCTCAGAGCTCAGCCACAAAGCAGAGGAATAACCAGGATGGGAATCCCAGAACAAAGGAGAACCTACAATTCAGCCTCTCTAAAGCAACAGAGATTTTCATCTGGCTGATAGGGACAGAGTCTGGCAGCACTCTACTTTTTTGCTGACACAAACCCAGGTCAGGAACTTGCAGAGCTCAGATCAGGGAGGCAGCAAATGGACTTTTCCTGCCTCAGACCACTTTGGGAGCACTGAAAGTGTGTAGGTGCCAGTCTGTCCCCGAGATCCTGGACAAAACAACTCTCAAGAAAGTAGCAAAAGGATCAATCCAGACCTTACCTCCAGAAGAGCCAGAGCCCATCCCTAACATCAATTGCCAGAATCAGGAAATTGGACAAATAGAATGGACAAAGAAAAAAGAACTCCACTATAAATGAGCTAGTATAGTGGTACGGACACATAAGACACAAATACAGAAGAGAATCATCTACATCTCAAAGCAGTGCCTCAGAAGAAAACACAAATTAAACTAGAATGGCTGGATGAGAAGAAACAAGAGGGTTTTTTCAGTTTTTTTACATTTTTTAAAAATAAGTAGAATGCTAGTTCTTGATGAAAAAAATAATGAAAAAGAAATGAAAACTGAGGAAGAAATAACTGGAAAGGGAATTAACAACTCGAAACAAGAGGTACAAAACCGTTCTTAAAGCCACAGTACTAGCAAGAGTCAGTGCATGATTTATAACTCAAAATATATTCCTCTATTCACTGTGCATATGTGCTTCTATCCATGTTTCTAGGCCCAATTGTAACATAGAAAAAAGACCCTGAATTGAGTTTCAGAAGGCAATTTTTTCCTCATAGCCTCCCTTGTTTTTTTATATACCTTACTCCACCTTTTTCCTCATAGCCTCCCTTGTTTTTTTATATACCTTACTCCACCTTATTCTCTCTTCACCTTCAAACAAAGTGCTCACATGCTGTTACCCTGTTCTTTGTACACAATAAGTGGTATATGGCAGGCCCAATAAATGCTTATTACATTGATTTGAAAGGAGGTCACATTGGTAAAAAATTAGAAACAAAGTAGAAGTCCATCAATTGGGTAATGGCTAAACAAAGTGTGTTACATGAATGTAATGGGATATTACTGCGCTATAAAAAGGAGGAATGTCATGGATACAGAGAAACGTAGAAAGATCTACATGAAGTGACGCAGTTAACAGAGCCAATGAAGCAATATACATGATTACAACTGTCTAAATGGAAAGAACCACACACATGCAAACATAAATAAAAGTGAATAAAGCAAAATTATAAAGAACAAGCATGGCTTGAAAGAAGAGATATCAAAAGATACTCCTAACCCACCCATTTGCAATAGTGGAAGGTTGACTAGTGTTATATGTTGGATTGAGTATGTGGAGTGTTCTTTTGAGTGTGTGGGGTATCCAGGGAGGACTAGTACCTCTGGTGTTAGGGCTTGGTGAACCCTTTTCAGGGCTGCTCATCTACCTTTGGTATCTACCTGCCACCTAAATCTCCCCTGTGGCTCCAAGAAGCTGTAGCATGCGCAGCTAAGCCACATTAAGTGTAATTGACCGACCTCAAATCTGCCAGTGAATTAGAGGGATGTCTACCAAGCAAATGAAGACTTCTCCCAGTGGAATGGATGGATGAGAACAATTTATTTTAATGGCCATGAAGGCAGCTGAAGCAGGTGCTGTGGAGCTCTTACAACTTGGTTAGACATCACAAGCTGATGTCATCCACTGCATCTCAGGCCATCACCAGTCATCTTGACTTTGGTCTTGCCACTGGACTTCATTGACTCTGGGATTGTTAGGCTGATGACTTTGCCAAACTCTTTCTCACTTAAATCTAATTCTCACTTAAATCAAGACATTAATCCATCAGATTACTGGTCTTCCTCAAAAAAAGAAAAAAGGTGAGCAACATTGCACATATTTCCTGACTTTTCAATGTATTGATCGGTTATGCTATTTTTTTTCCTCTTCCTTTTCTTTTTTGCCTTAAAAATACCATTTGCTATATAAGATGTCTCTCTGGGAGGAAGCTAGGGGAAATTGTGATCATTTTAGACAACCAAAAACAGTAATAAAAAGCTTTTTTTTTAAAGTATGCCACAAAACTAATTTACAGCAATGCCCTCATGAATTAATATGCTACTCTTCTCAAAGGGAAAAACTGAACTTTAAATGTGGACTACAGGGAGAGAGTAAATCAACACCAATAAATAAATCAGACACTGTGAAGGGACAGGATAGTTGGAGAGAGATTTAGGAGCTGAATCCCACTCAGATACGTATCAACAACTAAGTAGTCTGACTATATACAACACGCCAGCCCACTTTATCAGTTTGCCCAGTATTTGCTTTGCCATGTTTGGTTCATGCTTTATGGAATTATTTGTTTAAGAAAATCTTCCAACTTAAAACTGTGCATATACTATGTGACATATCAAAATCATCATATGTGCCACATTTCCTCTTGGGAACACTTTCTTCTAGGCATCTATTGTTCTCTATTGTTCTATCCTACCTCCTTTTATTTCTCGGTTCTGTTTGGTTTCCTTTTCCCCACAGCCAACGCTTTCTTCTTGTCCTCTTTTGCTCAGGCCTTTTCCTTTATTGTGAGCTGTCTCTCTGTGATGTTCAGGTCCTTTGCTTTCCCCATTCCTTCATTCTTGTGACTGTTTTTGATGAGCATGCTATATAAACAACACAAGTTGCTGCATTTTCAACAGAAGTCTATTGATGGAAACTAAACTTGGCATATTTTATTTAGAATTGTTTCAGGCTTCTCTGGACATTGTGAGAGCCTTAAACTACAATGGAATGAATTTGTACATCATTAGGCCATATTCCAAAAAGCAATCAGTGCAAATTTTAATCTATTTTCTTTTTCTGAGTGATAACGTATCAACTTATTTTGATTTGGTTCTCTTGTTTCAGTAATAATGTGACTCAAGAAGCTCATTTAAATACAAATTGCAAGCAATGGGAAATAAATTTCCTAAATGTTAGTGAACTAAATGCAAAGCTAAGTAATTCTTAGAAGTGTAAACATGTTAGTATATTTGAGGTAGAGAAAAAATAATTTCCTTTGGAAAACAAAAAGGTCATATCACAACCAGCTACGGTAAATATTCACAGTAGGAAGCATTTGAGACTGAAACTGCATCTTTTGAGAACTATTCCAGTTAAAGCTTCCACAACATAGGCCAAAATGGCCTTTAACCACAGTGGCCAGATGGTGCAGTGGATACAGTACTGTGCTTGGAATCAGGAAGATTCATCATCATAAGTTCAAATCTGGCCTCAGACACTTACTAGCTGTCTGATCCTGGGAAAGTCACTTAACCCTGTTTGCCTCAGTTTCCTCATCTGTAAAATGATCTAGAGAAAGAAAAGGCAATCCATTCCAGCATCTTTCCCAAGAAAACCTCAAATATGGTCATGAAGGGTGGACACAACTGAACCACAAAAACAACAAAATCAAAATGTGACTTGTGTTAATATGTCTCTGCTAGTCAGGCTATTACGGAAGTAAGCTTTCGATGGCTGATTAGTTAGAACAACATATTAGAATCAATGAATCATAAAGTTTTAGAATTAGAAGGGACCTCAGTGGTCATCTAATCCAATCTGTATCTGAAAAAATAATCCTCACTACAAAATACCTACCAAATTATCATCTTGCCTCTGTCTTAATATCTCTGGTGAAGGTAGCCCATCACTTCTCTTTTTTTTGGAGGAGGGAAGGCAGGGCAATTGGGGTTAAGTGACTTGCCCAAGGTCACACAGCTAGTAAGTGTGTCAAGTGTCTGAGGTCGCATTTGAACTCAGGTCCTCCTGACTCCAGGGGCAGTGCTATACTCACTGTGCCACCTAGCTGCCCCGACCCGTCACTTCTCAAGACAATCTATTTCATTTTTTGAAGGCTCTAATTGTTAGGAAGTTTTACCTATTTCTGTTTTGCTTTGATTTTGTGGCATCAAGCCTCAGTTTGCTTCTTTGTAACCATTCCTTCTTGTCCTATCCTCTCTGAACATTAGCAGAGAGAGACTAATCCTTCTTCCATATGACAGTCCTTCATGTATTTTACCACAACTACCTTGTGCCAGTCTGTACACTCATACAACCACCACCCACGTTCATGTAATCACAGCCTCTTACCTAGACTATGGCATTAGCTTCCTAATTGGTGTCACTGGTTTATCTGTCACTACAATCAATTTTCCACACAGCTCTCAAAGTTCCTAAAGCATAGGAAACCCTTGCATCTATTCATGAAACTCCATTGGCTACTTTTTACTCCCAGGATCCAAAATGAAGTCCCTTGTTTGGCATTCAAAGCCGATTACAATCCAGTTGCTTCCTACCTTCCAAGTCTTACACTCCTCTCTCAATGCCCTACTTGCCATACCTTCCACGTGGCACTTCATGTTTCTTCTCTCTGCTTTTGCAATGGCTATCCTCCAGGCCTAGAATGATCTTCCTCCTTATGTGTCACTTAGCTACTCTTTCTTCCTTCAAGTTTCAGCTCAAATGCATCCTTCTACAAGAAGTCTTTATGAATCTTCCTTTCCACTACAGTTGTTCTATTTAAGTATGTCTTGCATTTACTCTGAATATGTCCTGTGTGTAGCTATTTTAATGTTGCCTCTCCTATTTGAATGCAAGAAATTTGAGGGTAGGAATCATTTTATTTCAGTGCATATTAGTGATTAGAACAGAGCCTGGTATATGATAAAGTAAACCCTTAAAAATGATGGTTGATTGATTATTGTCTTTTCTAGGTTAAACTCCCCCGGCTCCATAAACTAATCACCGTATGATGTATTTTCAAGGCCTTTCACCATCTTGGCTACTCCCTTGTGGGTATTCTCCATCTCATTAATGTCCTTAGAACTTTGTCACCAAGAACAGATCATAGTACTAAAGATGTAGTGTAAATAGGACTGAATACAGCAGCATATCACCTCCTTATTCCTGGAAGTCATGCTTCTTTTAATTCAGCCCAGGATAATGATGGTGATGATGGTAATTATGATGATAATTAGTATCTATATGGTAATTTACAAATATTATTTCAACTCATCTTTACAACATCCGTGGGAAATAGGTAGTATTGCTATCCTCATTTTGTAGGTGAGAAAACTAAGACAGACAGAGGTTAAGTGAAGATATACATAGGGTTGTACAGCTATTAAATACCAAAGACAGGTTTCAAACTCAAGTTTTCAAACTCAGGTTTTCAAACTGACCCCAGGTCCAGAACTCTGTCCACTGAGTCACCTAGCTGCCTCTGTGCTCACATTAGCTTTTTTGGCTGCCTCATCACATAGTTGACACATACCAATCATATATTCTTTTAAACCCCTTAGATCTTTTTTTTCAGTAGTAGATACTGCCTAACTATTCCTCCTTCATATTTAACTTACAGAGTTTATTTTTATACCCGTATAAGCCTTTGTATTTATCCCTATTGAATTTTCATCTTATTAGATTTATCCCAATGTTCTATCCCATTGAGACCTTTTGGGATCCTAAGTATCAGGCAATGTAGTAATCCCTTCCAATTTTGCAACATCTCCAAACCTACACCTTTATCCAAATCATTAATCCAATGTTAAAATAGGGTCCAGCACAGATCCCTGGAGCATTCTACTATAGGCCTCCTGTCAAATTGTTATTTAACTGTTAATAAGCTGAGTCTGAGCATGTAATCAGTTCTGAATCTCTTTCATTTTATCATCCAGTTCACATCTTCATATTTTCCATGAGAATATTATGAGACACTTTCTCAAATTTTTTTGCTTAACATCTTTGTAAACACTGTCTATGTCTTCCTAATCTACCAGTTTAGTAAACTGCCAAAAATGAAATTAATTTGACATAATCAGGTGCTGATGAGGTCATGCTATCTTCTTGTACTCAAGGCATTATTCCTAGATGTTCATAAGATAGTTTGTTAGTGAGCCCTTCTAGAATTTGTTTCAGAACCTTATTGCTGTTTGTTAATTTAGTTTTGAGGACTATTTCTAGCTCACTCCTGGATCAGTCACATACATTCACTCTCATTGACTTTAGAAAATCATTTTGAGATGTGCAGGTGACAGATGTTTCAGACGCAAAAATATTCTACTCTGCTAGGTTTTGCTGTTATTTGCCCAGCAGAGGGCTTCCATCAAAAGAAGAGATTACATCTGATTTTGAAAAGAAGTAAATAGGAATCAATTATTTGGAAACATGTGTGAAGACTTGAGTAAAGAAAGTTTTCTAAAATGTGTAAACTTCCGCAAAATCTCAGTTCGATTTAATTTGGTTCCTTCATCATTCCCTTCCTCATAGTCAAAAGTACATAAGTCAAGGATCTAGGATTTTGTTGAGGTGGAAATTCTTTCAAATCAGTTGATCCATAAGTACTTATTAAGCACACATTAGGTGGTGCTTAAACTGCGTCTTGAAGCACACTAGGGATTTTATTACAGAGGTATGAAAGGAGTTCTTTAGGGGCACCAAGAAGAGCTTATTAAATGCAAAAAAAATGGGAGCTGGAGAGTTGCATATTATGAATAGGAAGAAGGGTAGTTAGGTTGTGTTGTGGAGTTTATGAAAGGGAGTAATGTGTAATAAAATTCACAGGCTAATTATAGCTAAATTGTGAAGAACCTTAAATGCCAAACAGGGTAGTTGCCTAGAAGTAATAGGGAGCCATTGGAGTTAGCTGAGTAGGAGAATTAAATGAACAGATTAGCATTTTACGGAGGTTGCCAATGCTGCTGATTGGCTGAGAATGAATGTAAATAGCAATTGTTTCTTTTTTAGCCAGAAGCCCTGAGGGTCTTCCCCTTCTGGATCTTATTTTTTTTGAAGAGGCTAGACCTATTAAAGAAGACCTTAGCTTGAAAAGACTAAGGATCTCCACTTCATCCTGGGTTATCTCCAGTTGTTCTGATGCATATCTGGCCGCTGAACCCAAATGACTGTGGAGGAGAAAATCAGGCTGGTGACTTTGCACAGTCCTCCCTTATTTAAATCAAATTAACTTGCATTTCATGGTATCACCTTCCTGATGTCATGGTCCTTTTTGAGAAACAGCAAGCAGCAGCAGCATCAAGTACATGGACAGATCTGCAACTTTAGAAAAACACTTTGATATCCATATGAAGGATAGATTAGAAAAGGAAGAGAATTTGGCCAGGAGAAACAATTATGAGATTATTCAGGAAAGCAGTAATGAGGGCCAGAGTTAGGACAATGCCTGTATAAGTAGAGAAAAAGGGAAAGAAATAAGAAATATTGAGACACAAACAAAAAAATGGCAGCTAGTTGTATATGTAAAGCTAGAGTTAGGAAGCAAGAATGACAAGATGGTTTTAAATTGTTTGACCAAAAAGGTGGTTGTGAACTTGACAAAAATAGAGAAATTCAGAAGAGAGCTGTGGGAAAGATAATGAGTTATGTTTTAGATATATGGAGTTTGAGAAACCTATTGCACAAGCAACTTTATGTGTCTTAAGCAGTTTATAAGAGAAAGACCATGGCCAAATATACACATCTGAAAGTCATTTGACTGTCATCACTATCTCTATGAAGATGGATATATTTGAGAGTCAACAGAGATCTCTTTTTCATAAGCATGAAAATTAAATCCTAGGGAGATGATAAGAACCCTTATACTATAAAAATAAAAGAGGTCAACTTAAGACAGAGCCTTGAGGTACAACCATAGGCAGAAGGCAAAATGTGAGTCATAATCCTTCAAAAGAGACTAAGAAGGAGCAATCAGCCAGGTAGGAGGGGAAGCAAGAGAGAGCAGTAGCATGAAAGCACAGAAAGGATGTTATGTCCAGGAAATAGCCAACAGAGTCAATGCTCCAGAGATATTAAGAAAAATGAAGACTGGGAAAAGACTTTTATATTGGGTGATATAGAGACCATTGGCAACTTTAGAACTTGAATTCTTAAGCTGGAGTGCATGGTTAGATTTCAGGGGTTGCAAGGACTTGGATGCAGAGCAAAGGTATATCTTTATTGTTTCAGACTTCTAATTGAAATTCAGCATTTGCTTGAATTATGAATGTAGGCAACAAACCATGTTAGTATTACCAATTGTAACTTAGTCACCAATAGAAATCATAGATAGTTTGTATTACATTTGTTATAGATACCTTAAAATATTGTTTACTTTCATTACTATTTTGAAATTATTGTAATTATTAAACCTGCCACTACATAGCACATCATTGAAATCTTCTTGTCTATAAATTGTATTTCAGTATAATTGGTTTACTTTGTAATCATATTTATTTTAGGCATTAAAAACATTATTCTGAAAAGTGGTCCATAAAAGTTACCAGACTGCCAAAGAAGCCCATTGCACACCAAAAAAGTAAAAAATTTTAGAGAGAATAATTTGAGTGGATGTCAGAAGTCAGGCCACAAAGGTTTTAAAAGTGAGAGAGAAGGGAGACAAGATGGCAGAGAAAAGGCAAGGACTCACGTGAGCTCTCCCCCAAATCCTTCAAATACCTTTAAAAATGGCTCTAAACAAATTCTAGAGCAGTAGAGCCACAAAAATACAGATTTAAACAAATTTCCAATTCAATACAACTTGGAAGTTTGGCAGGAAAGGTCTGTCAGACCTGGATGAGAGTGGAGCATAGTCCAGTATAGACCTGCCAGCACAGCCTTGGCCACAGCAAACCAGGAGTAGGCCTTGGGAGTAAATGAATCAGCAGCAGCAGCAGCTGCTTCTGGAGCTCTCAGCCTATAGATGGTGGTCAGAAGGAGATTACAGAGATATTTTTGATAGCACTGGGGCAGAACTCTGTTGCTTATACTTGGATCCAGGTTGCAGTCATGGTTGGCAGTTCCAGGGCAAGAAGGAGCACTAGCACAGCAGAGTTTGCGGCCACAGTGGAGGGGAGACCTTCCTCACAGGTCCAGGTCAGAAAAGAGTGCTTTATGGTCACTCACAGACAAGAACACAGGTCAGGAGAGTAGAGTAGTAAACACCTCTCCTTAGATCATACTACCTTAGAAGAACTGAAAAGTTACAGGTCCCTAGAAGTATCTTTGAAAACACCTGCACAAAGGCCTTGAAGCTTAGGACAGTTTGCCCTCCATCCTGGAAGCTGAGCCCTACCTTAACAAAGAGTTAAAAATTCAAGTGATAGGCCGGGGAAATGAGCAAAGAACAAAAAGAAAAACTCTATCTATAGAAAGTTATGGTGACAAGGAAGATCAACAGACACACTTAGAATAAGAAAACAGAGTCAAAGCTCCTATATCAAAAACCTACAAGAAAAATATGAATTGTTCTCAGGCCATGGAAGAGGTCAAAAAGGATTTTGAAAATCAATTAAGAGAAGTAGAGGAAAAATTAGGAAGATAAATGACAGTGATTCAAGAAAATCACGAAAAATTAGTCAATAGCTTGGCAAAGGAGACACAAAAAATACTGGAAAAAGCACCTTAAAAAACTGACTAAGCCAAATAGTAAAAGAATTCTAAACAGCCACTGACAAGAAAAATGCCTTAAAAACAGAATTGGTCAAAGGGAAAATGAGGTACAAAATCTCATTGAGGAAAATAATTCCTTAAAAATCAGAATGGAGCAAATGGAAGCTAATGATTTAAGAGAAATCAAGAAATAATTAAAACCAAAAGAATGGGGAAATAGAAGACAATGTTAAACATCTCATTGGAAACACAACTGACCTAGTGTAGTAAGAAGGCCGAATTTATGATCTCAAATATAATCATGTATATGTTTGAATGGTCCGAAATCACAAGGTATGAGAGATTCTCTAAGGAGAAAACAACAAGAAATTTATTTAGGCCCCACCGCAGCAAAAACTTGAACCAGCCTCCCCATTCCAACATCTTGACAAAAAGACTCCAGGCCCAGAAAGCCCGTTTCACAAGGGCAACTAGGAGGCCA
>CM053622.1:438476012-438509533 GCA_028646595.1 Phalanger gymnotis
TGGTGTTCTCAAGCCCCACCTCAATGACCAGAGACCATTGGTTCCCGAGCTGGCCCCTCCTAAGTCACCAATCCACACCCACACAGGTTTCACACCTGACAGGGCCCTGGGCCTGGGGCTTAGCACTTAACAGCTGAAAGTACTTCCACTCAAAAGAAACAAAAGCCATGCTAATGAGACAATTTTGCTTAACAACACACCTAGAAAATAGATCCAGGAGAGATATTTTAAAAATCACTGGACTACCCAAAAGCTATGATCAAAAAAGAGTCTAGACATCGTCTTTCAAGAAATCATCAAGGAAAACTACTCTGACATTCTAAAACCAGAGAATAAAATAGAAATCTACTGATCACCTTCTAAAAGAGATCCCAAAAGGAAACTGCCAGGAATATTATAACCAAATTCCAGAGCTCCAAGGTCAAGGCAAAAATATTGCAAGCAGCCAGAAAGAAACAATTCAACTACCATGGAGCCACAAAAAAAGATAACACAAGATTTGGCAGCTTCCATATTAAAGGATCCGAGGGCTTGGAATATTATATTCCTGGAGGCTAAAGGAGCTAGGATTGCAACCAAGAATCACCTACCCTACAAAACTGAGTATAATCCATGAAGGGAAAATGGAAATTCAATAAGATAGAGGAATTTCAAGCATTTTTGATAAAAGACCAGAGCTGAATAGAAAATTTGACTTTCAAATATAAGACTAAAGAGAACCATAAAAACATAAATGGGAAAGGGTAATCATAAAGGACTTAATAAGATTAAACTATTTACATTCTTGGATAGGAAGATCATATTTGTAACTCATATGACCTTTCTCATTATTATGGTAGTTAGAAGGAATATATATATATATATATATATATATATATATATATATATATATATATGTATATATATATATACAGAGAGAGAGAGAGCATAAGTGTGACTTGAATATAAAAAATGCTATATAAAAATAAAATTAAAGGATGAGATAATAGCATACTAGGAGAAAGAGAAAGGAAGAGGTAGAATGGGGTAAATTAACTCACATAAAAGTGGCAAGAAAAAACTTTTACAGGGGAGCAGAAAAGGGGTGAGGTAAGGGTAAGTGAGTGAACATTACTGTGATAGGAATTGGCTCAAGGAGGGAATAATACTAAATTGGAAATAAAAATCTATCTTACCTTAACAGGAAAATAGTTGAGAAGGTGATAAGAGAGGGAGGGATGATAGAAAAGAGGGCAGATTGGGGAAGAGGGTGTTAGAAGCAAAACACTTTTGATGACAGACAGGGTGAAAGGAGAAAAAGAATAGAATAAACAAGGGGAAATAGGGTAAAAATAAATTGTAACTGTGAAAAAAAAATTAAAGCAATTTTCTCTGATAAAGGCCTCATTTTTTAAACAAAAGAGAATGAAGTCAAATTTATAAAAATCAGAACGATTCCCCAAGTGATAAAATGATGAAAAGAGATGATCGCTTTTCAGATGAAGTAGTCACAGCTATCTACAACCATATGAAAAATCATCCTAACTATCTATTGATTACAGAAATGCAAATTAAAACAATTCTGAGGTACTACCTCATATCTATTAGATCGGCTAATGAGACAGTAAAGGTAAATGACAAATGTTGGAAAGGATGTGAGAAAAATGAAGCATTGATGTTTAGTTGGAGGAGTTGTGAACTGAGTCAACCATTCCAAAGTGTAACTATAGAACTATGCCCAAAGAGCTATAAAATCATGCATACTCTTTGAGCTTACAATACCACTACTAGGTCTGTATCCCAAAAAGAAATTTTTTAAAAAGGAAAAGGACATATATATACAAAAATATTTACATCAACTCTTTTCTGAAGGCAAAGAATTAGAAATTGAGGGGATGCTCATCAATTGAAGAATGGCTGAAGAAATTATGTTATGTGATTATGGTGAAGTATTACTCTACTATAGGAAACGATGAGGAGGATGCTTTCAGAGAAACCAGGGAAGACATATATGAGCTTATGTAAAATGAAATGTACTGTGTACAAAGTAACAGCAATGATGTAGAATGATCAGGTGTGAATGACAGCTATTCTCAGCAATATAACAATCCAAGACAGTTCTGAAGAACATATGATGAAAAATGTCTGAATGCAGACTGAAAAATGCTTTTTTTTAACTTTTTTTGAGCTTTTTTGATCTATGTTTTCTTTCACAACATGACTATCGTGGAAGTGTTTTGCATGACTACACAGGTATAACCCATATAAATTGCTTACCTTCTCAATGGGGTCGGGTGGGGAGGAAGGAGAGAGAATTTGAAACTCAAAGTTTTAAAAATGAATGTTGAAAATTTGTTTTCACTTAATGGGAAAATAAAATACTAAAATTAAATAAAATAATTAATTAAAAGTGAGTCAGAAGAAAAGTGAATACAACAAATGTAGACTGCTCTTTAAGAGAATTTGTCTAAGAAAGAGAAAATATTAAATGAAAGCTCAAGGGAAGGGAAAGTCTAATAAGGATTTTTAATGATATGGAAAATTGAGCAAGGAGATTAAAACACAGCACCACAGCAAAAAGCCAAGTTATCCTGTAACCTTCCCTTCTTCTAGGGCTTTCCTGTAAACACTCATTCATGAATCCTAACTCTCTGCTTGCCTGTATCCTCTTCTGCAGTTCTGAAAGCCCTTCCAGTTCTCTCTCTGTCTCCCCATCTCTCTGTCTCTTCCAATTCTTCATCTTCTCTTGCAGTCTTCTTCTTCTTCTCCTCCTCCTCCTCCTCCTCCTCCTCCTCCTTCTTCTTCTTCTTCTTCTCCACTTCTTCTTCTTCTTCTTCTTCTTCTTCTTCTCCACTTCTTCTTCTTCTTCTTCTTCATATCGTGACCCTGGATCTGACTACAAATTCCCTTAACCCTTCCCCATCAAAATAAAAGCATGAGGAAAGGAGATCCAAATTACTTTTGGTTTCACTTTTCACCTAAACCTCCATATCTTGTAAGATAGCGAGACCTTCAGGTTATAACTCTGTGAACGTGAAAGCGATATGTGATGACATTCACTAGACACATGTGTCAAGAGAGGACCCTGAAGGCAATAAGAAACAGATTTTACTGATTCAAGATAACTATTGATCTCCTGAAGTAGTATGAGACTTCAGTTCCCTATATGGCAAAGAAATGTACTAATAACTATTTACATGTTTTGAAAAAGTTAATATTAGAGCTTTTTGAATTGTTCTATTTTGATTTCTATCTGTAGAAGGACATAGTAAGAACACGAGCTATATTTTGGTGATGAATAACTATTTCACAAGATATGCAAAGGTCTACTTAACCTCTCTGCATATTGACTCTCTGCCTAAACTCATTCAGACCAAACCAGAGACCATGAAAGCACAGTGTTCAATGAAATGTTAGCTTTGACTTTCATCAATATATCTAGAACTTCACTTTACCACCCTCAAAGAGGCTCACAGCCTGAGAGTTTCTACTGAATACCCCTCAACATGTTATGAACAATAAAACTAGAATAAAAATTTAATCTCATTGAAGTCAACATATGGCCTATCTAGCACATTCCTATAGCTCTTCCAGGAATGATGCCACAGGCTTTTGTGCCAAACCTGCTGGTGCTTAGGCAAGAGCCACACCTACTATTCATTTATTTGTCTTTGGGACTCTTTGGGGATGAAGAGACCACACACATTAATAATATGTATATTAGTTAAGAAAAAAGCTTAAAAACCCACATAAATCCTTGGCATTCTTATATATTATTAACAAAGCCCAACAGCAAGAGATAGAAAGAGAAATTCCATTTAGAGTTACTGTGGACACTATATAATATTTGGGAGTCTATCTGCTAAACAAAACCAGAAACTATATGAACATAATTACAAAACACTTTTCACCCAAATAAAATCAGATCTAAATAAATGGAAAAACATTAGTTGCTCATGGGTATGCTGAACTAATATAATAAAAATGACAATCTTACCTAAAGTAATTTGCTTATTTAGTACCATACCAATCAAACTAACAAAAATATTTTATAGAGGTAGATAAAATAACAAAATTCATCTGGAAGAACAAAAGATCCAGAATATCAAGGAAATTAATTAAAAGAAATGCTAAGGAAGGTGGCCTGGCCATATTGGATATCAAATTGTGTTATAAAGCAACAATCATCAAAACTACTTGGTACTGGCTAACAATGGAATGGTGGATCAGTGGAATAGGTTAGGTACACAAGATGCAGTAGACAATGCTTGTACTAATCTACTCTGATAAACCCAAAGAGTCCAGCTTCTGGGATAACAACTCACTATTGCACAAAAACTGCTGGCAAAACAGGAAAATAGTATGGCAGAACCTGGGCATACCAATATCTTATAGCATATGCCAAAATAAACTCAAAATGGGTTCACCATTTTAGTATAAAAGCTAATACTATAAGCAATTTGAGAGATCAAGGAATAGTTTACCTGCAGATTTATGGAGAAGGGAAGAATTTGTGACCGAACAAGAGACAGAGAGTATTAAAAAATACAAAATGGATGATTTTGATTATGTTAAATTGAAAAGTTTTTGTACAAGCAAATACAATGCAACCAAGATTAGAAGGGAAGCAGAAAATTGGGAAAGAATCTTTACAACCAGTGTCTCTGATAAAGACCTGATCTCTAAAATATACAGAGAACTGAATCAAATTTATAGGAATAAAAGTCATTCCCCCCTTGAGAAATGGTCAAAGGATATGAACAAGCAGTTTTCAGAGAAAGAAATTAAAGATATCTATAGTCATGAAAAAAGATGCTCTAGATCACTGCTGATTAGAGAAATGCAAATCAAACAAGTCTGAGGTACCACATCTCTCCTGTAAGATAGGCTAACATGACAAAACAGGAAAATGATAAATGCTGGAGAAGATGTGGGAAAATTGGAACACTATTCCATTGTTGGTGGAGTTGTAAACTGATCTAACCACTCAGGAGAACAATTTGATACTATGCCCAAAGGGCTATAAAAATGTGTATATCCTTTGACTGGGCAATACCACTTCTACAGCTGTATCCCAAAGAGGGGGTTACAAGTGGGAAAAACCATAAGTACATAAATATTTATAGCAATTCTTTTTGGGGTGGCAAAGAATTGGACATCAAGGGGATGCCCATCAATTTGGGAATGGCTAAACAAGTTGTGGTATATGAATGTAATGGAATACTATTGTGCTATAAGAAAGGTGGAGCAGACAGGCTTAATAATAACCTGGAAAGACTTACATGATCTCATGCTGAGTGAGGGAAGCAGAACAAGGAGAACATTATGCACAGTTACAGACATATTGAATCTGTGATGACCACCTTTGATAGATGTGGCTCTTCTCAGCAATGCAAGGTTCTAAGACAGGTCCAAAAGACTCATGATGAAAAAAGCTTTCCAGATTCAGAGAATTACAGAGTCTGAATGCAGATTGAAGCAAACTATTCACTCACTCTCTCTCTCTCTCTGTGTCTCTCTGTGTCTCTCTCTCTCTCTCTCTCTCTCTCTCTCTCTCTCTCTCTCTCTCTTTTGTTTCTTCTTTCTCATTATTTATTCCATTGGTTAAAATTGTTCTTTACAACTTGAGGATTGTAAAAATAAGTTGAATGTGAAGGTATATGTAGACTCTATATCAGATTACATGCTGACTTGGGGAGAGGGGGGAGGAGGGAGGAGAGGGAAAGGGAGAAAATTTGGAACTCAAAAACTTTTAGAACCTAGTGTTGTAAATTAAAAATAAAAATAAATAAATTTTAAAAAAAGAAAGGAGCTTAAATAAACTCATCACTGATGTATGACATCAGCTAAGAAGAGTTATGATAGAAACAAATGCTGGTATGATGTTTGAGTTAATTGGCAAGACTTTCAACAACGCAAAAGAATTTTACTGAGAATTCCTGGTGTGTCCAGTAGCCATATGGAAAGCTAGTAGATATGTGGTTGTGGGGAGCTTAGGCAATTTCCTCACTTAGAAATCTGCTTTGGAGATTATCAGGAACCCATGAAGACAATTACCATAACCATTTACTGTCCCTAGATGAGTTAGCTGGATTTCCTGATGAGCAAGTAGAGACTGGTGGACACTTTATTCTATAAATGTTAAGCAAAAACTCTATCAACTACTTTTGCAAAGACTCTCTGAAAGACAAAATAGACACCATCTTTTCAAATAAGGAAGAATCTATATACTATAACCCAAGGAGAAGAGGATGGAACCCAGAAAAAATGCCATTTTTATCTAGAACCTCAGTTGTAGAGACTCCTGGTGTAGAGAGACAAGTCACAGAGTGTGGTAATGCTGTATCTTCCAAAAGTATCTTCCACAAGTTCAGCTTTAGGACAGGAAGACTATCATTCTGGGAAGACTAGACCATCAGACTAGATCATCAGCTAGCTCAGGTACCAGAACAGACAGGCCAGCAGGTTACAAGAAAGTTAGATCTCTTTGACCAGAGACGAGAACAACTTTTAATGTAATGAGAGAAACCAGACAAATGGTTACACTTTTAGCCAGATAACAATGTTTTCCTTGCCTGTGTAATGTGCACCTTGCATGTAATTAAAAGCAGATAGGTTTCCCAGACAATGAACCTGGAAACAGGAAGATCTGAGTTTGAATCCATCACTGGACACTTACCAGCTATGTGATCCTGGATATGTCTTCACTTAACCTCTCTGTCTCGATTTCCTCAGCTATGAAATGACACCTTTCTCTTAGGGTTGTTGTGAAGATAAAATGAAATTACATATGCTTGGCAAACCTTTTAGCACTATATAAATGCTAGCTATCATTATTACTTGTTTATTGATGCATGTCATTTTTGGCATGTTTTAATATATTTCTGGGATTTGATTACCTGAACTTTCTGAGATCTACAATCTTTTCCACTCAGTTATTTCCATCTGATCCTCTGCAAAGAAGCTTGATGCAGTGGAAATAGTACTGGATTTGGAATCAGAAGACTTGGCTCAGAATCTTAGATCTGTCATTTACTATATTGTGACTTTGGGAGGGTCACAGCCTCTTTAGGTCTAAATTTCACAACCATTAAAATAAAGCGGTTGAATGAGATTCTCTCCAAAATTGTAAGCTATTGTATGTGATATTTCATCACAAGAGTAGCATGGGTAATTGAAAATCAATAACTAAAGTCAATTAATTTGTTCTATATGGTGTCGGGGGGTGTGTATATTACAGAAGAGTCATGACTTACTGAATGGTGGGAAATAAAGTTGGGAAAAAGTGTGTATTCATATTAAACAAAACCTTAAAAGCCAGACAGAGGGTTTTAAGCTTAATGAGACAGGAATTATGAAATGATTGGAGATTTTTGTCTTCAGAAGTATAAATTAACATCATAGCAATACGCAAGAAAGGAAAAGAGATAAGGGTCAGGAAAGCCAGCTAAAAATCTGTTAAAGTCAATTGTCAGATTGTTAAAAAGTGAAACTTGAGTAGAAGCTATGGGAATGAAAAAAAGAATGGTTATGGAGGATGTTTCAAAGGAAAATCAGTAGGACTTGGTAACTACAGAAGTGTCATGAAACTAGTCTTCACCCATCTACATATATTGACATTGTTCACTTGTTGTACCTTTGGCCACTCTCTTCCCAAAACAGCATCAGTCTGAAAATGCCTCAATCAGATAAGCAGTTTGAGGTGAAATGGTCACTGATTTTCCATGTCACTCTATATGCAAGTATATTTGTTTTGTAAACAGAGACATTATCTTTCTGCACTCACACAGTTGCACTTTGATTCAAGTTCAATACGCAGCAAAGACACAAGTTGGGAAACCTCTATTTAGGGGATGAGAGTAAGAAAGGGAGCCATCAATAGAAACAGGAGTCATTGGAATGGTAGAAAAACATGGATATAGTGTCAAGGGTTGAAACCACTCTTCATTTGGAGATTGTTGTAAACCCTATCACATAAGTCTGAACAGCCAAATTACATAATTTTGGAGGGGTACAAACATATACAATATTATTTTTTGTAAGATGGTAGTAAAAACAAATATCGAGAGAGAGAGAAGAAAAGGAAAAAGAAAAGAAAAGAAAAAAATTAGGGAAAAAACATAGTTAGAAATCCACCCCCACACCTCCTAGTCTTAACCTTCACTGGTTTAGGTATTCATAAGGAGACCAAGAGCCACAAAGCATGTAGAAAATGAAAGAAGAGATTCTTTATCTTAGTAATATTTTAATTTCATCTGGAAATAGAACTGTTGGCATAGTGTGCTCTTTGGAAACAGAAATACCAGTTTTTTGTTTGTTTGTTTCTCAACTCATAGTATATAGCAAGTGCTCTATTTGCAGTATGTCTTCAAATAATATTGTTAAGCAATGTAATCTGACTCCTCTACATGGTCCCTATAACATGTTTTATGGATTTTCATGAGGCAATGTAGAGAAGTGATTGATTTGAAAATCAAACGATAAATCAATCAAATGATAGATTCTGCATGTTGTCAGGTGTTACTGAGATCTGAGAACTCAGGTTGGGTGAAAGTGTGCATTCTTATTAAAACAGTCCTTGAAAACTAGACAAGGAGTTCACGGCAGCTTTGTAGTGGTCTACTGGGATAGTTTGAAGAGGGATCAGTAGAGTAGTAGAGACCTAGAATTCCGACAATCTCTCTCATGATTTGAACAAAGAAAAACCTCTTAATAAGGTCCTACTCACTGCAGCGACCCAATTCTCTTTTAAAATAACCAGCAAGTGAACTGTGCCCTAGAATTAATTCTTCAGGTTCTCTTCTCCATACTGCATCTGGGAAGTTGATACATAATGCTTAGACATGCCATTAAAACCCGAAACAATAACATATAAGTGTTATTGCTTTTCCATCTCCTACTCATTGAGTTAAATAAAAGGCATTCTATTTCTGTTCTGTAAATTAGTTTGCCAATGTGACATATTGAATTGAGCTGCAAATGCTTAGGAAAACCTGTTTTTCCTTTTACCATTATCAGCTTCTAAAAGTGGTAAATTTGGTTTTATGATGTATCATTGCTGTTACTCTGAAAAACAATTATGCAAGCATATCTATGACTGTCATAGTCTTGCTATACAAATGGAAAATAAAATATCATGTTTCATAACAGATGTTTATGGATATCATTTGTGGGCTTGAGTTTATGAATTGGGGTAGGTTTTGTACATATGGCAGGTTTATGGTTGGAAAGATAGGCTTCTGATATGTACCACATGTTTTACTTGTGAACCATGCGGTAGAAATGTACCCTTTTATGTTTTACTGAATTGTTGGCCTTTGGTTGCTTAGACAATTATTTTAATTGCAAACATCTAGAGACTTATGATTCTGAATGACTTTACCTCTGAAAACCAATCAAGGCCAAATCAGACAAAATATTCAACATAATTCTTGGAAATAGAAAACTAAGAGATGCTGCTAAAATGAATTTTAAGGGAGTACTTTCTCCTAAGCTGTTATGGAATTTTTATGGTGTTCATCCAAAAATATTCTGGACAAATGTGTTCATAAACCTTAGTGAAATTTTTATCTTTAAATAAACACGAACCATTTCTGGCTCCTTTAAAACTTTGTTTTGTAACAAAATCAATTCTTTATATTTCAATAATGATAGACATAAATATTTTTCATTACTTCTTTGCCTTTTCACTAAGAAAATTGCCTGGATAGAATGTGCAGCATGGAACAATGCTCTGAGTGGAGAAAACTGAAACTGGGCATGTAAATTTGGCTGACAGGACAACATGAAGAGAGCCAAAGAGCATAGGATCTAGCATCTAGAAGGCAGACATTGTCTAAGACTTGGCTGGCATGCATATTCAAAGAGTAAATGTGGAGAAGGTAACCTGGGATAGTGGTTCTGTAGCATCTGTGCAGTTTCTCCCTGGCCACTAGGATAATTATATCTTCAAAGTGTAGCACGGAAAACCTATACCCCCTTGCATTCAATAGGAATGAAGATGAGAGCTTGAGAAACTATATGGATATGCCCTAAAGTGGTATCCAGATGGGAATTCTGGTACTTTCCATTGGACCCCTTCTCTTCCTCCAAGTGTTACAAGAGATTATGAGGTATGAGCATATGGACCCAAAACCATATCTCTTCATATTTCCAAATTTTAATTTAGAATTTCTTGTAGATGACAAGAGTTTTGAATTTAAATCCATGGTCAAGGAGAAATAATAGGTACTTAGCCTAGGAAATGTATTGTTTCATTATTTGTTTATCATTTGCTTTTTTCTTCTCTTCTTTCTATGGTTATGGTTAAGGAATTATAATATGGTTAAACAATCTTTCTGTGTTTAACTTCATTATACCATAGTTATGTTTTATCAAAGTCAATTGAAACACAACAACAAAATGAAAGACAAAGATTTTCATCAGTGAGGACGAGGACAAAAGGGAGACAAAGAGCCATAATAATTTAGTTGGATAAATCCATGTACCACATCCCTTGACTAATGAGGTAATGGCACCATGCACAAAAGAGTTGAGTTGGTGGATAGAAATACTGCTTAGTATTGAGTAGAACATATAACAACTAAGGTGTCTGCTAGCCAACAGTACTCCCCAGTGATTAAAATATTTTAATTGAATTTTACAAATATTGTATATAATATGTACCTATTATAAGTCTAGTATGATATGTGCTATAGAATAAAAACATATAAGAATTGTCTCTTTGTCATAAGAGAAACATATTAAAGAAACAGAGAATAATATATGTCAACATATGATTAATTTACAAATGTGATTTTGACCCAACATCTCAAATCTGAGGCATAGACACATAGAACTTAATAGCTAAAGGGATTTGGGGGATGATCAACTCTTATTTTATTTCATTCATAGAGTATTTCTGTAACTTGTCAGTATTGCGTTCTAGTCAATGGTGAACAGGCGACTAGAATCCAGATCTCTTAATTTCAAATCCAGATCTCTTTCTACAACATTAACTTAATTGTGCTTCATACTAGGTAGCCCTTTCTTCACATTAGTATATAATGAGGTTAGCAAATGTTTGTGAGAAGAGATGAAATTTATATATTCATACTTATGTTACAAATATATAAATATATAGTGCATATGTGTGTATATTTGTAACAAGCTGAACATGTAATTTTAGTTTAAGAACATTGACATACACATATAATAGGCATAATGCAATTGGTGACGTCTTCACAAAATGGTAAGGCCTGAAGCTGAGCTCTAAAGTATGTCCAGGATGCAAATATTAGAGATGTATGTCTCTTTAAAACTACAATACATGCAATGGGAATAGGGTGGATGGGAAGAGGAGCTGTGAGCTGCAGTTCACAGTGGGTCTTCTAATGCTAAGCAGTGATGATAATAGGAACAGCATGAGGAGCAGGACATCAAAGCCCCAACATCAGTCACGGTACCCTTGACATAATCTGAATGACTGAAAGTCTATTTGCTAAAAGTTTATTTATAAAGTATTAAGCTAAGCACTGGGAATACAAATAAAAAATCCAGATAGTCCTTGCTTTCAAGGAGCTAACATTCTAAAAATTCCTTAATTAATTATAATATTGAATCCCATCATGTGTCAGGGTCATTTGTAAAAATGTAGCTATGAAACTGTAATCTTTTACATGAACCTGTCCCAGAGATTGAGTGAATACAAAGACTTTCTTCATTATGTAACCTTCTTAGTTTCCCGCAATTCACCAGTCATACCAACCTCCTCCCTAGTATATATCATGGAAACAATTCTAAATTCTTGCCCCCTTTAGAGAGCTCTCCTAAATGGCTACCTCTTCAACAGGGGATAGATAAAACCCCCTCATCACTTCCATCCAGGGATTTGAGATGGTTGCTAAGCCTTCTAACTATTCTTTTGTTCTAGTTGACTATACATTATCATGATTATGAAAAGACAATTTCAATTCTCCTATATGTAACAACAATGCTGCTTGCAGCTACTGTGGCTGTGTAAGACCAACACCATAGAAAGGTAAATGAGGAAAAAAAAACATAGTAAATCAATAAGGCAAATTAGTTGCATCCCTATACAGGATTGTTTCATTTCATATAGGTTTTATACATATGTCAATCTTGAGAATAGTACAGATTTATGGCAATTGGAATGGATATACATAGACTGTAGCTGTCAGCATAAAATAATTGATGTAATGATAAAAATATAATTAAGAGATACAAAGGAATGGTTCTTGGAGCAGAGATAAGGAGGTAGTAGAAAAGGGTAAATTACACCACATGAAGAGGCACGAAAACATATTACAGTAGAGGAGAAGAAGGGAGGTAGAACAGCAGTATTTGAGCTTAACTCAGATCAGATTTGGTTCAAGAAGGTAATAACATGCCCTGATAAATACAGAAATCAAACACATCCTATAGGCAGTAGGAGGAGAAAGGGGAAAAAAGTGAGGGGTGTGATTAGAAGGGGGGGAAGAAGTAGGAAGGGGAAAAAGGCAAGATAAGGGAGGGGAATCAAGAGGGAGGGTAAACTGAGGAAGGCAGTGGTCAAAAGGAAAACTCTCTTGAGGAGTGGAAGGGGAAAGAGAGGGGAAAAAAGCATAAGCAAAGGGGAAATAGGATGGAGAAAAAGACAGATAGTAATCATAACTGTGAATGTGAATGGAATGAATTCTTCCATAAAATGGAGGCAGATAGCAGAATGGATTAAAAAGTGTAATCCTACAATATGTTGTTTACAAGAAAAACATCTGAAACAAGTGGATACACACAGGATAAAGGTAAAAGGCTGGAGTAGAATATATTGTGCTTCAGCTAAAGTAAAAAATCAGGGGTTGCAATCCTAATCTCAGAAAAAGCAAAAGCAAAGATAGATCTAATTGAAAGAGGGAAAGAAGGACACTACATCCTGCTAAAAGGCACCATAAACAATGAAGCATTATCATTATTTAACATATATGTACCAAAGGGTATAGCATGCAAATTCTTAGAGGAGAAGCTAAGGGAGTTACAGGAAGAAACAGACCCAAAACTATAGTAGTGGGGGACCTCAACCTTCCCCTCTCTGAATTTGATAAATCTAGCCTCAAAATAAAAAAGAAAGAAGTTAAGGAGGTGAATAGAATGTTAGAATAGGCAGATATGATAGATCTCTGGAGAAAACTGAATGGGAATAAAAAGGAATATACTTTTTCTCAGCAGTATATGGCACATACTCAAAAATTGACCACGTACTAGGGCATAAAAACCTCATAAAAACCAGTGCAGAAAGGCGAAAATAGTCAATGCGTCCTTTTCAGATCATGGTGCAATTCAACTTATTTGTAATAAAAGACCATGGAAAGATAAACTAAAAAATTATTGGAGACTAAATAATCCAATCCTAAAGAATGAGTGGGCCAAAGAGCAAATCATAGGAACAATTAATAACTCCATCGGAGAGAATGACAGTGATGAGACAGCATATCAAAACTTATGGGATGCAGCAAAAGCAGTTCTTAGGGGAAATGTTATATCTCTAAATGCTTACATGAATAAAATAGAGAAAAGGGAGATCCATGAATTGGGCATGCAACTGTAAAAGCTAGAAAAAGAAGAAAGTGAAAATCCCCAATGAAATACCAAATTAGAAATACTGAAAATCAAAGGAGAGATTAATAAAATTGAAATCAAGACAACTCTTAAAATAATAAATAAAACCAAGAGCTTATTTTATGAAAAAAAACAATAAAATTGATAAAGCTTTGGTCAATTTGATTTAAAAAAGAAAGAAAAACAAATTGCCAGCATCAAAAATGAAAAGGGTGAATTCACCTCTGATGAAGAGGAAATTAAAACAATAATTAGGAATTATTTTGAACAATTGTATGCCCATAAATTTGACAACCTTAGGGAAATGGATGAATATCTACAAAACTATAAATTGCCTAGATTAACAGAAGAGGGAATAAAAGACCTAAATAACCTCATCTCAGAAAAAGAAATTGAGCAAGTCATCAATTAATTCCCTAAGAAAAAATCTCCAGGGCCAGATGGTTTTACATGTGAATTCTATCAAACATTTAAAAAATGATTAATTCCTATATTTTATAGACTATTTGGGAAAACAACCAAATGGGATTATAAAGAGTAAGACATGACTGAAAAATGGCTGAACAACAATGAAAGTTTACCTTATTATGTCTTTCAATTGAGTCTATTTTCATTTTTGCCTTGTCTGAGATCATTATTGTTACCCCTGTTTTTTTTTTCCGTGCAGTTCAAGCATATTACATTCTGCTTGCTCCAGCTCTTTCTTTTAACAGTTTGTGTCTTTCTATTGTCAGTGTGTCTCTTTAAACAACATATTCTTGGATTCTGATGTCTAATCAATGCTGCTATCAGCTTCTATTTTTATGGGTGAATTCATCCCATTCACATTCACAATTAGGGTTAATAACTGTATTTTCTCCTGAATTTCATTTTATTTTTTTTAAACTCATTTAAAAAATGAGTTTACTTTTATTTTTTTCTATTTTTTAAACTCATTTAAAAATGAGTTTACTTTTATTTTTTCTTCTTTCTCTTTTTCACCTATCCCTCATCGAAAGTTTATCTTGCTTCTAACCACTTCCTTCCTTAATCTGCTTTTCCTTTCATCATCCTCTCCCTTTTTGCATCCCTTTCCCCTCCTATTACTCTATTAGGCAAGTTAGATTTCTATGAGAGAGAGAGAGAGAGAGAGAGAGAGAGAGAGAGAGAGAGAGAGAGAGAGAGAGAGAGAGAGAGAGAGAGAGAGAGAGAGAGAGAGAATGTGTACATATGCTTCCCTTTTTTGAGCCAGTTCTAATGAGAGTGAAGTTCAAGCATTCTCTACAGCCACACATTTTCACTTTCACTGTAAAAGCTCTTCCTTGCACCCCTCTTCTGTGAAAAAAATTACTTATTCCACTTCTCCATTCCCCCTTCTCCCTGTGTATTCCTCTTTCTTACCCCTTCATATTTTTTTTGTTTTTGGAGATTTTTCCAGCATAGGTGACTTACTCAGTGCTGTCTATGTATGTAAACCTCTTTTAACTGCTTAACATAATGTTAATTTAATGTTAACATAATATACCAAGTTCTTTTAACCATCCTGATCACCCTATCATGGAACATATCAATGTCTTCAATAAGTTGTGAGTCTAGTACAGTATAAAGAAGGAATATTTTCTTCATTGCCATGGAAACTATAAAGAAAATAAGAGTTCTTGATGAAAGAAAGTATAAATAAGATCACAGGAGGTAACCATATAGTATAGCTTGGGAAGTGCTAGGCCTACAGAAAGACCTAAATTCAAATCCAGTTTCAGATATTCCCTAGCCTTCTGACCTTGGGTGTATCAATTAATCTATCCACCTCACTTTCCTTGACTGTAATATGGGGCATGCTTCAAAAGGTTGTTATGAGGCTCAAATCAGGTAGTATTTGTAAAACACTTGGAACATTGCCTGACACATCCCAGTGACTTAATAAATGTTTATTCCCTCCTTCACAGGAGATAAATTGATCAATTTCCATAACATGAAATAGAAAAGCTTTTACAAACAAAATTAATGCAGTTAAAATGAGAAGAGAAACAATTAAGTGGCAGTATATTTGTAGTAAGTTTCTCTCATAAAGGATAGGATAAAATTATATCTGAGATATACAGGAAATTTATTCAAACATATAAGTGTCAAAACCAATAGATAAATGGCAAAAGTATGCGAACAGGTAGTTGTTAAAAGAAGAAACATGTTACAAGCTGAAAAAAGAAGATCAAAAGCCATGGGAAGAATAATTCAGGCCATCAGCTGAAATTGGAAATTGCTACCTGGTCATATTTTAAAAAATTAACCTAAGCTGGTTTATCGGTGAGTAAAAAGAAGAAAAAAAATAGCTTTTTGGAGTGAAGCTCGTTTTTTTAAAAATTAGTACAAGTGGTTAGATGAGGTTTTGGTAAATTTTACTGCATCCCCATTTTCCCCCTACATTTCCTCCTCCTATGCACCTTAGAAAAAAAGGGGTAGAAGTGGAGCAATTTGCCAAAGTTTCACAAATGAGCAATATGAGACAAAAGTTTGAATTGTGGCATTCCAGGCAAATTCTCTGTGGAAACAGAAGTGAAGAGAGGACAGTACATGTCCATTGGGTGCAGTCTAGGCCACATTCACGGTTTGTGTGTCTGTAGGCATATGCTGACACATTCATTACATGTATATCAACATGTCAATCTATTGCTTTCTTCCAGTGCATAATTCACATACATTAGCTTTCCAAATTCCTCCTGAGCAATTTCTATCCCAGGACTAATTTCTGTTCTACTCAATATAATTTCTTTTTTCTATTAGATGAGGGGTGATCACTTGTCAATAACACTGTAGAATGAAGTTCTGTTATGGTATATATTGCCCTAGAGAATTACTGATGTTCCTTCCTATTCGTTTCTATACTTGTATGACCCAAGCCCTAATTTTCAGGGATTTTTCTGATATTACAAAAGTCACTGGAAACACCTAAATTAAGAAAACCTTCTCCTGTTTCCCCAGGGTGTGTGTGTTGGGGGGGGGGGGGGCATGATTTACTTGACAACTACATTAAAAAAAAAAACATTCTCAGAACACATTCCTCCTCTAGCTTAGAATCCTGGCATGCTATACAGAGACGAAGCAGTTTTATCAGCATATCCTTCATATGGCAGCCTGCAATCCAATTTTGGAAACACGACTAAGCTATTTAAAATTGAAAATGAGTTTAAAAGAAAAGTTGTTCATTGCTTGAAATGGATTTGAAACATTTAGAAATATATTCAAATGCCTTGAAAAGATTTTTTTCAATTACAGCAGAGTTTTATAGTAGAAAGAAGAGCAATTGTCAGCACTTTTCTGTCTCTTTTACTGAAATACTTTCAATAACTTCTAACTATAACACAAACATACCCTTGGTGACGAGAAGATTATTTTGCTTGAGTAGACATATAAAGGAAAAGGGCATAAAAGAAAATGTTTATGGTTTGAAAGTTGTTTTGAAAAAGCTCCGAGTTTGAAAGCTCAAAGTGCTAATCAGACCAGAGGTTCTGGTGTTATCTACGTTTTCTCATGTTCTTAAAAAATATTGAAATGTTGACAAGTCTCTCCCAAAAAAAAAATCAGCATAAGCAGTCAACATAGCATCCATTCAACCTCCTTTATGAAGTTTTCTCCATCAACCAACGAGCAGCGAATCACACATATCAAACAAAGGATCAGAAGAAGAAAAGGAAAAACAATAGAGTGAAGAGAAAAGAAGTGAGTGAAAATTTCTTAAAATTGTGTAACAGAAGAGAAAGGCACTTAGAAGAAACAAAGATGGAAGGATGTAGAGAAATAAGAGAAGCTCCTATATCAAAGTATCATGTAAGCTGTGGGCAGTGGAAATGTTAATATACACACATTCACACATATATTATACTTGTGTGTGTGTTACTTCAGTAGAATTAGAATAATCTTAGGTTGATTAGATAAAAGTTTTAATGCCTTTGGTTTAATAGAGAGACTGAGATCAATTCAAATAAAAGAAACTATAGATATCTATGCTGCTTTAAAGGGAGGAAAGAACCAATCTGAACATCTGGATTGGACCTGTGAGAAGAGAGAGACATAGAGTTCATTCAAAATCCTTAAGATGTTAGATTTTATTTTAAGCATTATTATTTAGAAAGATTGTTGATAAATTAGATATCTGAAGGATAGTGGCCAAGAAAGTGAATTAACTCAACATCATGCCATATGGAGAATAGTCATCAGTTGAAAGACTTGGCTGAAAAAAAATTAAAGAGAAGTCATAGGAAATACATGGCACTTCTTTTCCATATAATAGAGGAGAAATCACATGAAGAAGGCTAGTATTTATTATGGCTTGTCCTAAAAATTAGAACCAGGAACAATAGTTTGAAGCTGCAGAGAAATAAATTAAGGCTTAAGTTTAAAAGGCCAGATTTAAGTTTGTTATTATTGTGTTTTTTTTAAGAAAAAACACCCACATATTCTTTTACCATTTATCTATTGGGGAATAGCTCTTTGGCTCTTTCCATTTTGAATTTATTATGGAATGGAATTTAGATGTTGGCCTACACTAATTTCTGGCAAGTATAAGAAATACCATTTCTTATACTTTATTGTCTAAATGGTCCCATTGATCTTTTTTATAATAGTTTGCTGATAGCTTTTTCTCCCTCAAATAACTCACCACTCAAATAACATCCTCCACTCCACCATCAAGTTGATTTTATGCAAATCTAACTATATTACCCTTCTATTCAATAAATAATAAACTCTAGTCGCTCTCTATCACGTCCATTATCAAGTATAAAATTCTGTTTTAGCACCCCAAAGCCAAAATAACCTTATCCCCTCCTACCTTTTTGGTCTTTTTATACTTCATTTTTCCATCCTTCCTTTCTGCCCCAACATAATCTGTAATCTAATGGTATTGACTTCCTTACCATTCCTACAATACTCCATCTCCCAACTTTGCACATTTTCATTGGATGTCCCACAAATTTGGAATTCTCTCACTCTTCATCTCCAACTCTAGGCTACTCTGGCTTTCTTCAAATCCATGCTAACTCCCCTCCATCTACAAGAAGCTATTCCCAATCTTCTGTAATATTAGTGCCTTCTAGTTGGTGATTATCAACAATTTAACCTCTGTGTGTACGTGTGTGTATCCTTATTTCTATGTAGTTGTTTGCATGTATTCTCTCCCTTTAGACTATAGGCTCCTTGACAATAGGGACTGTCTTTTGCTCTTCTTTGTATCCCTAGCACTTAGCCCAATACCAGGCATACAGCAGATATTTAAAAGATGTTGATTGACTTGACTAAGCATTACCAAATGATTTTTGATGATTGGTACTCTTGAATCTCCCTACTTTTATTATCACTAGTAGTCCCTTGTCAGGCTCCAGACCTGGGTTACCAAAAACCTTTCTTCATTCCTACTCATGTGCTGCTGAAAACCTCAAGAGAAAGTCACAGTTGTGTTGATTGCCTTCACTATATATTTTTGGGATTTAATTTCAATGAGGCCTTAATTCTTGCCTTTTTTCATCCCTGTTTAACTCAGTCACACTTTTTATAATAGGCATTCCAATCATCCTTTTCCCTTAAACTTCTTATTCCCATTCTTCTCATCTCCCTCTTAGCAGAGGACTTTGCTTCTCACTGATCCATTGTAATTCCCTCTCCTTCCCCACTCCACAACTCACAACTCCTCTTCATCATGTTCCATGTTCTCCTGATATCCAGTCTTTGATAAAGACATAGCTTTTCCAAATCTAATTTTGATGTAAAAATGCTCTCCTCAAGGTTAACAGTGATATTATAATTATTTACTCCAATTAAATCATCTCAATCTTATGGTCCTTGACTTCTCTGTAGTTTGGGTTATTTATGCTTTTGACCTGAATGTCCTCTCATTCCTGAATATTCTCCCTTCCTTTGGATTTGTGACATTCCTCTCTCCTTGGTTTTCCTGACTATTCCCTCTCAATATTCTTTGCTGAACCATTATCTTCTTTTGTCCAGTAAATGTGGAAGTGCTTCTTTGTTTTCTTTTGAAGAAAGTCTCTCATTGTCATTCTTGGACTGGAAATGTAGTGGCTCCTCATAAGTCTGGTTGTATTTTCATCAATATTGGAGGTTTGATCCACTCCATTTCTTTTTTAAAATATGTTTTTATTTTACTAAATATTTTCAAATTACATAAAATATTTTTAACATTCATTTTTAAAAATTTTGAGCTCTAAATTGCTACCTCCCTCCCACCTCTTCTTGAGAAGGAAGTCAATTGGATATCAAATATACTTATGAAGTCATACAAAAACATTTCTATATTAGTCAGGTTGCAAAAAGAAGAAGAAGAGAAAAGGAAGAAGAAAAAGAAGAAGAAGGAGAAGTAAAAATACACTTAAATATTCATTCAGAGTTCATAACCTTTCTCTTCAAAGGTGGATAGCATTTTTCACCATACGTCCTTTGAAATTGTCTTGAATCATTATCTTGATTACAGTAGGTATAATGTTCACAACTGATCATTCTTATAACATTGCTGTTGCTGTATAAAATTATCTCTTCACTGTTCTGTTCACTTCACTTTACATGAGTTCACATACATCTTCCCAGGTTTCTCTGAAGTCATCCTGTACATCACTTTTTTAAAATAGCACAATAATTTTCCATGACAATTATATGCCACTACTTGTATAATCATCTCCCAATTGATGGTTATCCCCTTGATTCTCAATTATTTGCCAGGACAAAACAAATTGCTATGAATACTTTTATACAAATAAGTTTTTTTCCTTTTATTTGATCTCTTTGGCATACAGACCCAGTAGAGCTATTGTTCAGGCAGAATATGCACAGATTTATGGCTCTTTGGGAAAAGATCCAATTTTTTTTCTCCAGAATGGTTGGACTAGTTCATGACTCCATCAACAATGCATTACTGTCTCAATTTTCCCACATCTCCAGAATTTGTCTTTTTCTATCATGTTACCCAGTATTATTGGTAAAAAGTAGTATCTCAGAGTTATTTTAACTTGCATTTCTCTAATCAGTAGTGATTTGGAGCATTTTGTCATGCGAATATTAATAGCTTTGATTTCTTCCTCTGAAAACTGCCTATTTATATCCTTTGACCATTAATCAACTGAGAAATGATTCTTATTTCTATAAATTTGGCTGAAGTCTCTATATATTTAAGAAATGACACCTGTATCAGAGACATTTAATGTAGTAGTTTTCCCAGTTTCTATTTTTCCTTATAGTCGTGGCTGCATTAGTTTTGTTTGTACAGAAGCCTTTTAATTTCATTAATTCAGAATTATCCATTTCACTTCCCTTCATCATCTCTATCTCTGGTTTGCTCATAAATTCTTCCCTTATCCATAGCTTTCACAAGTACATTTTGCTTTATTCCCCTAATTTACTTAAGATCTCACCCTTTATATCGAAATAATATACCTATTTTGACCTTAACTTGGCATATGCAATGTGAGTTGGTCTATGCCTGGGTTCTACCAAACTGCTTTCTAGTTCTCCCAGAAATTTTCTGTCAAATGGTGAGTTCTTATATCAAAAGCCTGGATCTTTAGATTCATCAAAAACTAGAATACTACCATCATTTACTGCTTTCTATTTTGTATCTAATCTATTCCACCCTATTTCTTAGGCACCACACCCATCACCCTATTTCTTAGGCAGTACTAGATTGTACTGGTGATTACCACTTTGTGATATACTTTGAGATACAGCACTCTGAGATTCTACCTTATTTTTTTCATTGATTCCCTTGATAGTCTTAACCTTTTGTTCTTACAGACGAATTTTATTATTTTTTCTAGCTCTTTAAAATAATTAATTCATTGGCAGTTTAATTGGATTGGCACTGAATAAGTAAATTAAAAGGTAAAATTATTACTTTTATTATATTTGTTCACCCTAACCATGAAAAATTAATATTTTTTAACTGTTTGGATCCTACTCTGTGTAAAGGGGTTTGTAATTGTGTTCATATAGTTCCTGGATTTATCTTGGAAGGTAGACTCCCAAGTATTTTATGCTGTGTACAATTATTTTGAAATGAACTTTTCTTTATCTCTTGATTCTGAACTTTGTTGGTAATATACAGAATGACTGATGATTTGTGTGAGTTTGCTTTATGTCCTGTAACTTTGCTGAAGTTTTTAATTGTTTTCATATAGTTTTTTTTAGTTTATTCCCTAGTATACTGTAAGTATACCATTACAGCATCTGCAAAGAGTGATAGTTTTGTTTCTTCATTGTCTATTTTTATTCCTTTAATTTCTTTTTCTTGTCTTACTATTATAGTTAGCATTTCTAGTACAATATGGAATAATAGTAGTGATGATGGACATCCTTGCTTCACTCCTTATCATATAGGAAGGCTTCATATTATATCCATTAGAGATAATGCTTGCTCTTGGTTTTAGATAGATACTACTTATCATTTAAAGAAAGGCTCCATCTATTCTTATGCCTTCTAATATTTTTAACAGGAATGATGTATTTTCTCAAAAGTTTTTTCAGCATCTATTAAATATTCATACAATTTTTGATGTATTGCTACTGATATGGCCAATTATGCTGACAGTTTTCTTAATATTTAACTATCCCTGTGTAGCTGCTAGAAATCTCACCTGGTCATAGTTTGTGATCATTGTAATACATTTTTGTGATGTGCTTGCTAGTGTTTTATTTAATAATTTTTGCATCAATATTCATTTTAAAATTGGTCTATTTTTTTCTGTTTTTGCTCCTCTTGCTTAAGGTATTAGCACACATTAATGTTGTAAAGGGAATTGAGTAGAACTTCTTCCTTATCTTAACAAAATGTTTATCTAGTATTGGGATTAATTGTTCTTTAAATGTTTGATAGAGTTCACTTGTAAGTCCATCTGTTCCTGGGAAATTTTGCTTAGGGAGTTCATTGAAGGCCTGTTTAATTTCTTTTTCTGAGATACGATGCAGGAAAATGCCCAGTTAGTAATCATAACTGTAAATGTGGAAGGAGTGAACTCACACAGGAAATGGAAGCAGATTGCAGAATGGGTTAGAAACCAGGGTCCAAGAATATGCTATTTGTAAGAAAGATGCTTGAAGAAACACAAAGAAAAACAAATGCAGAACACTTCTCACCCAAATAAAGGCAGATCTAAATAAATGGAAAAAAATAAGTTGTTGGTGGTTATACCAAGCTAATAAAATAAAAAAGACAATCTTACCTAAGTTAATTTACTTATTCAGTGCCATACCAATAAAAATGATTTTACAGAGCTAGATAAAATAAAAACAAAATTCATCTGGAAGAACAAAAGGTCCAGAGTATCAAGGGAATTAATGAAACAAAATGTTAGAGAATGGCACTTAGCCATACCAGATATTAAACTGTATTATAAAGCAGCAATCATCAAAACTACTTAGTACTGGCTAAGAAATAGAGCAGTAGATCAGTGGACTAGGTTAGATACATAAGACGCAGTAGTCAATGACTATAGTTATCTATTCTGATAAACCTAAGAGTCCAACTTCTGGGTTAAGAACTCACTGTTTCACAAAAACTGCTGGGAAAAGTGGAAAATAATATGTCAGAAACTGGGCATAGACCAATATCTAACACCAAATACCAAAATAAAGTCAAAATGGGTTTATGACTTAGATATAAAGGCTGATACTATAAGCAATTTGAGAGATCAAGGAATAGTTTACCTGTTGAATTTATGGAGAATGGAAAAATTTATGGCCAAACAAAGGATAAAGAGTGTTACAGAATGCAAAATGGATAATTCTGATTATGTTAAATTGAAAAGATTTTTTTCTAGAAACAAAGCCAATGCAACCAAAAGAATTTTTACAAGCAGTGTCTCTGATAAAGGCCTCATCCCTAAAATATACAGAGAACTGAATCAAATTTATAGGAATAACAGTCATCCCCCAATTGAGAAATTATCAAAAGATATGAAAAGACAGTTCTCAGAGGAAGATATTAAAGATATCTATAGTCATATGAAAAAAAATGCTGTTAATCACTATCAATTAGAGAAATGCAAATCAAAACAACTCTAGGTACCACATCTCTCCTGTCAGATTGGTTAACATGACAAAACAGGAAACTGATAAATGCTGGAAAGGATGTGGGAAAATTGGAATACTGTTACATTTTTGGTGGAGTTGTGAACTAATCCAGCCATTCTGGAGGGCAATTTGGAACTATGCCTAAAAGCCTATAAAAATGTGCATACCCTTTGACCCAGCAATACCACTTCTAGGACTGCATCACAAAGAGATCACACAAGTGGGAAAGGGACCTGTATGTACAAAAGTACTTAAAGCAGCTCTTTTTGTGGTGGCAAAGAATTGGAAATCAAGGGGATGCCCATCAATTGGGGAATGGCTAAAGAAGTTATGGTATATGAATGTAATGAAATACTATTTTGCTGTAAGAAATGAGAAGCAGACAGACTTCATCATAACCTGAAAAGATTTATATGATCTGATGCTGAGTAAGGAGAGCAGAAACAGGAGAACATTATACGCAATTACAGACACACGGTATCTGTGATAAACTTTGACAGACTTGGCTATTCTCAGCAATACAAGGTTCAAAGACAGCTTCAAAAGATTCATGACGGAAAAAGCTGTGCACATCCACAGAAAGGATTATGGAGTCTTAATGCAGATTGAGGCAAACTATTTGCTCCTCCTTTTTTCCTTCTTTTTTTTTCTTTTGTTTCTTCTTTCTCATGATTCATCCCATTGATTATAATTCATCTTTACAACTAGACTATTATGTAAATAACTTCAATGTGAAGGTATATGTAGAACCTATATTGGATTACATGCTGTGCTGTGGGGGAGAGGAGAGGACAGAGAGCAGAAGAAAATTTGGAACTCAAAAGCTTGTGGAACTGAGTATTGTAAATTAAAAATAAAAAAATAAATTAAAAAATCAAATAAAAAAGAAAGAAAGAAAATAAGGGACTAGAGCAGAAACTATTATGCTTTGTTTGATGTAAAAAAGGCAGAAGTAACAATCCTGATCTCAGACAAAGCAAATGCAAAAATAAACCTAATTGAAAGAGATAAGTATGCAAACTGCATCTTACTAAATGAAAACACAGACAATGAAATATTTTCAATACTAAACATATATGCAGCAAATGGCATAACATCCAAATCCTTAAAAGAAACCCTAAATGAATTATGGGGAGGGAATAGAAAGTAAAACTATACTAGTGGGATCCTCAACTTTCCCCTTTCAGAGCTATAAAAGTCTAAGCAGAAAATAAATAAGAAAGAAGACAAGGAGATGAATAAAATCTTAGAAAAGTTAGATACGGTACATATCCGGGGAAAACTGAATGGGAGTAGAAAGGAGTATACCTTTGACTAAGCTGCAGATAGCACATTTTGAAAAACTGACTAGGACATAGTAATCTAAAAACCAAATGCAAAAAGCAGAAATATTAAATATATCCTTTTCAACACAATGTAATTAATATTTCATTCAATAAAAAATTAAGCATAGATTAAAATGAATTCAAAACTAAAAAATCTAAGACAAAAATAACAAATAATAGAAAAAACAACATTGTTTTCATTAAAAAGAATTACAACAATGAGACAACTTTCCAAAATTTGTGGGTTGAAGCTAAAAGACTACTTTGGGGAAAATGTATATCTCTAAATGTATACACCAGTAAAAAAGAGAAAAATCAGATAAAGGAATTGGGTATACAATTTAAAATTTGATATTTCTTGTCACCATAGTAGGTATTTTATGGTAAAGACTTTTTTCCTTTGTTTGCTTTCTCTCTCCCATCCCCAATCTCTTTATTTTGAACTTTATATTAAAATTTTGCCTTTGTTTCTGGTATGAAGGGAAGAAAGGCACTCTCTCACAGTTCATGCTTTTTTCTGCACTACTGTCTAAAAATTTCCAATATTTCCAAAGTGTTGTGATCTCACCCAAGTAGAACTCCTGATCCCTTGGGTTTGTAATTAATACTGCTGCTCAGAGCCCCTGCTTTCTTGGTACCAAAAGTTTTACTGTTCCTCAGGGTACCTGATCATTTGTGACCAAAAGTGATGTTGCATCTCAGGGCTCCTGTTCCCTCTTGACCAAAAGTGCTCTTCACCCTTAAACTGTGACTCAGAAGTGAGTACAAGAAATGGATTTGTCTGTGTCCAGTACTAGCACAGGTATCCTGAATAATCTCTTTCTGATCAGTTGACAGGGTTCCTTATCATCTCTGGCTTGAGAGCTCATGAAGCTCCTACTGCTTCTAAAAATTTCCAATTTTTGGAACCACCTAGTCCCACCATTTTTTCATCTATGTGGGTTCTTGTCCAGCCCCTACCCCCATGTTACTGATCTGTCTTTCTGACCTCTTAATTTGTCTTGGGCAAGAAAGTCTCCTTTTTGTTGGCCATGCCATTCTTGATTTTGATTTGATGCGTTATTTTAAAGTTGTTTGGAAGGGAATGATGGGATGGCTCAGCTGAATGATTCCTTTACTTTGACATCTTGCCTAAACTCTTGAAAGTCCAAAGCATTCCATTTCTGACCTGGACTGGTTCAATCTTAATTAGGCAACCAGATGTCCCTTTCCACTCCCAGGGGCTCACATACTAATGCAAAACTGTGCAGACTGCTGAATTGTCACAGCCTATTGCAGTTCTGAACTCATGAGACCAAAAAGATCTTCTAGCCTGCGAATCCATGGTAGCTGGATTTACAGACATTAGGTCCCAGGTGTTACTGGTACGAATATGACAGGACAATTTCCTGAGTCCTCCTTTGTATTTTTTTCCATGTATCTTCTTTGGTCATCTCATCAACTCCTATTTTTATGCAAGTGACTTCCAAATCTATTTATCCAATCCTAATCTCTTTCTTTGAGTCTTGTAATATTAACTAGTTTTTAGACATTTCCTTCTGTATAGCCTGAATTCATTTCAACCTCAACAAGTCCAAAGTAGGACAATCAATTTCACCTCTAAACCTATCTCTCATGCAAACTTCCCTATTTCTGCCAAAAATACTACCATCCCTTTTGTTGTTCAGATTAGCAACCCTTGACTCTTCCCCCTCCTTCACCCTCAATATCCTGTCAGTTGCCAAATCTTATTCATTCTACCCAGATGATATCTTTAATATCTATTCTCTCTTCTCCATTCATGCAGATTATGTTCTGGATCGACTATTCATTACCTTCTGAAATAGCTTCCTAATTAGCCTCCTTAATTCGACCTTCTAAATCTGTTTCTTATACTTCACAGAGGTTGTCCCTGTATCTGGAATGTATTTCCTCCATATATCTGCTCTGTAGAATGAAATTCATCTGAAGTACTACCTTCTAATAGAGTTCTTTCTAGATTCATTTTTCTTGTGATCTTGCTGTCTTGAAATTGCATTATATAATGTCATATATGCTTAAACCTTATTTTTGTGGAGGTTATATTCCCTGAGAGGTAAGGTCTTTGAGGTTAAGTCCTATTTCATTTTTGGTATTCCAATCTGAAACAATACCTTCTCATAGTGAATGCTAAATTAATCTTTGTTTAACTCAATTAGCCTTTTGGTGCTGTATGGACCTAGGTACCTATATTTACATTTTTCTTTTAGTTAACTCATTTGAATTTCAAAAGTCCTTCTAGAATCTAGTTTTCTAAGAAGGAATTATTTCACTCTATTATCCTGTGAAAGGTACATCTTTTGCTTTTGTACAGGTATGCTCAACTTCCTAGGATTTTTAAAGCAGAGTTGTAATTTCCTTTGCTTTTTGACATGCCATATTCCAAGTTTTCTTTAATGTGTCATCAATAATCATTAATATTGCTGAATTCAAACTTCTATTTCTTGAAATGTAAGCTGATTCCTTGTAAATATTTGCAAGACTTTCTTTGCATCAAAGCGCTAATGTACTCTTTTTAGTGACTTATTTTTTAATTACTTAGTGGCTATATTTTTGTTGATATAAATGTTGTATTCCTCACTGATGGTGTTCTCTGGAATTCATTGATTTATTATCTTGCTCTTTTTCCCCAGTAGGTCTAGTCACTTTCTTTTGGATAATTTCCTTATATTTATAAATCAGTTTCTTTCTTCGATTATATTTTTCTTTGATTACAATAATTATCATATTCTTTTGTTAAGGCTCTTTCTTCAAGGCCAGGGGCATTATCTTGGGGAAATGTCAAGAGTTATTTCAATGTTTCTATCTTTGATTCTGAGTTGATATTTGCTATTCAGTCTCTGAACTTTTTTATTTCTCTCTACTACTCTGTTATTAAAAGGTCAAGCTTTATTACATTATCCTAATTCCTGCTATAAACAATTAATTTCCTTTTTCATTATTTAAAACCTTCATTTTTCCTTATATCTTCCTCCATTCTCTTCTTAATACTTCTAAATTCTGTGACTATTTTTCAGTAACTTCATTCTCTTTTATGGACATCTAGTTGGTATTGCAGTATTAGTATTTTATTTTCAAAATGTCTCCAAGCTCCCTTCTACACTATAGTATTTATTCATGGCATTGGGTTCTCTTTTAAAGAGTTCCTCAGTCACACTGCCAGTTACTGTGTGAAGTCATAGTAAGACTCTGGCATTTAGAGTTAGATGGAATGTTAGAAATCATCAAAATTTCTCCTTTTGCAAATGCAGAAAGTGAAATTGAGAGAAGGTAAGTGACTTCTCCAAGGTCATACAAGTAGCAAGCAACAGAGTTAAGGATTAGATTCTTATGAAATTATTCATATGATTTCTCTTCATCCTCCCCAACAGATATTGACACATAAGAAACAATTATCTTCATTTTGCCTCTATTTTCATAAGGATTGCCAGGTGAAATGTTATAATACCTTATGCGATTTTATTTTAATTGCCTTTAGGCATATAATGGAACCATTTCTGTCAACTCCTTAATTTGCCTCTTCTAGGCGAGCTTGTGAGACAGCATTCTATCTAGCTGCAGCTTTCTTTCCTTTTCTTATTTCACATCAAGAATATCCACGTCATTGTGTCGCAACTCTTCCAATTAGGCAGTTTGGTGGTACAGTAGATAGAGTGCCAGGCCTAGAGTCAAGAAGACTCATCTTCCTGAGTTCAAATATAGCCTCAGGCACTTACTTAATACCTGTGTGATCCTGGGCAAATTACTTAACTCTGCTTGCCTCAGTTCTTCATCTGTAAAACAAACAGGAGAAGGAAATGGCAAACCACTCCAGAATCTTTGTTAAAAAAAAACCCAAATGAGGTCACAAAGACTCAGACACGACTGAAACGACTAGAGAACAGCAATTTTGCAATACCATGTTAATTTGTTATTGCCTTTGATACATGAGAAATAAATATTTATCAATAATCTTAAGATGAAATTTTAGTACCTTTTCTCCCACTTTCTACCATTTCCCCTACAGTCAGGTCTGAGAGTCATTCATTTTATTTTTTGATAAGTAGAACTCTATAGAATATAGATCACAAATTCAGAAATGGAGGGGGCCCCAGAAATTGTCTTCATTGTCCCCCTCTTTCTTCAGATGACTAAACTGTCTTTTTTAAAATGAAGAATGTGGATTATTTCCCCTCTTTGTAGTTGTTGTTGTAATTTTGTTTTATCATTACATTTCTTCATGATTTGCAGTAGTCAAATGGAGCTAGGCTTGGACACAATTCACTCACCTTTGTGGAATTCTCTTTTCTTTATATTTCTGCTCAATTTCTTTAATAGTAACTTTTATCTCTTGCCATTAATGATAAATGTTTATAGAGAGCAAATGATATTAAATTTTGTTCCAGAGTACCCTTGTCATTAAATCTATGAAATGATTGTGATCACTTGGCTCCATCAGGACTATGTGAATCATTCCAATGTGTCCACTTAATGACTTTATGTTTTGCTTTTTCCGTGATATGGTGTTAATACTGCAATTTGTTTTGGTTGTGTCTATTTTCTATCAAGTGAAATAGCTAGATACAATTAGCTGTTGCAAAGAATATTGATTGAATTATTGGATTGTGAAGTGGATCTATAGCTATAGCTCCAATACTAACACCAACATATATACATATATATGTATGTATATGTACATATATACATATACATCCGTCATATACACTCATTCCTTGAACTTTGTTTCTCAAATCTCTGTTACTCAGAAACCAGTATCTCTAGGTTCTTATGTCACCCTCCCAACCCCCTAGATGCAAGAAAAGCACATTTCCCTTTCCCTAGCCTCTGAGTCAATTCAAAAGTTATTATATAAAATACCATATTCGGAGATATAAATCATACCTGGGAACAAATTTATTTACAACATCAGGACAATAATTAGTTAGAGAACTCTTCTTTTGGATGATGAATAGTGTATTATCTAATATGTGTCTTCCCCTAGTAGCACCCAAGTCATAAGGCGAGTCCTTAAGGGAACAGCTTTCTCAAGTTGAGAGGCCTTTGTGGATCTATAATCACTAAAACTGTAGTTCACAAGCTTCCAACGATAGGTTTGCCTTTGGTAGTCAAGTAGATGATTCGATATGTACAAATCAAAGAAATTTAATGGAAGGATCAATTTATAAAAGTAGCGATAAAACATTTGCTAAAAAAAGAAGCATAAACATCTCCCACCAATGGAAAATGTGAACATATAGAGACAGCATATATGGAAAAGGCTGTATCTCTAAAGAAACTGTTCAGCCAGTTTGCATGCATGAAGAGACCTTCATGTTGAGAACATAAGCAGTCAGAATACATGCATAGAAGGGCAACTCACACACCTCCCCTAAAGTGTAGCTAATATATTCTGGTGATTATGTCATCGTACTACTTCTCATGGGTATTGAAACTTTGACAAAACGAGTCAGAAAAGCTTCTAAATGAGTTTTAGAGTAATCAGATACTCTATAACGAACTTGAGGAGAGTCTGTAGGTACTGATCCTGGCCTCATTGGCTAGCCAGTCGCTACTTGATAGAGAGACAAAGAGTGTGATCCTTGCAGCACAGATCTGAGAGTCCTAAAGATGATTGGGAGCACTTCCAGCAAAGACAGCTAAATGTGTTCATATAATTTGACCAGTTTGAGTTTCAGAGTTCCATTAGCTTTTCCTTTATCCTGAGCCTTGCTTGATAATATGGGCATTGGAATATTTGAAGAGTGGGAAACTGTTTAACAAGTTGTTGACATGAGTTCCCCAGTCATGAGACACTTGATACAGAATTCTCCATAAAGAAAATAGCTTATTCAAAAAATGTGGGGTACTGTTTAGGTCCTTGCCTTTCCAAAAAGTGAGCCCTCCACCCAACCAGAAAAAATGTGCCAATGATAACCAAAACATATTCATATTCTTTAGATCTCAATAATTGCAAAAAATCTAAGTACAGATTTTCTAAGGGACCATGGGGTCACATTTCCTGAGCCTGTCCTATCTTTAAAGGTTTGCCAGGATTTGCAAATTATAGACAGAACAAGAGGTTGTTACCCTACTTTGTGAAATAGAACTGACTGTCTACTACTTTCTAAAACAATGAACCAGGCAAATTTTGTCTAAGAGGGTTAGTCTGTGTGAGGCTATTGCTAATGGGTGTATAATGAATTTTAGGACCAGCAAGCAGCTGTTCCTGGACCTCTTAATATCCCATCCAGACCCATTGAGTTATTGTTTTGGAGCTGATCTTTTTTCTATAATGTTCTTTATTCCAGGTATCCACTACATTGTTGTAGCTAGAGCCATCTGAGTCAACCCTGAAATGGAAATTTATCAAGATAGTAGGTTTGGCTTCTGTATCTGCCAGCTTGTTAGTTTTTTTTTCTATTTCTGGGTCTATTCTCAAATGGAGCCAATAGCTGTCTGAGCTGCAAACTCATCAGCTTCTATGACTTAGCCTCTTTTTCTTCTCTCAGGGTTTTTTTCATAACTTTCAACTACTCCTTCTAATTCAAAAGTTCTTAACTTGGGTTCTGTGAATATTTTAAAATATATATTTTTAATTTATTATTTATTTTGACATCTCTTTTTCTATTTAAATACTGATTTCTAAGTTATTTCTCTTCTTCACATCCCCTCCCATACACATTGAGAAAACAAGCAATATGATAACAAGTATTTATGTGAAATCATGCAAAACAAATTTCCACATTAACCATATTTTCAAGGAAAATAAAGTAAGAAAAATTTACTTCCATGTGCATTCAGATTTCAGCAGTTCTTTCTCTGGAGGTGAATAACATTTTTTACCATAAATCCTTCAGGATTATTCTGGATCATTGTACTGCTGAGAATAGCTAAGTAATTCAAAATTCTTCATCATATAATATTGCTATATTGAATGTTCTTCTGGTTCTATTCATTTCACTTGAGAGTAGATTTGACATAAAGACTGACTATAAGGGATTCACAAGGACGGACTGTTTACCCTTTATGTAATGTAAAATGTATGTCTAAGATTCTTATTAATAATTGGTGAGCTCATAAGATCTATACATGTATGTACATATACATATATATATATGTGTGGGTATGTGTATATCTTTAGCTATAGAGAATATATCTAAACTTTATTGTAGCCTTCAGGGGGTGGGGAGGGAAAAAAGAACCAAGTAAAAAAATGCACAGTAAAGAACAAAAGAAAACTCACAAGGAAGCAAAAAAAAGATGGACAATTCTCAACACAACATCATATAGGCTTTCTTGAAATGAAAATACATTATTATTTATTTTGGATCCTCTCATATTCTGCTATGCACATGGCATGTGTTTTTTCTTTCTTACTTTGTATTTAAGTTTATGGTATGTTTTGTTCCTTTTCTCTGTTCTGTATTTGTGTTCTGGCCCTTGAGTCTAAAATAAAATAAAAATTTTTAAAAACGACTGATCTGGAGAACAGATCAAGAAGAGAATACACAAGAATAATCAGACTACCCAAAAGCTATGATCAAAAAAAAGAATCTTGATACAATAATACAAGAAATAATTAAAGAAAATTGTCCCGAAACATTAGATTTAGTGGGAAAGCAGTAATAGAAAAAAAATCCACTGATCACTATCCGATAGAGATCCTATGAGGAAAACACATAGGAATATTGTAGTTGAATTCCAAAATCCCCAGCTCAAGGATAGAATATTACTAACAACAAGAAAAAATCAACATAAACGGTGGTGGCACAATTAGAATCACATAAGATATGACTGCAAGTCTTGGAACACTATATATCTAAGAACAGAAGAAATGAGATTCTGGTGGAAAATATCATACCCTGCAAAGCTCAGCATAATCCTGAATGAAAAAAAATATTAAATTAAATTAACATTTAATGAGCTGTCAGACTTTCAGGACATTGTTTATAAAACCTAACCTTAATAGAAGATTCGATATATAAGAGCCAAAGAAATATGAGATGCATACCAAAGACTAATTATACAAGACTCAATAATAACAGAACATTTACTTTTTATGTATGTAAAATGTAAAACATATGTTTAAGATTCTTAGTACTAAATGGGTAGTTTGTAAGAAATATTGTGGTGGACCTGAGTATGATGTGACTTTAAAAAGTAAAACCATTTAGGAATAGCTAAAAAGAATAATTATCATATACAACTGAGGTGAGAGAAGAAGAACCAGCACAAAGGAATAAGATGGGGGAGGAGGGCTATTTGGAAACCTACTTCCATCAGGAATGGATTCAAGAAGGAACAACACATATATATCTAGATATGTATGAATTGGCAACTCTACTGGAATACAAAGTTCTGGGTTGCAAATATAGGGTAGATAGAAGCACTGGGGAGTTGTCACAAGGAAGTAGAGGCCTTGTTTGTAGTTCCAAGGCAAAGAGAACTCTAATGCTTGTTGCTGCAAGAGACTGGGGCCCTTTCTAGGTAAAGGCCAAAGTGTAGACATGGAGAGCAGTGACCATACCTCTCCCTGGATCATACCACCCAAAGTGGTATATATCATATATATCTAGAAGA
>CM053622.1:438510033-438534376 GCA_028646595.1 Phalanger gymnotis
TGGGAGGTCCGTGTGGGACCGACCTTGCCCAGAGACCATCCAGGCTGTCCTGCGGTGGAGCCCTGCTTCCCTCTGCCACTTTGTGGGTTCTGCAGCTCTAAAATTGGTTCAGAGCCATTGTTTTATAGGTTTTTGGAGGAACTTGGTGGGGAGCTCACGCCAGTCACTGCTTCCCAGCCGCCATCTTGGCTCCGCCCCCGAAATAGTGAATTCTTAGCCCAGAAGCTGGATTTTTTGGGTTTAACAAAGAGTGGTAGATTGCTGTAGTCATTGACTGCTGCATCTTGTGTACCTAACCTATTCCACTGATCCATGCCTCCGTTTCTTAGCCAGTATCAAGTAGTTTTGATGACTGCTGCTTTATAGTACAATTAAATATCTGGTATGGTGAGGCCCGCTTCTCTAGCATTTCTTTTTCAATAATTCCCTAGATATTCTAGACCTCTTGTTCTTCCAGGTGAATTTTGTTATTATTTTATCTAGCTCCATAAAAATAATTTTTGGTAGTTTGATTTGTATGGCACTGAAAAAAATAAACAGGTAAAATTATCATTTTTATTATATTTTTCCATGTATTTGGATCTGACTTTATTTGGGTGAAAAGTGTTTCGCAAAAATGTTCATATAGGCCCTGGGTTTGTGTTGGCAGGTACACTCCCAAATATTTTATAGTGTCTACAGTAACTTTAAATGGAATTTCTCTTTCCGTCTCTTGCTGTTGGGTTTTGTTAGTGATGTATAGGAATGCCAAGGATTTATGTGGGTTTATTTTATATCCTGCAACACTGCTAAAGTTGTTTATTATTTCAACTAGTTTTTTACTTGATCATCTAAGATTCTCTAAGTAAATCATCATATCATCTGCAAAAGGTGATAATTTAGTTTCCTCTCTGCCTATTCTAATTCTTTCAGTTTCTTTTCTTTTCTTTTCTTATTGCTACAGCTAACATTTCTAGTACCAAATTGAATAATAAGGGTGATAATGGCCAACCTTGTTTCACCCTTGATCATATTGGGAATGCATCTGCCTTGTCCCCATTACAAATAATGCTTGTTGATGTTTTAAGGTAGATGCTATTTATAATTTTAAGGAAACCTCTGTTTATTCCTGTGCTTTCTAGTGTTTTTAATAGGAGGGTGTTGTATTTTGTCAAAAGTTTTTTCTGCATCTATTGAGATAATCATATGATTTCTGGTAGTTTTGTTGTTGATATGATCAATTATGCTGATAGTTTTCCTAACATTGAACCAGCCCTGCATTCCTGGAATAAATCCTACCTGGTTTTAGTGGATTATTCTCCTGATAAGTTGCTACAATCTTTTTGCTATTACTTTATTTAAAATTTTTGCATCAATATTCCTTAAGGAAATTGGCCTATAATTTTCTTTCTCTGTTTTGACTCTTCTGGTTTAGGTATTAGTACCATATTTGTATCATAAACAGAATTTGGTAGGACTCCTTCTTCACCTATTTTCCCAAATAGTCTATAAAGTATAGGAATTAGTTGTTCTTTAAATGTTTGATAGAATTCACGTGTAAAACCATCTGGCCCTGGAGATGTTTTCCTAGGGAGTTCATTGATGCTTTGCTTAATTTCTTTTTCTGAGATGGGGTTATTTAGAAATTTTACTTCCTCTTCTGTTAACCTGGGCAATTTATATTTTTATAAATATCCATCCATATCCCTAAGGTTGTCAAATTTATGAGTATACAATGGGGCCAAATAATTCCTAATTGTTTTAATTTCTTCTTTGTTGGAGGTGAATTTACCCTTTTCATTTTTGGTACTGGTAATTTGGTTACCTTCTTTCTTTTTTAAATCAAATTGACCAAAGGTTTATCAATTTTATTGTATTTTTTTTCATAAAACCAGCTCTTGGTTTTAGTTATTCAATTAATAGTTTTCTTGATTTCAATTTTATTAATCTCTCCTTTAATTTTCAGTATTTCCAATTTGGTATTTAATTGGAGATTTCCAATTTGTTCTTTTTCTAGCATTTCAATTGCATGTCCAATTCATTGATCTCCTTTTTCTCTATTTTATTCATATAAGCATTTAGAGATATAAAACTTCCCCTAAGAACCAGTAAGTTTTGGTATGTTGTCTCATTATTGTCATTCTCTTGAGTGAAGTTATTCATTGTTTCTATAATTTGTTCTTTGGCCCACTCATTCTTTAGGATTAGATTATTTAGTTTCAAGTTAATTTTTAGCTTATTTTTCCATGGTTCTTTACTACAAATAATTTTTATTGCATCACGATCTGAAAAGGATTCTTTGACTACTTCTGCCTTTCTGCACTGGATTGTGAGGTTTGTATGCCCTAGTACATGGTCAATTTTTGATATGTGCCACATACCAGTAAGAAAAAAATTATATTACTTTTTATCTCCATTCAGTTTTTTCCAGAGGTCTATCATATCTGCCATTTCCAAAATTCGATCCAACTCCTTAACTTATTTCTTGTTTATTTTGAGGTTAGATTTGTCAAGTTCAGAGAGGGGGAGGTTGAGGTCCCCCATTATTATAGTTTTGCTATCTATTTCTTCCTGTAACTCCCTTAACCTCTCCTCTAAGAATTTGCATGCTATACCACTTGGTGTATATATGTTAAATAATTATATTTCTTCATTGTTTATGATGCATTTTACCAATATATAGTGTCCTTCCTTATCTCTTTTAAATAGATCTATCTTTGTTTTTGCTTTCTCTGAGATTAGGATTGCTACCCCTGCTTTTTTTCTTACTTTAGCTGAAGCACAATATATTCTACTCCATCCTTTTACCTTTTCCCTGTGTGTATCTCCCTGTTTCAAATGTGTTTTTTGTAAACTGCATATTGTAGGATTATGGTTTTTAATCCATTCTGCTATCTGCTTCTGTTTTATGGGAGAGTTCATCCCATTCACATTCACAGTTATTTTTTTCTGCATTTTTTTCTCCATCATATTTCCCCCCTGTTTATGCTTTTATTTTTCCCTTTTCCCTTCAAATCAACAGAGTTTTGCTTTTGATTGCTGCCATCCTCAGTTTATGCTCCTTCTTGATTCCCTCCTTTATGTTACCTTTTTCCCCTTGCTACTTCTTCCCTCCCTTCTGACCACCCGCCTCTCTTTTCTTTCCCCTTTCTCCTCCTACTGCCTGGAGAGAAATTTTGATTTCTATACTTATCAGGGTATGTTATCCCCTTCTTGAACCAAATCTGATAAGAGTGAAGATCAAATACTGTTCTTCTCCCTCCCTTCTTTCCCTCTATTATAATATCTTTTTGTGCCTCTTCATGTGATGTAATTTACCCTTTTCTACTACCTCCTTACCCCTTCTCCCAGAACCATCCCTTTATAGCTCTTAATTATATTAATTATATCAGTTATTTTATACTGTCACCCACAGTCCATGAATATCCCTTGCAATTGTCATAATACCTATACTATTCTCAAGATTTACATATATATATATACATATATATATTATATATAACAAAGTAATCATATGTAAGGATGTAACTAATTAGCTTTATTGATTAACTAGGGTTGTTTCCCCCATTTACCTTTTTTATGTATCTCCTGAGTTTTGTATTTGGAGATCAAATTTTCCATTGAGCTCTGGCCATTTCATCAGGAAGGTCTGGAATTCCCTTATTTCACTGAATGTCCATCTCCTTGCCTGGAAAATTATACTCAATTTTGCTGGGTAGTTGATCCTTGGTTGTAGATCAAGGTCCTTTACCTTTTGGAATATCTTATTCCAATTTCTACTGTCATTTAATGTAGAAGCTGAAAGATCCTACATGATCCTGACTGTAGTTCTGTGGTATTTGAATTATTTCTTTCTAGCTGCTTGCAGTATTTTCTCCTTGACTTGGTAGTTCTGGAATTTGGCTATAATATTTCTTGGAGCTTTCAATTTGGGGTTTGTTTTGGGGGTGATCGGTGGATTCTTTGATGACAATTTTAACCTCTGGTTCTAGGATCTCTGTGCCATTTTCCTTAAGGATTTCATGGAAGATACTGTCCAGATTCTTTTTTTTTTCATCATAGCTTTCAGGTAGACCAATAATTCTGAGATTGTCTCTCCTGGATCTATTTTCCATGTCAGTTGTTTTTTTCCAATCAGATATTTCACATTTTCTTCTATTTTTTCATTCTTTAGATGTTGTTTAATTGATTCTTGATGTCTCATAGAGTCATTAGCTTCTACTTGCCCAATTCTAATTTTTAATGTTTTGTTTTCTTCCTTTATCTCCTCTCTCTCATTTTCCATTTGGTTGATTTTCTTTTCAATGAGACATTTTCTCCATTTATGTTCTGATTCTCCTTAACCAATTCACCGAGTTTACTTTTTAAATATTTGTTTTCTTCCATGAATTTTTTTTCCATTTTTTTTCCATTTTTTTTCTTTTACCTCCCTAATTTGGTTTTTAAAGTCCTCCTTGAGTTCTTCCAGGAATGCTTTTTGGTCTGGAGACCAGTTCACTTTCCTTTTTGAGGTTTCAGATGTGGGTGTAGTGTCCATGCTATCCTCTTCTGAATTGTATTTTGATGTCCCCTGTCTCCATTATATGAATCAATGGTCTTTGAGAGTTTCTTACTGTTCTTTTACATGGTGTTTTTTTTTTTCCTCCTGGTTTCTAAAGTGGATCTCTGCTTCCAGGGCTCATGAGGTTGGGGCTCTCTCCCTAGTTTCTTCTGTTGGGATCTAGCTTTATGTGCTATGGCCTCTGATTTTGTGAGGTGAGGAGTGGTCTGGCTGCTAAGGGTCTCCTCTTCCCCAGGACTGTTCTACAGCAGGGGAGGTCTCAGCTGTTTTCTGTTCTGGTGTCTGCCACTTCCCCTGGCTATGGGTCCTGGAATTGATGTTAGTTAGCTCCACCCTCCCCTGGGGCTTGGTTACTCCCATTGTTCTGCTGAGGTGAGGGCTGCTGGGACACCTCTCTTCCCGCACTAGTCTCCTTCTGTCACCACAAGAAGGGCCCTCTCCCCAACTTCTCTTGCTACTAAAACCCCCATTCTGGCTCCTCTGTTTCTCCTGAGGTAGTATTCTCTGAGTTTATTAAAGGGAGGGATAAGAGCCATTTTACCTGCCCATCATGGCTTGTAGAATTTCAAGAAGGCAAGCTTCAAATTTTTACACTGTGGATTGGAGGCCTCCAGGCTAGCTGATCCTGTGGCTGCAGGTTCTGCACTCTGGCAGACTCCCAAACTGGGCTGAGAGGCTTAGGGCTTGATCTGGCCATTGCCAGTACTTCCACCCTGGGCCTATTCCTACTTCAGTATTTTGCTCACCCAATGACCTCCCAGAATGGCATGCTGGCTGGATTCCTCTGCTGTTCCCAGTTGGTTTGGTCTGGTGCCCTTGCGTGTGCTCAGCACTCCTGCCCCTCTCAGCATACTAGTGGCTTCTAACTATCTCAAATCTGCTCAGGTTCACTCTCTTAGACGTATCTGACAGAATTTGTGAGAGCGCTCCAATAGTTTCATTCCTTTCACACCCCCATCTTGGCTCTGCCTCCATTTTCAAAATTTCTATTTTTCTGTTTGGTTGATGTCTTTTTAATTTGTAGTAATTGTTTTAGTTGAATTCATACTTCATAATGTGTTGTTTTTCCATTTTATTGGAAAAATGCTTAGAGATGTGCATTTTCCAATACAGAATATTTTGACTGTATTCCAGAAGTTTGGCTATGTTTTCTCACTGCTGTATTCTCTCTGAAGAAATTTGCTATTGTTTCCATGATTTCTTATTTGAGCCATAATTTCTTTGAAATTATATTGTTTACTTTTTATTTTAAGGTTTGAATCTACCATATCTGACATTTCTAAAAACCCTGTTCAGATTCTTAATTTCTTTCTTGTTTGACAATTTGATAGTTTGACTTAGGTCTGAAAGGGGGTCCATTGAGGTCCCCAAATATAATTCTGTAGTGTATTTCTCCATGCAATTCAATTAGCTTTCTTTTTGAATATGTAGATGTTATGTTATTTGATTTAGATAAAGTATTCGGCATTTCATTATCTATGGTGACTTTAATCATAAAGCAGTTTCCCTGTTTAGATATTTTAATCATCTATTTTTATCATTGCATTTTTTGAGATGTTGACTATCACTCTTGCTCCCTCAAACTTGCCTAAGAAATAATTTTTTCTTTGGTCACTCATTTTAAATCAATGTGAGACATTCTATCTCAAGTATAATTCTTCTTGTAAAGAAAATACCATCAAATTCTATTTTCTAATTCATTGTAATTTCCAGTGTATTTCATGTGTGATTTCGTTCCATTCAGATTCACACTGATGATTATAAATTGTGTATTTCTCTACATTTTATCCTTTTATCCTTTTACTACTTACTTATCCTTACTATAAGTTTACTACCATGTCCTTTATTTAGAAAAATTAAGGAAAGTAAAAAAAAATATGATTAGTATTACTACTCTATAACTGAAAGAGTTTAATCCCACTCCCCTGACCTCCCCTCTTCACCCATCCCATAGCTCAGCCATTAGTGCCTATGCTTTTTCTACTTTTAAATCTTTCTCCTTTTCATCCAACCTATGAAGTCACTTTTTCTTGTGACTGTTCTTTTCCAAGTCTACCTTCTCTCTTAAACTCCTTTCCTTTCATTCTACTCTTATCTATTTCTCTACTTGATATGTTTCTTTTTTTATTTAATTTATTTAATATATTTAGTTTTCAGCATTGATTTTCACGTTTGAATTACAAATTTTCTCCCCATTTCTACCCTCCCGCCCCCTCCAAGATGGCATATATTCTGGTTGCCCCATTCCCCAGTCAGCCCTCCCATCTGTCACCCCACTCCCCTCCCATCCCGCTTTCCCTTCTCTTGTAGGGCAAGATAAATTTCTATACCCTATTGCCTGTGCATCTTATTTCCTAGTTGCATGCAAAAACTTTTTTCTTTGTTGTTGTTTTTGAACGTCTGTTTTTAAAACTTTGAGGTCCAAATCCTCTCCCCTCTTCCCTCCGCTCCCCACCCTCCCTATGAAGTCAAGCAAGTCAACATAGGCCACATGAGTATCATTATGTAAAACCCTTCCACAATACTCATGTTGTGAAAGACTATGTTTTGCTCCTTCCTAACCTATCCCCCTTTGTTGAATTTTCTCCCTTGACCCTGTCCCTTTTCAAAAGTGTTTGTTTTTGATTACCTCCTCCCCCCATCTGCCCTCCCTTCTATAATCCCACCTTTTTGATCTTCTTCCTCCTTCTTTCCTGTGGGGTAAGATACCCAATTGAGTGTGTATGGTATTCCCTCCTCAGGTCAAATCTGATAAGAGCAAGATTTACTCATTCCTCCTCACCTGCCTTCTTCTCTTGCTAGAGAACTGCTTTTTCTTGCTGCTTTTATGTGAGATAATTTATCCCATTCTATCTCACTCTTTCTATCTCAATATCTTCCTCTCTTTTCCCTTAATTTGATTTTTTTTTAGATATCATCCCTTCATATTCAACACACTCTGTGACCTGTGTGTGTGTACATATATATATATGTATATGAATATATATGTGTGTATATATGCAGGTGTATATATATGTATATATGTATATACATACATGTAGACGTATACATATATACATACAAACACACACATACATACATAGACACACACATATATATATACACATATATAGATGCATATTCCTTTCAGCTACTGTGATATTGAGGTCTCATGAATCATACGAATCATCTTTCCATGTAGGAATGTAAACAAAACAGGTCAACTTTACTAAGTCCCTTGCGATTTCTTTTTCTTGTTCTTTTTCTTGATTACCTTTTCATGCTTCTCTTGATTCTTGTGTTTGAAAGTCAAATTTTCTATTCAGCTCTGGTCTTTTCATTGAGAAAGCTTGAAAGTCCTCTATTTTGTTGAAAATCCATATTTTGCCTTGGAGCATGATACTCAGTTTTGCTGGGTAGGTGATTCTTGGTTTTAATCGTAGCTCCATTGACCTCCAGAATATCGTATTCCAAGCCCTTCGATCCCTTAATGTGAAAGCTGCCAGATCCTGTGTTATCCTGATTGTTTTTCCACAATACTCAAATTATTTCTTTCTGGTTGCTTGCAGTATTTTCTCCTTTATCTGGGAGTTTTGGAATTTGCTGACAATGTTCCTAGGAGTTTTCTTTTTGGGATCTATTTGAGGAAGCAATCTGTGGATTCTTTGAATTTCTCTTTTACCCTCTGGCTGTAGCACATCAGGGCAGTTCTCCTTCATGATTTCTTGAAAGATGATATCTAGGCTCTTTTTTTGGTCACGGCTTTCAGGTAGTCCAATAATTTTTAAATTATCTCTCCTGGATCTATTTTCCAGGTCAGTGTTTTTTCCAATGAGATATTTTACATTGTCTTCCATTATTTTATTCCTATGATTCTGTTTGATAATATCTAGATTTCTCATAAAGTCACTAGCTTCCACTTGTTCCAATCTCATTTTTAAGGTAGTGTTTTCTTCAGTGGTCTTTTGAACCTCCTTTTCCATTTGGGTAATTCTGCCTTTCAAGGCATTCTTCTCTTCATTGGCTTTTTGGAGTTCTTTTGCTGTTTGAGTTAGTCTATTTCTTAAGGTGTTGTTTCCTTCAATATTTTTTTCAGCATTTTTTGGGTCTCCTTTAGTAAGTCTTTGACTTGTTTTTCATGGTTTTCTCTCTTCATTCTCATTTCTTTTCCCAATTTTTGCTCTACTTCTCTAACTTGCTTTTCCAAATCCTTTTTGAGCTCTTCCATGGCCTGAGACCAGTTCATGTTTTTCTTGGAGGCTTTTGTTGTAGGCTCTTTGACTTTGTTGACTTTTTCAGGCTGTATGTTTTGGTCTTTGTCACCAAAGAAAGATTCCAAAGTCTGAGACTGAATCTGGGTGTGTTTTCACTGCCTGGCCATGTTCCCAGCCAACTTACTTGACCCTTGAGTGTTTTAGCTGGGTATGACTGCTTGTAGAACAAAGAGTACTTTGTTCCAAGCTTTAGGAGATGTGCTGTTGATTTAAGAGCTATTTCTATATAGCCAGCTCTGCCACACCACCACTCCTCCTTCCTCAAGAGCCACCAACCTGGACCTGATGAAAATCTTAAGCAGGCTTTGCACTCCCAATCTGATCGGCCACTTAATTCCTTCCACTAGGTGGGCCTGGGGCCAGAAGTAACTGCAGCTATAGTTCTGTAGCTGCACCTCCCCTGCTGCCACTGGGGTGGTGGCTGAACCATGAACTCTGTCCCCTGCAGCTTTTCCCACTAACCTTCTCTGTTGTCTTTGGTGTTTGTGGGTTGAGAATCTGGTAACTACCACAGCTCACTGATTCAGGGCACTAGGGCCTGTTCCACCAGGCTCCCTGTCTGGTTGGTTCTGCTGCCACGCACGCTGAGCTCCACTCCCTTCTGCTCTGGGCATGACAGACCTCATCCAGCGACCATCCAGGCTGTCCTTGGCTGGATCCCTGCTTCCCTCTGCTATTTTGTGGGTTCTGCAGTTCCAGAATTTGTTCAGAGCCATTTTTATAGGTTTTTGGAGGGATGTGGTGGGGAGCTCACGCAAGTCCCTGCTTTTCAGCTGCCATCTTGGCTCCACCCCCCTCTACTGGATATGTTTCTACATGAAACTGTGTATGTGCGTTCAAATTTTTGCTGATTCAGAATGAGGTTCATGAGATGGCCATTCCTCCTCAACCTTACCTGCATGTTTATATACTCTTATTCTAAGTCCCCCAATTATGAGAAAATGGAAGTACATCCTCCTCCTTCCTCTACTTCTCTAGAACATTTTCTTCTCTCCCTTTCTTTTCCAGCTTAAAAATCAATAAAATAGAACAAAATTACTGGCCCCACATCAGATCATGTCTTTTATTGCTCTTTTTTGTGACTCTTCTAAGTAGCAAAATTTTTAGGGCATCCTTGTCCCTTCTCCCATTTTTAGAATATCAACACTTGATACCATTAGCCTTTCCTGGTTTTATTTAAATATGATTTCATTTCTAGGTTTCTCTTGTCTCTTGTGTTTCTATTTCAGAGATCCTATTTAGCTCAGGTATTTTCATTAGGAATATTTAAATATCTTCTCTTTTACTAAAAATCCATTTTCCCTGTAGGATTATACTTAATTTTCATGGTTAATTATTACTGCTTGCAAATCTTTTTTCTGTTGCCTTTGGGAGTACCATATTACAAGATTTCTTTTCCTTTATAGTAATTGTGGCCCATTCTTGTATCATCTCAGTTGTAGTTCCCTCATGCTTAAACTCTTTCTGTCTGCTCATAGTATCATTTTTTTTTACGCAGAAGCTCTAGGTTCAGGTCAGGGCTGTCCAACCTTAGGTTATTTTAGGGCCACATTAAAACAAAATAATTGAAGATTCAAGGGCTCCAACCAGAATAAAAAATAATGTACACTAATAAAAAGTGGGGGAACATATGTAATCAATATGACAACTGAAGGCACAAAGCACGAAAGCAAAACACAAAACAACAAAGCAACAACACAACAGCATAAAGGTAGGTGCATACTGAGTAGTCTACATTGTACAGATGGAACTCATCCTACAGATTGAATAAAAATTCTGTGTGATATGTTCCATCCGTAATACTGTTTAAAAACACCAAAGAAAATTATAATCAAGGAGATTATTTGTTAGTGATGGAAATAAAAAATCTAATACTCATCCCATGCAAATTATTATTTTATATTTTCACTCATGAAAATTAAAACCCACAGGCAGGCTTCATAAAATAGCACTGCAGGCTGCATGCTGGTTTAGGCTATTATATCTTTGGGTGTTTTAAACTTGAGGTTTCTTTGGGGAAGAAACCCAGAAATTAGTCAATTTACTTTACACTCCAGTTGTAATACTTAGACTGTTTTATTTCATGGTTTCTTGAAATATGGTATCCACATGTTGTTGTTGTTGGTGGTGGTGGTGGTGCTGGTGCTGCTGCTGCTGCTGCTATTGTTTTAAATTTGGCAATGGTATTCAGGGAATCAAATTATTCTTGAAGTATCTCTCCTTAACATGTTTTCTAGGTCAGTCGTTTTTTTTCAATGATAGGTACCTTACACATTTTTTTCTACTGTTTCTATTACTTTGTTTTACTAGTCCTTGTTTAATGGAATCTTTGATTTCTATTTAATCCAGGATATTTTTCAGAGTTTACTACCACTGATTTAAGGTTTTTATTTGCTTTACTTTTTTCTCAAAACCTCTAATTTAATTTTAAATTTCACCTTTTTTCTCTTGCTTTAATTCTTCTCTTCAGTCCTGGAGTCTTTGAGGCCAAGCCATTCTCCTCTCTGAGTCTTTAATTGCACTTAATGTTGAGTTATCTTTTTCTAGGTTGAACTCTTAGGTTTCCCTTAACCCATGGCATTTTTTTTAGTATTAGTTTTCTACTGCTTACTCTTATCTCCAGCCTCAGTTCTTGGATACTGACTTTTTGCCAAGTTCTGCTTCTACTTTTTCTGTGCTCTTAGGTGGAGTGGGCAAGCCCTGTGCCCCTTGGAATCTGAATGCTGCTTCTCTTACCATTCTTGATGGCTTGAAATAGGTCGTACCATCTCTTGCAATCAAAAGCTTCTTTCATATTCTGGTTTTCGAATGCTGTTATTGGCCTCAGCTCCATTTCTGTCTCCTACTTCTTGCACAATCCCCAACCCAAAGTTATTTTCCTCCTTTTGTTTGTCTCTGATATGATACATTTAGATATCAAAATTGCTTCTCCTAGACTTATGTGAGGGGAGAATCTATCCCTTCACCTGTACAGGATGATTCAGTACACTCTGCTAGCCCTTGCTTCGGCCAAAGACTCAACGAAAGACATTTTGGTGACAGGCCCCACTGACCAGAGTTTTTGGTGGCTTCTGCTTCCCTTTTCATGTCCCCTCTCTGAACTCCTATAGGCTTCTGGTCATCTTCTTGTATAGTCCTAGACTAAATAGAAGAGTTTCTTCCTGGTCTTTGTTTCATCTAGAGCCATTTTAAATCTGTGATTGAGTATATATTGATGAGGAGGTCTCCTTTAGAATCTTTCACATTACTATCTTATTCAGTAGTCCCTGAAGAAAGCACAGAGTATTGACTTTGGAAGCAACTATAATAAAGCAAGTAAGGAAAATATACACCTATTTTACAATTAATAACTGGAAGGATAAAAACATACATTGCCAAGTGCCTCAGTGAGTATGATTATTGACTAGGTAACATAAATTAGGTAGTGCCCTTGGGTTTCCCAAGATACTGCAAGGTCATTTAGTTGATTATGAGAAAAGCAAGTTTGAAATGTTTTAATTGTTGGCAGACTGATCTTTTGGCAAAGAAATAATGGTTTGGGATTCCAAGAAAAATGCAACTGATAGCACTTTCTATTTTTTTATTAAATAAACAGAACACTTACAAAGATTTCCCTGACAAACAAAATGGGAAGCAGTTTTAAAAGTAATTATACTCATGTCACCTAGAAAGACATTTTTTAAAAAAGCAGTACTATACAAGATTTGCTAGGAACCAAAGGGAAATTATGATAGTTTAATATAAGTTTAATAGCATTATATCATGAACTTAGCCATTTTGTTAACTATCACCTCAAATATAATAATGCACATTTTTAATGCTGAAGACCTGGATTTGGATGATGGGATTTTGGTCAGTAAGAGATAATATGGTATAGTTAAAAGAAATTAGATAAATATTCAAATTACTGTTCACCTCTGTACTACATGAGTGACTTTGAGCAAGTCACCTCATCTTTCCAGGCATCGGTTTCCTTATCCATCAAATGAAGGAGCTTGAGTCAGATCACTTCTAAGGCACCTTCTTTCCCTAAATCCTGTTGCCCCATGAAGGAAAAAGATTCAATCTGAGAACTGGTGCTCTGGGACCGATAAACTATTAAGACTAGAATTTCATTCTTATGGGCTTTCCCACCAGTTACTTTGCCAATGGCACTAATGGCACCAGATAATAATCCTGACAATAACATAGACTACTTTCTACAATAACACAAGAACAATTTTAGCTTAACAATTACAAAGTCATATCTACATTGCATTAAATTATACTAAACCCTAGCAACTTTGGGGAATTTAGACTCTGAAGATAGTTCACTTATATAAATTTCACATTACTGAATTTAAAACAAATTTCTTTCTCTCTCTGTCTCTGTCTCTCTCTGCCTCTGTCTCTATCTGTCTTTCTGTCTCTTTTTCTCTCTTCTGTCCCTTTCTCTGTATGGATCTCCACCTCTGCCTTTGTCTCATGTTTCTGTCTCTTTCCCTGTCTTCTGTCTCTGTCTGTCTCTGTCTCTCCATTTCTGCCTTTCTGTTTCTCTCTGTGTCTTTATCATCCTCTGTCTTCTCCGTTTCTGTCTCTTTCTGTGTCTGGCTCCCTGTCTCTATCTCTCTCTTTGTCTTCTCAGTCTGTCTCTCTGTCTTTCTTCTCTGTCTGCCTCTCTGTCTTCTTGTCGCTATCTTTTCTTTGTCTCTGTTTCTCTTTTCCTCTGTGCCTCTGTTTTTGTCTGTCTCTCTGTCACTTTCTCTCTCCCTCTGCCTCTGTCTCTCTGTCTTTCTGCCTCTTTCTCTGTCTTCTATCTTGGTCTATTTCTGCCTGTCTTTATTTCCTGTCTCCATCTCTTTCCCTATCTTCTCTCTGTGTGTGTTTACATCTGTGTTTCTCTCTGTCTCTGTCGCTGCCATTCTCTGTTTCTGTCTCTTTCTGTGTTTATTTCCCTGTTTCTTTCTTTCCCTGTTTCTTCTCTATCTGTCTCTCTGTCTCTGCATGTCTCCCTGTCTCTGTCTCCCTTTAACTTCCTTCCACCTTCCCTCACTACAGTCTCCCCATAGTCAAGGGAAACCATGCTTTGAGGAAAGGATTGTCTCTGTAATTACAGTTCTATCAACCTGCTATTTGGTAGTATGGACTATGGTTCTCACATATGCTCATCATTTAGAAAAATAAGCTCCTTAATAAACCAGACAATGCCACTTCGTGCATATCACTGCATATGATAATTTATTCAAGAAGCATTTATTGTCTCCTATATGCTAGGCTCTGGAAACATAAAGACAAAGACAAAAGTAGTCCTTGTCCTCCAGAGCTTCCTTTCTTGGGGGAATAAATATGTAAACAGATAAGCAAATGTAAAGTATTCAGAAAGCCAATACAAAATTTTTTTTTGAAGTTAGGGCTAACAACTGAAAGGATGAAGAAAGTTTTGCTTTTGGAGAGGAAGGAAGGTGACACTTTAAGCCTATAATGAACATGGGTGAAGGTGAGGAAGAAGAACCAGTTCTCTAGGAAGTGGGACAGCCTATGGAAAAGAAATTAGAGATGGGATGTCATCTATGGAAAGCATTAGTCAGGCATAGTTGACTGGAATGTGGAGTTCTTGATTGGGCACAATGTGAAATTAACTTAGAAAGGCAGATGAAGTCAGATTGTGAAGCATGCCCAGGAGGGTTTCTATAACTGCTTTTCCTCATTGCGCTAGCTTCTGCTCATTTTCCCTGCAGCTGATCTCATGCCAGGGACATTATTATGATCTAATGGGCAGAGACAGATTCTAAGAGAAAGCAGCTAGATTATGGAAGTACAGAAAGAAAATGGGAGAAAACTCTGTCCTGTCTGCTCATAGATGGAGAACAAAGTGCAGTGTCAATTAGGATATGAAAATGTTTTTGACTGTCCTACTGTTCTTTCATTGCCAACTAGTATTTATTAAATGTATGCATACATACATGCATACATACATAATATCTTGCACATGGTATATAGAGGCATGCACTCAACTGTGTGTTATGATGTGGTCCTGGCCAAGTTTTTAAAGAAAGATAAGAAACAAAATCTCCACCTTCCGGGCACTTGAAATTTTATTCTTCCAGTTTCTTCAGCTCTGCTAGCTAAAAAAGACTGAAATGATTTAATGTCACTAAAGACAAATAGACATTAACAAAAGTAACCATTGATTAAAGATTATAGGATTCAAAGCTGGAAGAAAATATAGAATTCATTTAATCCAATCTTTTCATTTTACAGAGAAAAAAACTAAGGCACAGGGAAGGTAAATGACTTGCATGTTATCACATAGGCAATAAGCAACAAAGCCATGAGCTGCCATTCTCATGAGGGTTATAATAAAGTAACTGGTTATTCTTACATCGTTGAGAGGTAACATGGTGCAGAAATAGAAAGCTAGTCTTAGAATCAGAAAGATTTAGATTCAAACACAGCTTCTGACATGCCACCCCTGTTCATAATCAACAGACTTCCCTTCCATTAGGGAAGAGAAGTCTTTTAGAACATGTTTAGGTCTTTTAGACCTCTTCTTCTCTGCTCCTATCATCTTTTGGCAATCACCAAAACCTGACTCCCTGTAAATGACATCGCATCCCTAGACATTTTTTCCAGTATTGGTTGTGCCTTCTCTAATAAGGTACTCCTCAAACCACTGCAAATAAGGGCATGTGAATACTCTTTTCTCCTCACTGCTTCTCCCAGACCCTCCTACTGCCTTCATTCAGCAATTCCTCCTACCTTGACATTCACTCAATCCAAACTAATCACTCAATACAGATCTTAGAGGCTGCTATCATCTGCTGCCTAGGAAATTTTCCTTTTTTTCTCAATGAGTTATTGACTTCTTCACAGTTTTCTCAGGCCAGGGTCTCCCATTGCATCCTGGGCCAACTCCAGTCATCTTGGTGAATACCAGGCCAGTGGACCCAAATGGCTCTGATTGAGAAAGTGAGGCTGGTGAACTTGTACAGCCCTTCCTCACTCAAATCAAAGTCAACTGTAAGCCATGTCATCATTTCCCTGATGTCATAAAAGGACAAGCACAACCTCTGCCTTAATTCCTGCTAGGGGATTTGAAAATTCACTTTGATGTTTACTCAAACACCCTAATGTCCCATTTCCTCAATCTACTAAACTCCTAGGATTTACTCCTATTCTCTACCTCAGTCAGAAAGAGGTAAAGTCATACCCTCAATCTTGCTATCACCTACAAGTCTTTCACAAGTAATAAAGGACTGTAAATTTCCTTTATCTTATCATAATTTACCATTCCATCTCTTCCTCTTCTTTACACCTCTACAATCTATCCTTTAATCTCATCATGATCTCCAATACCTCCATGCCTCAGTTCTTTCCCAAGTATTACCCCTGCTCTGGCTATCTTCTTTTCCCACTCTTAATTCCTCATGGGGCCAGTTCAACTCTACATTATCCTCTAATCCTTTTCTTCATTGTCCTATCACTGCTTAAAATGTGATAAACTACAAACCTGAATCAGTTTTCACTATCTATGTCCTTCAGTCTGATGAACCTGCCGATGAATAGAGCTGGAAGAAATCTCATCGTTCTACTGATTCATTCCACAACAAATGATTGTTATCCATTCTCCAATGGTCCCTCAGTACAGTAAGACTACCCTTTTACTATTTTAATTAGTTCTCTGTTCCACTTACTACAGTGACTTTTTCTCACCTTTTTTCTACTTAAGGCTCCCACAGCATGCCTTTCCTGATTGAAGGACTCACTTGATGATTTATGGAGAAAACTGAGGCTACTGACCAAGAGTTTTCATTTCTATTCTCCTCACATCACTACCCTCTTTACATCAGTACCCACGGTTTCTTCCTTACCATTCCATCTGCTAAATTCATGTCCTTGTACTGGAATTCTTTCCCACTACATTTTCTGGAATCTCTTTTTTCCTTCGACACTCATCTCAAGTGCCACCTTCTTCATCAGGCCTTTTGTGCCCCAACTACACTCCCAACTTCTAGTGCTCTCCTTTCTAAAGTTTATGCATACACACACATATACACATGCACATATATGTATACATGTCTGTATACAAACATATACATATGTATACATATATAAAAATGTGTATATGTATATATGTATGCACTATATAAAGATATATATATATTTCCAAATATATGTGTATTTTATCTTTCTCTGCTTCCAAAAGGAAAGTACTATTTAATTTGTTTTTGTATCACCAGCACTTAGCACAGTTTTTGGTAAAAAGTTGTCTGGATAGGGGCTGTACTTGTAATTTTATGTGATCTAGGGAACTCTTAGATGAGGAAAATTCCTTTACCAATGCATGTCACCAACTTCTCTACAGCTTATTTTCTTTTTTTGAATATTTTATTTTTTCTAATTACATATAAATATGATGCTAACTTTTTTTTTTAATTTTGAGTTCCAAATTCTCTCCCTCCCTCCATCCCTTTCCCCACCCTGAGTTGGTAAGCAATTTGATATGCTATATATGTACACTCATGCAAAATATTTCCATGTTAGTCACATCATAGAAAGAAAATACAGACAAGAAAAACACAAAAAAAGAAAGTTGAAAATAGTATGTTTCAATCTGTATTCCAACTCTATCAGTTCTTTTTCTGGAGGTAGATAGCATACACCATCATGAGTCCTTTGGGATTGTCTTGGATCATTGTATTGCTGAGAATGGCTAAGTCATTCACAGTTCTTCATCATACAATTGTGCCTTTACTGTGTAAAATGTTCTCCTGGTTCTGCTTACTTCGCTCAGCATCAGTTCATTTAAGTCTTTCCAGGTTTTCCTGAAATCATACTGTGTGTCATTTCTTATAACACAATAATATTACACCAAAATCATACACAACTTTTTCAGCTATTCCCCAATTGATGAATGTCTCTTCAATTTCTAATTCTTTGCCACCACAGAAAGAAATAATATGAATATTTTTTACAAATAGTTCCTTTTCCATTTCTCTTTGGAATACAGACCTATTAGTGAAATTGCTGGGTGAAAGGGTATGCACAATTTGATAGGCCTTTGGGCATATTTCCAAAATTGCTTTCCAGAATGGTTGGATCAGTTCACAACTCCACGAATAATGCATTAGTGTCCCAATTTTCTCACATCCTTTTCAACATTTTATCATTTTCCTTTGCTGCCATACTAGTCAATCTGATAAGTGTAAGATGGTACCTCAGAGTTATTTTAGTTTGTATTTCTCTAATCAGTAGTGATTGGGAGCATTTTACATATGACTATAGAGAGCTTTAATTACTGCATCTGAACAATGCCTGTTCGTATCATCTGGCCATTTACCAATTGGGGAATAAATTGTATTCTTATAAATTTGATTCAGTCCTCTACATATTTGAGAAATTAGGCCTTTATCAGAAATATTTGCAGTAAAAAATTCTTTCCCAGCTTCTACTTTCCTTCTAATCTTGGTTGCATTGCTTTTGTTCGTGCAAACAGTTTTTAAACATTTAATATAATCAAAATTATATATATTACATCTCAAAATAATCTTAAACTCCTATTTTGTCTTAAATTCTACTTTTATCCACAGATCTACCATATAAACTATTCCACACTCCCCTAATTTGCTGAAGGTATCACCCTTTATGTCTAAATCCTGTATATATTTTGACCCTGGTATCTTAGTAGATGGTGTAAGATGTGGTCTATTCCTAGTTTCTACCATACTGCTTTCCAGTTTTTCCAGCAGTTTTTTTTCATATAGTGAGTTCTTGTCCCTAAAGCTTAGGTCTTTGGGTTTATCAAATATTAAATTACTATAGTCATTTACTACTATGTCTCATGTACTTAATCTATTTCACTGATCCACCATTCTATTTCTTAGCCAGTACCAATTTGTGTTGACAATTACCACTTTGTAATACAGTCCAAGATCTGTTATAACTAATCTACCTTTCTTCACTTTTTTCCTTAATTCCCTTGATATTCTTGACTTTTTGTTTTTCTAGATGAATTTTGTTATTTTTTCTAACTCTATAAAATAATTTCTGGTATTTTCATTGGTACAGCTGCAGTATATTTTCTTAGAGAGTTGTCTAGACCCTTCCAAGGTTTATTGACTCACTCAGCATTATATAATCAATGGTTGAGAGGTGCGAGTTGGTCTCAGGTCTTTTTTTGCCAAGGCCACCTCTCCTTCCACTCTGCCATGCTGCTTCTTGCCTAAAATATAATAAAAACTTAATAAATGCTGATTGATTGATCAATTGACTAAGAAGAGGCAAGTTACCTAAAATCTCAGTGCTCTTAGGTAACTAAGACTATAAATTACAGAATTGCCTAGTTCCCTATGCTGATGAAATAACAAGTCCCAACCAATTTTTATATAGTTCGGCTCCAGAGCATTTGTTTATACAAAAGCATTCACAAATCAGTTGCATGTATGGTGAGCTCAGCTGGACAATGACTTTGCAAATAAAAAGTTAACCTAAATTAAAAATCAGATTTGTGTAATATAAATAGCATCCCAGATAAATTATAGCTATTCTGAGTTAGTCATCTAGTCAAATGCTTAAATTGCTAGCTAATTTTTTCCAGCAAAAAGGCATTTGGCAAATTCACTTTTTGCCTGCCAACTCAGAAACAGAAGTAGAGACAGCTTTAAATTATCTCAAATATGTTAGTCCATTGCAGAGCTCAATGAATAGCTATGCTTTCTCAGCATTTATCAAATTACAGCCAAATGCTAAAATTCATTATCAAGAGATGATTCATTCTTTGGGCCCCATTCTTTTTTTGTTCAAGGTTCTATTTAGGATTGGAAGAGGGAGATTTGATTTTCAGTCATCTTTTTTTTGTTACTTTTTTTTGGCAGGGTAATTGGGGTTAAGTGACTTGCCCAAGGTCACACAGCTAGTTCATGTGTCAAGGGTCTGAGGCCGGATTTGAACTCAGGTCGTCCTGACTCCAGGGCCAGTGCTCTACTCACTGTGCCACCTAGCTGCCCCTGTCATCTTTCAATAAATATTTTCTCTCATCTTTCTTTTTTCACTTCATAAATGTTGAGAAATTAGAAAATTCCCATATCTTCATTTAACTTTACTTTTCTTTATATGACCAGATTTATGGTGTACACATTGGGATTTGGGTCATCTTAGACTTGTACACATAGCAACTGTGATACTCAGGAAAAATGCCAACTTTGCTAAGCAATGAAGCAAATTTCATGAATATGAATGCATATCTGAGTGGACTAGAACCTCATTACATGTTTATCTTATGTGGAGATGTATCTTAAAATAGCAATTTTAAATAGCTATTACTAACAGGAAAAGGCTAACTAGTCATTAAATAGTTTAAAATCAACAGCATATTTTCAACTCTACCTTTCAAATTTGAATCATTGTTTTAGGATTAGAAATGTACAAAGGATAGAAGTGGGGGGGGGGCAAAGGTTACTCATGCAGCATACCTCGAAAAAAGGTCCAAAATGGTATATATGGCTGGATTTGGAATTAGTCTCCATTACCAAATGGCATATAGAAATCATTTAACTAAATTAGTGTTTCATTAAATTACATAAGAGCATACACATTCACTTTCAATAATATAGAAATTAATTGTTGTCATTGAAAGAGAAAATCTACATCTATAAAAGGGATCAAAATGAAATATTTGCTTTGTTTTACTAGGAAGCAAAAATGCAATTAGACCCCATCCCACTGACCCCCAAAAAAGCATGTTTCCAATTTTCTCTAGGAACATTTTTATGGAAAAAACAAGGCTCATAAAGAAGCATGACTAGCAGACTAGAAGCAGACAAGGGAAACTTTTGTTTCCATATTAACATCAATAATTTTAATGTTTTGCATTTTAAAGTAAGATTTTAAGGAACAGAAGATAGCAAAAATGCATTTTTGTGCTGCACTTTACATTTGTCAAAATGTTTTTTTTTTTCCCAAACTACTCCTTATGGCTGATAATACAAATATCATTATCCATTTTTACAAAGAGAGACAATGAGTTTAAGGAAATTTTACATTATTGCATTGAAAAAACTTGACTCAGTCTTTCTAAGATGCCTCTTGGCTTTTCTAGTCTTGTAAAAATAGTAATAATATAAATAATATTGCAACATCAAACCAAAGAATTATCTTTATATATACGCATTATGGAAAAGAAGATTTTTGTGCGATAGTCTTTTCGGTTACATATCAATAGGCAGTAATGATCTCTCTCTTCTGTCCTCTCTCTTCCCCTTTTCCCCCTCCATCCCTCACTCTCCTCATGAATATCATGTGTATTATTTATGTATCTATACTCATATGTATATATAATCATACATATATATATATGGGTGTAAAACATACACAAAACACTTTTAAGTTCAGTCTACACTAACATTTCTCCATCAATTTCTTCCCTGGAGAAAATCAAAACATTAAATCAAGCCATGATTTGTAACATTTGTCTATTTCTGAGGCATAAATGCTCATTCTAAGAAAGAAGGAGGAAGAAGATAAAAAAGGGGGGGGGATGATAGAAGGGAGGGCAGATGGAGGTGGAGGTAATCCAAAACAAATACTTTCAAAAAGGGACAGGGTCCAGGGAGAAAATTCAATAAAGAGGGATAGGTTAGGAAGAAGCAAAATATAGTTAATCTTTCACAACATGAGTATTGTGAAAGGGTTATACATAATGATACGCATGTGGCCCATGTTGAATTGCTGGACTTCTTAGGGAGGGTGGGTGGGAAGGGAAGAGGGGAGAGAATTTGGAACTCAAAGTTTTAAAAAATAGGTTTTCAAAAACAAAAACATAAAAGTTTTTGCAGGCAACAAGAAAATAAGATATATAGGCAATAGGGCATAGAAATTTATCTTGCCCTACAAGAAAGGAAGGGAAAAGGGGATGGGAGTGGGTGACAGATGGTAGGGCAGACTGGGGAACAGGGCAACCAGAATATATGCCATCTTGAAGTGGGGAGGAGGGTAGAAATGGGGAGAAAATTTGTAATTCAACTCCTGTAAAACTCAATGCTGAAAACTAAATATATTAAATAAAATTTATAAAAAAAGCATGCAAAGATTGAGAGTAGGGCCTCTTTTGGCATAAATTGTCAGCAATGTACTCTACATAGGTGTAAACCCTTGGAGCCTAAAGGAAAGCTAAACCAAAGGGAAATTTCCTAAGGACACTATAAATGGAGAAAAGGATTTCCAATAGCCAGGAGTTGTGAGTTTCTCTTTTGCCATATATGGTCTCTGGTCATTTGCCTCAGTACCTATTTCTTAGTGAGAACAACAACGATGGGGGCTTTTGAGTGGCAGAACTAGAAACCCAGTCCCTCAGAGTAACTCCTAGAGAGAGCGAGGTGATTTCTCCTTTCAGGACTCAAACCTCGAGTGTGAATACAAGTTGATAAAGTGGCCCAGAGGGGGTCCATAAACCTACATGTACAAATAAGTAGCCATGATGTGATATGAATGGGTGACATGAAGTAGAGATTTTAAAAAAATAAACTACAATTGAAAGGAAAGAAGGAAAGATGGAAGGAAGGAAGGAAGGAAGGAAGGAAGGAAGGAAGGAAGGAAGGAAGGAAGGAAGGAAGGAAGGAAGGAAGGAAGGAAGGAAGGAAGGAAGGATGTTTCATTGCTAATGACAAAATAACACCTACAGTAAATTTTTTGAAATTTGCTAATTTCTTGTGAAGGAGATTAGAACTAGTGTGAAAGCAATTTAAAGAAGTCTTAGGAGTTTGGTTATCTGACTGATTTTTTTTTTGAATGCTAGACAGCAATTCTAAATTAAAATAAAGAGAATTGAAAATTTCCCATTGAAATATATATTTAAAACAACTTTTTTTTTTAAATCAAGAGAGGCTTAATAATGGATACTATATTCCAACAACTAGCATAATTTAAAGGAATTCATTACCAATAACGTAAAGTCCCAGATATAGCATGGATTAGAATTTAGAAGGATCTAACACTTAAATCATACAAGGTAATGATTTTTTTTAATTATATCGAGCAGATAATGATGAAAAACAGATAAATTGAATAAGTTCTCTGAGTTCTGGGACCCCCTATTAATATTTGCATGCTGTGAACTTAGCAGAATATGGGGTGGAGTAGCAGGATACTGTTAGGAACAGAAGAGGTTAGCCAAGTGTCAGAAGTTCCTGAAGTGTTCCAGTTTTGATATTTTATGAGTTTGACTTTCTATGCTGCCTCTTTGTTTTAGAAGTGCCATTTCAATGTGATTATATTAGCTTTGTTTCCATTTTATATCATTTTTATTCATATGTAGAGAAGCAATTGGATTGGGAAATAGTCTATGAAACAACTGTGGGAATGGGACAGTGAGGACCACTTCCTGGAATATCTGTCTAGTTGCCTTAGTTGTTTCTGGTAGATCACGTGTGACTTAGTGCTGAAAGACTTGGATGCTTTAGTGGGATGAAACAATTGTCTCATTGGTCCCTTAGTCCAATGATGGTGGCAAGGGGTGTCTGCATCAAAAAGATTGCCACTGAGCTTGAAGTCACAATACCTGGCACATAGTAGGCACTTAATAAAATCTTGTTGACTAGACTGAGCCAGGAAGAACTACCCATGAGAGACTACAGTTTCCATTCTATTTTCCTCTCTATCAATTCTGTTGAGATTCCTTGATCTTTATGGTTTATAGAACATGGCATCAGATACACGTCTTATACAGACAATCCTGAACCTGGACCTCGGACCCCTGATTGTGACTCCAGTCCTGAAATAGACATTTCTAGCCTGAGGCAACCTCCTGAGTTTGAGAGTTTTGGCAGGAGGAATGTTCTACAATTATGTCCCTTTTCAGAGATGACCACGAAAAAAGCCCAAGCTTAGGACTATTTTTTCGAGAAGATATGAATCTTAAAGGGACAGTACAGAGTCTAGATGAAAGTGAAATGACAAGTCAGCAGTCCCCCCAAATGCTTCCTGTTTTGATATTCTAAGTATCACTCTCTTAGAACAAGAATAATCATATGTTCCTGTATATGTAAGTGAGTCCTTTGGATTTAGCATTTCTTTTTTTTTTTTTTCTTGGACAAGCCAAAACTGGGTGGCTATTTAGAATAGAACGTAAAGGATTGATGAGACAAATCCCTGTGTGATACATACATTTATATAACAGTGATGATGAAATGGCAGCAGTCTTTTCTGGCTTTACTGCATTGTAATTGTGATTGCTTGCCCAGGATGGTGTGCTGCTTTCTGAAGCTGTTTCCTTAACAAGTCCTTCATTCCTAGGTGTTGTCACCACAGTTTTCTTTGCAATGTTTTCTTTTTTGTCAGGAGCTGGCCTCTTCTGGACAGAAGAAATTTTAATACCTGCCTGAACACCAGATTTTGGAAGACTGCATTTTTCAGGTTTCAATTTTGGCTTTTCTTTTACTTTTGGTTTTGGTTCTTTGCCAGCAGACAGAAATTTCATGGTGGCTGCAGCATGTTTAAGGATACAATCATTACTACAATATACTGAGTCAGGTTGAGCCACACTGGAACAACCAGGACCAATACATTTTGAGGCACC
>CM053622.1:438534876-438563044 GCA_028646595.1 Phalanger gymnotis
AAGAAATTTCCTTCTATACAGTACTCTCCCCTTTGGGATCTTCTGGACATCAAACACTCACTCAACACTTATCATGTTCCAGGCACTGTGCTGAGGACTGGGGATACAAAGAAAAGGTAAAAACAATCCCTTCCTTCATGATTTAACCCAAAATTTTAAGTGGTTCCTCACAGGGCTACAGTGTGGGGCCAGCCTTGTCTAAAACTGAACTGGGCCTTTACAAAGGCACGAAGAGCTGAAAGAAGTCACTTAGGGGAGAAAAAGAGAGTAAATGCCATTGTTAATGCAGTTCTAGTAGTAAGGTCATGATTCCAAAATGCAGTACAAGGAAACATGAAATATAACAAGAAAAAATAAAAGCAAGGCAGATTTATTTGAAGGGAAATACTCACAGTAAGAAAGGGAAGGTGAAATTGGTCTGCTGGTGTCCCCTAGCTAAAATTGGGTTCAAAAAACTATATAATCTGGTTAGTTTTTATAGGGTTCTTATCTGGGTCAACTAGGACCAGGTGTTGCATAGGGGGAGAAAGCAACCTGGATAAAGGGCCTGGTATTGATTCTTGTTAATAGGAGTCTGAAGAATTGTTGGCTAATTGATATTCAAACTCTGGAGAAAAAGTTACTGCAAGCTTTACTTCTAGGTGATTCAGGGGATTGGATTCTTCCTGGGGTTTCTTAAATTAGCATTGGGAAGGCTAATGAGACTTTATAGTGCTCCAGCCTGCCCCTTCCAGATTCAGTGAAGGTTTTGTTTGCATTGTTACATATGTGATATAGGTCAATTTTACTACCCCATGTCTCATGAAAGAACTTATTCATGCTGTGCTTTGTATGGGATATTCAAATATGTATAACTCCTCTGCTTCTGTTTATTATTTACCTAGATAAAGGGGATTATTCACTGTCCTGGTGTCCTTTGTGGTAATTAGCGTTTTATAGGGAGGCAATCAATCTTTCAGATAAAACTTGGGGCACCCTTTCCTTATTGAAGTATAGGGATCAGGAGAGCAGCTTGAACCTAAAAATCATTACCCCTAGATTAGTAATATCTGCGGAGGCAAATAGATTTCTTTCTAGTCTAGTATGTCCTCTCTGAGGAGAGCTACACAGTCCACCTTCATGGTCCCATTCTCCTGCTCCTCTCCATAAAGGAAGCAAGCTTCCTGTAGAGATGGATAATATTCCAGATATGTCAGCTCATGCCAACTTGCATGAAAAACCCATGAGTACACAAAAAGAACCCACATGGACAACACATAGCTTCCATATGTATTATAAGGCATGGTCACTCTCTTTGTTATTTTGCTTTGCTATCTTTGTTACAAGAGAAGGTCGATTTGGGGGTTGAGTATGTAACAGTAGATCACAATATCAATATTGACCGTGAATATGTCTGTATAATTCAGAATCACAAAATATAAGAGACTCACTATATAGAAGGCAGAAGAAATAAAACATTTATTCAGATACCAGAGGATCAAATCTCAAAACCAATAATTCCAATTTATCATAGCAACAATTGTATCCCAAAACCAGTAAGTCCATTTCAATATAATAGCAAGGAAATTAAAACACAATGTCAAAGCAAGGAGCCAAGCCTTTCTGTAACCTTCTCCTCTGCTGGGGCCTTCCTGTAAACACTCACTTACAAACCCTAGCTGTCTGCTTGCCTGCATCCTCCCACAGTTCTGAGAGTTTGCAATTATGAGAGCCCTTGAAGTTCTTCAAGGCCTTCCAGTTCTCTCTCTCTCATCTCTCTCAGCCTTTCCAGTTCTCTCCATCTCTGAGCCTCTCTCTTCTTTCTCAGTTCTGTCTTCTTCCCATCTCTCTCTATTCTGAGCTTAATGGCTACCCTTAGGATATGTATACCCTGTTTAAGGGTCTTAGGGCTTCCTAGTTAATCACCAAAAGGGTGTGGGCCTGAGGTTTAGTGCCTACTTAGAAAAAGGGTGTGGGCCTTCCTACAAACAAGCCTCCCTTAATCAAGGTTCCTTTAACTAGCTCTGCCTGAAGACCCTTAATAAAGGGGCTAATGGGTGGGAAAGATTTTTAATCATGATTAGTATCACAATTAGAAATTACTGTGACATTAAAACAAAAGGCAACAATAAAACTTAAGAAAAATTATAATTAGCAGCTTCATAGAGATCAATACCAGTTAATTGGTTGAAAGACATATTGTATGGGATGGGTGGACAGTGTAGTAAGTAATTGGATAGTAAAGAAGCAAAAGATTTTATCTGAAATTATTCTAAGAGTTAGGCAATGAAAGGGACGACACATTTAAGGTGATAGCATCAAAGGGTGGTAGGATCACCAGAAGGTTTCTTAAAGGTGAGAGAGAAATGTTCATCAGGTTTGAAGGTAGAATCTAAGGAAATGATAAATGATAAAAGCATTTTGAGGAGAACATTTTTGAAGTCACATGTAGAGGGGTTAGCTGTGGGCACCCCATAGAATGGATAAAAATTGTAGAGCTAATTTTGAGATGAAAAAAATAAGGTATATGATGGATACTGTAATGCACAACCTTGATTTTTTTCAGCAATGTAAATGTTATCTGCTCAGAATCTAATGTTTGGGAGTCAGTTTGGATAAGCTTTAGTGAGGAGTATGACAGAAGTAGTATGAACTGTTTCAGTCAGCTATGTTAATGAACAGATTAGATCATTATTCTGTGGCAAAATTAGAGATTCAGCATTGTTTTAATTGGAACTGTTTGGAGCTTAGCAACATAGCTGCTGCTCATCAAGGAGTAGATGAGGGACGGTAATATCTGACCAATATGTCCTGTCCATTATGAGTAGGCATTTTGAAACAGAGTTATGCTTTAAAAAACAGCATTCCCTGCCTAGCTGCTTTCTAAGATAATTATCTAGTTCCTTTGGAAACCATGGCTCTTAATGAACTAATTTTTAAAATTTTTGTTTGTTAGTTGGTCATTGTATTTATCCATTTTGTTCGAACTTGTAGTCTTCTTCATATGACCCTCTCTAATAAAATTAAAGATCTCTGAGTTCAGACCAACTGTTACTTTGCCCACTCATTGTCCCTCATGTGATATAAGCCATAATCCTCTTCAGTTCACTAAGGTATAAACCTTATTTAAGTATGAAAATTGGAGCAGTTAAGGGGCACAGTGAATAAAGCACCAGCCCTGGAGTCAGGAGGATCTGAGTTCAAATATGGCCACAGACACTTGACACTTACTAGCTGTGTAACCTTGGGCAAGTCGCTTAACTAATTGCTTTGCCTCCCCCCCTCAAAAAAGTATGAAAATCAAGTTGTTTCCATCGTTGAGGGATTTTTTAAGGACAAACATGAAACCTGATTCCACGATTCCTATGGATGAATTTAAACCTGCCTAAGACATAGTAGATAACTGTAATAATATTTCAAAAATTCTACCACATTTCACTATTTCATACTTTTGCTATTAAGTGTTATCAGATTGCTAGTAGAGAAACAAGTTAGGCAGAATAAACTTTATCAAACTGGCATACTTTAATACTTTTGCTGTCATTGCTCAGTAGGAATTGATGCCCTAGTTCAAGATGAAATGGACATTTCATTGTCACTGATAGACAAAGGGGATTTCAAATTCAATAATCTTCTATCACCATTTGAGAGCAATGGGACAAGGACCAAGTGAAAGAAAAGATAAAAGCCCGAGTGTTTGTTTTCATTGGTTCTTAAAATGTGGGAAAATGTTCTGTTTCAGCTCTGGCATGTTTTGACAATTAAAGGATCTAACAATTTTTAATTCTTTCAGGACTGATATTTTTCCATAAGAGGTATTCCCACTCAAAGGACAATTGCTTACGATGGCAATTGAGCTTCTAATGTTAAAAAATGATCAAGTTGTGTGAAACCTATAATGACATTAACAATGCTTACTCCTACCACAAAAGATTTGTCTTTGAGCATATAATGCCAAATAAAAATGAAGATATATGCCAAAACTATTAAGTAAGGATAGATTTACACAAAGCCATTTAGGTTAGTGAACAACTTTTCATCATTTGATAAGTTGAAACAATAACAAGGTCTATTCTTGAACTCCACTATCAAAGAGTCCAAGAAGGAATTCATGTATCTTGAGCTATGAACCATTATGGAGACATAATAATAGGACTTGAAACATATTTGTAATTCATTGGCTAAAAGTTTGGTTTCCTTGTGTCAGACAAATATGTGGGAACCACATGGCTCTGCAATATGGCAAAACTAGCAAACTCACCACTGAAGTTTTATTTAATCATTTCATTTGTGTCTCACGATGTCATATTGATATGATTACATTGATCCTTTTATGATGTTCCTATGAAAATGAGGTAATTTGATGCTTTAAACTGTTCACACTGTTGTCTACCTTATGCACTAGCTCTAATATGTAGCCCCCACTGCCTTGCTTCTTTTCATAGTAATACTTCATTTATCCAGATTCATTAGGGAATGAAGTAAATTTCCTAATGAGTGAAATTTCTTTCTACTAAATAATTAAATGCGAGTTCCTCAAATTCTAATACTTACAGAGAAAAATGAGCTATATTTTACTAAAATCTTTCTAAAACATGGTATATTATTTCCTATCTTTTAAAAAATGTATTATTAAAGTTGTATTATTTCCTGTCTTTTTAAAGAGATGATAATGAGTAGAATTTAATCTATTGAAGCTCAAGATATTTGTACATTGAGGCAAAGTTTGGAAATTGGGTCCTGAGTGTATCAGCACAATATACACACACACACACACACACACACACACACACACACATATTTTGTGGGTATGTAATATGTGCATATATGCCTGTGTGTATGTATGTATATTGTATGTATATATGCAGACATATGTGTGTCTGTAGTATGTACATAAATGTGTGTATACATATACACTATATCTGTATTTGTGTATATATGTGTGTAGGTATATATGTGTGCATGTGTATATATATATATATACATATATATGTATGTGTGTATATGTGGGTATATATAATATATGTGTGTGTGTGTGTGTATATATATATATGTCAAAGGATCATAATTCTAGAGCAAGCAAGGATCTCAGAGACCAGCTAGTCCAGCTAACTTATTTTATGATGACAAAACTGAAAACTAGGAAAGATAAGTAATTTGACTGAGGTTACACAGGGCTTTGGGTGGCACAGTGGATAGAATGCCAGGCCAGGAATCAGAAAGACTCATCTTCTTAAGCTCAAATCTAGCCTCAGACACTCACTAGCTATGTCACCTTGAGCAACTCACTTAACCGTGTTTGTCTCAGTTCCTCATTTGTAAAATGAGCTGGAGGAAAAAAAAATGACAAACCATTCCAATATCTTTTACAAGAAATCCCCAAATGGGGTCATGAAGAGTTGGACATGCCTGAAAAATCACTGAACAACACCACCTACATTAATCCCTGCCATAAACACTGTGATCCAGCCAAATGGGCCTTCTTTTTGTTTATCCTACATACCACTCCCTCCATATCCTGTCTCCATGTCTTTGTCCTGGCAGTTCCCCAAGCCTGGAATGCACACCCTCCACACCTTCTTATGAGCCCTAAGTTCTTTCAGAACTCAACAACCAATTGTCTATAAGTGTACATGTTGTCTTTTCTGATAGGATATGAGTTCTTTGAGGGCAGGATCTGTTTTGCTTTTGTCTTTACATCTCCAGGGGTACCTCAATCAATCAACCCTAACCCAGATTGATTGATTGAGGTATCAATCAGTAAACATTTACTAAACATCTATTACATGCCTGGTGCTATGCTAAGTGTTGGGAGTACAAAAAGAAGTAAAAGACACTTTCTGCACTCAAGGAGCTTACAATCTAATTGGAAAGACAACAGGAAAACAAATATGTACAAAGTAAGACTAGAAGGTTTTGAACTTTTCTCATAACACATAAATTTCACTTAAAGGAAATAAAATACCAATGTGTCATGGAAGGGAAAATTTTTATGGATTTAAAATAATACTAACATTTCAATGATACTTTCCTTATGAATACCTTTAGGTAGGCAATATAAGCCTAAGTATTCTCCTTTTACTGGTAGAGATCTTGGAATTCAGAAGGGTTCAGTGATTTGCCAATAGTAGCACAGATAGTTTTAAAGCTGGACTCTCAATCTAGGTCTCTTAACTCATCATGCATTGGAGTTAAGAGAGCTTATATTCTTTATTACTATGCCACAGAAATTCACACATACTTATGAGATCTAGTCACTATAATCCTGTCCAATAATGCCAATTACAGTCTAATATCTTCAAAGCATGTGTGTGTGTGTGTGTGTGTGTGTGTGCGCATGCATGTGTATTCTCACTTCCTATGATCAGTTCAGATGAGGAGGTTCAATTGTCACCTGCTTTTCCCTACCTCTTTTTCCTTGTTTATATAGTCTTTTCCTTTGTACAAATAAATTATAAGATAATTTCTGTTATTCTTTGTGATTGCTTCCCTTTTAAATATATTTCTTTCTGCTTCCCTTTCTTTGCTTTTTTTAAGATCATCAAAACATAAGAGGACTACTCCCATATACTCTGTCTTATTTGACCCTGGACGATGGTAGGGTTCTGAGGGCTTTCCAAGGGTATGTGTACCATCTCTCCATATTAGAATGTGAGCAGTTTATCCTTGTTTAGTCCATTATATTTGTTTGCTCATGTTTAGCTTATTATAATTCTTTGCAATCCTATGTTTATATTTTAAAGTGTCTACCCAACTCTGGTCTTCTCATTAAGAATGTTTGGAAATCCTCTATTTCCTTCTCTTTTTCAGAGAAAACAGAGCCAAAATAAAAACCAGCCAGTTTTACCTTATCTTCATTGCTTTTTATTGTTGTCCCATTCAACTACCTCCAAGCAAAGGTCCTATACCTTATCTGATCCTCCTTTTTCTCACAAAACGTCTCAAAGCAAAACAAAAACGTTTCATTGTCCTTGAGTTTACTTGCAATCTTCAGCTCATTCTGAGATTAAACATCACTAATGCTTTCCTTTCCTCTCCATTTCTCTTTTAACCAAAGTTGTTTGATGAGTTCCATATTCATACACATTTGCATCTGCTGACAAATGCCATTTTCCTACTTATTGAATTTATTTTCGTTTGTGTTTTTACAATTTTGTTCTTGAACAGTAACCATCCCTTCTGTGCCAACTTTCCCTGAAGTACTTTCTTCCATGAGAACTTAATGATCTTTCTCTGTATCTTTTGAAATCTGTTTTCCCAAAATTTAGAAAGCATGTCAGAATAAGCCTAGATTTCTTCTCCTCTTTCACAAACTTAGGGGTGGAGCAGATCACTTCCCTGGCCTTCCTGTGGCTTCCTCTCATCTGCACTCCAGAATCAGTTCATTCTTTTTAGTGAGAATCAGATACAAAATAGAATTTTCCCTTTTAAAGGACAAAATTATCACTAAGTCAAGAAATCATTAGCTACACTGCTCAATTCTTATTTTGCTTATTTCCTTTAGAAAGAATAATGACCTTTAGCACTAAAAATCACAACCAAGATGAACAACAAGGAAATGTTGCTCACAATTATTAAAGAGTGCACCTAACTGATTTTGATGGATTCAAGTCGCCTGGCCAATATGAACGACATCCTTGATCACTGAATGAACTGGTACATGTAATTGCAGAGCCACTGACGATATTTAAAAGATAATGGAAAATGAAGAGATTCCACAAATTTTGAAAATGGCAAATATTGTTCTGATTTTCAAAAAAGTAAAGAGAGTATATTTTATAAAATGTAAAACAGTGACTTGAAATGCATTTCCTGAGAAATTCCTAGAATAGATCATTAAAGGGATGGTTGATGAACATCAAGAAATGGAAACAATGATTGGTTTTTAAAATAGCATGTTTTTAAGGACAATTCATGCCAACCTAACTTCATTACCTTTTTATTGACAGCCCTACTGAACTAGTGGATGATGGAAGAATTGTGTGTGTGTGTGTGTACACACCTCCTTATGGTCTGTTTTTGGCCCTGTGCATAGAGGACATGATCTTTAAATTTCTAAATGACACAAAGCTGAAAGGAATAGCTAATACAATGGATGATAGAGACAGGATCCAAAAGAAATTTGACAGATAAAGCACTGGGTTGAATCTAACAATATGAAATTCAATAAATACAAGGTTTTATACTTTTTGCACATTCAAAAACATCACAAGTATAAAATATGGGAAACATGGATAGAAAGCAATTGTTCCAGAAAAGTTATGAGGCTTTTAGTCATCTTCAAGTTCAATATGAGTTAGCTGTGTAATGTAGCAACCAAAATAACTAATTCGATCCTGGGACACTTTGAGAGGCTTAACTTCCAGAAAGAGTTAGGTAATGGTCTCATTATACTGTGCCCTCATTATACCTCATCTGTAGTATTATGCACAATGTTGTAAGACTGTCATTGAGAATCTGAAGAGTATTCAGTAGAGGTTAATCAGGATGATGGAGTTTGGAGTCTATGTCATATGAGGACTGGTTGAAGAAACTGGAAATTTTTAGGCTACAGAAAAGAAGGGGAGAATGTGATAGCTGTTTGTTCTATTTGGCACCAGAGGGCAGAACCAGCAACAATGGTTGAACATTGGAAAAAAGAAAGTTTGGACTAAATATCAGAAAAAACTTCCTAATGCTTAGAGCTGTCCAAAAGTATAAATTGGTGTCTCAGTAGTTAGTGGACTCCCCACACTTGGTAGTCTTTAAGCAAAAGCTGTATAACCACTTGTATGCATTATGGTGAATATTCTATGCACATATAGATTAGACTAGATTGCCATTGAGGTCCTTTCCAATTCTCAAATTCTATGGTTGTGATGCTATTTAATATATTCTAAGGAATATACCTGTAGAACATATGGTCCAACCCAGGCAAAACTTACTGAGTGTATCATTTCCTTTTTCCCTAGGACTTATGACTGTTGCTGAAGCCCGAAGTAGTATTTTGTTTTTTGGCTGCTATATCACTATTGATGCCTATTGATCTTGAAGTCTATTAAAAATAGTCACTCTTTTTTAACGGCATTTTATTTTTTCCCAATTACATGTCAAGGCAATTTTTAGCATTCATTTTTACAAGATTTTGAGTTCCAAATTTTTCTCACTCCCTTCCTCCATCTTTCTCAAATGGCAGGCAATTTGATATAGGTTATACATGCACTATCATATAAAACATATTTCCACATTCTCACCTCTTCGTGTGAAATAATTTATCCACTTCTACCTCTCCCTTTCCCCATGGTACTCCTCTTTCTCATCTCTTAATTATTTTTTATGTCATTCCCTCAAATTCGCCATATACCCACAACCTCTGCCTATGTATATTTCTTCCAGCTATACTTTTAGTGTTACAGTTTTTGAGAATTACAAGTATCAGGGCAGCTAGGTGGTGCAGAGAGTAGAGCACTGGAGTCAGGAGGACCTGAGTTCAAATCCAGCCTCAGATATTTGACACACTTACTAGCTGTGTGACCTTGGGCAAGTCACTTAACCCCAATTGCCCTGCCTTGCCCCCTGCAAAAAGCAAAAAAAAAAGAATTACAAGTATCATCTTCCCATGTAGGGATGTAAACAGTTTAGCTCTATTGAATCTTTTATGGTTTTTTTTTTCCCTTACAAAGGGAAAATTGATGTCCATGTTTATGTTTCTCTTGGGTCTTAATACTTAAGATTGAATTTTTTATTTAATTCTGATCTCCTCCTAATGAAAGCTTGAAATCCTTCTGTTTCATTGAACGACTATTTTTTCTTGATGTATATGCTTAATTTCACCAGATAAGTTATTCTTGGTTGTAGTCCTAGCTCCTTTGCCTTCCAGAATATCATATTCCATGACCTACAATCTTTTAATGTTGCAACTGCTAAGAACTGTGTTCTACAACATTTGAATTGTTTCTTTCTGGTCATTTGCAGTATTTTTTACTTGACCTGATAGTTCTGAAATTTAACTATAATGTTCCTTGGAGTTTTTATTTTGGGATCTTTTTCCTGAGGTGATCAGTGGATAATTTCAGTGCCTTATTTGCCCTCCAGTTCCAGGCTATTGGGGCAATTTTCCCTGAAAATTTCCTAAAAGATGTTGATAGGTCCTCTTTTTGATAATGGCTTTCAGGTAGTCCAATATTTCTGATGCTGTCCCTCTTGGATCTCTTTTCCAGGTCAGTTGTTTTCACTATCAGTTATTTTACTTTTTTTCATTTTTAATTATTTTTAATTTGTTTGATTGATTCTTAACATCTCAAGGAGTCATTAGCTTCTGCTTTCCCAATTCTAAATTTTAAGGAGTTGTTTTCCTCAATTATTTTCATACTTTCTTTTCTATTTGGCCAATTTTATTTTTTGAGGAGTTGTTTTCTTCAGTGGTTTTTTGTATCTTCTCTTCCATTTGGACAATTCTGCTTTTTAAGGAGTTGTTTTCTTTTTCCGAGCTGTTGCTTTTTTCATAATTCTCTTGCACCATTCTCACTTCTTTATCCAAGTTTTCTTCTGCTTCTCATATGATTTTTAAATTCCTTTTTGAGCTCTTTCATGAGTTCTTTCTGGGTTGAGATGACTTCCCATTTTTCTTTGGGATTTTGCCCATAGATGTTTTTGACATTGTTGTACTCTTCTGAGCTTATGTCTTGATCTACCCTGTCACCATAATAATTTTCTATGGTCAGATTCTTTTTTTGTTGTTATTGGCTCATCTCTTCTGGCCTTTTTCCTTTCTTTTAAATTTGATCTCTGCTCCAGGGGTTGAAGGGACACTGTCTCAGGCTTCTTGTGCCAGTGGCTGTGGGCCCTGGCTGTTTACCTGGTGCCACACTGATATTGCTCTGAGGTGCATGAGGGGCCCTTGTGTTTAGGGATGCATGGAGTGACTGTGGTGGGGGTGGCTGGTGCTGCTTGCAACCATAGAGATCTGACAGCTTACCTGGTGCTGAGCCAGGGTCCTAATGCTGGTGCCTGGGGTATGCTGAGATTGGTGGGGTGTTTCTACATTTTGCCAGACATGCCCTAAAGCAGATGGCGGTCTGGCTACTGGTGGCTGCTTACTTTCTCAGGCCTATGCTGAAGCCAAAATAGTCACTCTTTTAGTTAAAGTCCTATATATCCACAAGTTTTTAATCTCATACTTATGAAGGTGACTTTTTTTAACAAAAATGTAAGATTTACATTTATCGAAATTAAATTTTATTTTCGTGCCAATCTATTAACCCATCAATATCATTTATGGTGTGTTAATTATCACTCCCAGCTTTGTGTCATCTGCATATTTGATTAGCAAGTCATTGTTATCCAAGTAATTAATAAAAATATTAAATAGCACACCACCAAGCTAGGGAAAGAGGATGAATTCTTTCTTACAAGTTGTTATAAGCCATTAGTGGCTTCTCTTTTGATCTGATCACTCAAGCTGTTCCAAATATCTTTCCTCTTAAGAATCTGCTGTATTTGATGGGAATAAGTGATGAAAATATCACTTGTAACTCTTTAGTCTTCAGTTTCTTGCCCAAAATTGTGCTATCTTGAGCAATGTTTTCTAAGTTTTTTTTTTTCTGGCAATATGAATTGTGTATGTGTGAATCACCATAAGTGGGTAGCAGTTACCTCTTTTGTTTCATCTTAGGAGATTTTCTGTCACACCTTGATATATGTTGGGGAAAGTAACAGATTCCCCTGATCATTTCTGTAGCTGTTACAAGGGGCAAAAATAACCACATCATTTCACGTATTCTGGGACTTGGTAAACACTGCTACATTTTAATTCACTTTTTGTTATTGTGAACATCAACAACATCCACAAACATAAGCATTTCTATATACAAAGAAAAATCATGAATATTATATACTTTTGTTTTTTAAGAGTTTATAAAAATTTATCACAGTTTGAAAACTGCCCTGTTCCTCTAACTATCTGAACCTCCATGTTCTCTCTTCTGTGTATTTAAAAATATTTTACTAATGAACATCACTTTAAAAAAAGAAGAGCAAAGAAGAAATTTCCTTTCAGATCTGTGGATAAGGGAAGAATTCAGTATTAAACTATGATAGAGAGGCGCATACAGGGAAAATTGGATAATTTTGATTTTATAAAATTAAAAAATATTTTGAGTGAATAAATTTAACACAGTAAAAAAAGTTAGAAGGGAAAATGGGAATTGAGGGGAAAGTCTACAATAAGTCTCTGATAAATGCTACATTTCAAGTATTTATAAGGAACTGATCCAAATTTTTAAGTCTAAGAGCCATTTTCCATAGCTAAATAGTCAAAGGATATGAACAAGCAGTTGTCAAAAAAATGAAATCAAAGCTGTAAAGTCATATTATAAATACACATATGTATATGTATATATAAAATCATATATAACAATCACTAATAACTAAGAAACTTTTAGTTCCACTTCGAAATTGTTCAATTAGCAAAGATGGCAAGATACAAAAATTACAAATGTTGATGGAACTGTGGAAAAACAGATGTGCTAGGGCATGGTTGTTGAAGCTATGAATATTTAGCCATTCTGCAAAGCAATTTGGAACTATGTCTAGAAAGTTACCAAACTATGCTTTTGAGATCTATCACCCATATAACATATATGGAGGCTCTGTTTGTGGTTGTCAAAAATTGGGACTTAAGGGACTAGCTTTCTGTTGGGGAGTGGCTAAATAAATTGTGATGTGAATGTAATGAAATATTACTATTCCAAACAAAATTGTGAAAAAATCATATTTCAGATGAAACTTATGTGTGGTGTGTGTGTATGTGTATAATATGTTAATCATGAGTGCATGGCAACCAAATACAATATTTGTATTGCAACAAAACTTTATCATAATGGTGAGGTGACTCTGGGTTTTTTTAAGTCTATGTTAGTGGAAAACAAGCTCTAATAGGTCCTGTGAAGCTTAAAAGGATTTGACTAGCAGTTTGGCAACGGACTGTGAGTTTATGATCTGATGACCAGGCCAGCTAAATTCTGAAAGATCCCTCACCAAATCATTGACTTCAGAATAATGACTGTCGAATCACAGTAAATCACAAATATAGGAACTTAAGTTATACAGGATTGCAATCTGCATTTATGCAATGAATTCTCACAATAAAAAAATTATAGCCCCTAAAGTATCAAAATATAATTATCATTTCAGTCAAAAAAGGTCTTCTTTAAAAACAAAATGAAATTCTTTGGTATAATTTTCTTTTTTTCTTCATTTGTTTTGGCAGGTCCTTCATCAAATCTTACGTTCTTCTCTCCACTCCTACTAAAACTGAAATCCTTCACTTGTAACATATAAATATAGTGAAGTAAGCCATTTCTACATATTAGCCATATCTGAAAATAAATGTTACATTCTCATCTCAAGTTCATCACTTTTTTATAAAGAAATGGGAATCATGGTTTGTCATGGATCTTCTGGAGTTGGTCACTGCATTGATCAGAAGTATTAAATTTATTTCCACATAGGAAAAGGAACATTAAACATCAATGAATATTGCAATAATTGCCACCAATTTAGAGGTTAGTATTTAAATGTCATTGGAACATTGCAACAGGGCTAGTCGTTAGCTATTTTATATTTCACATGCATTAAAGACAACTCAAAAATGCTAAGTGTGCTCTTTTTCTTCCCTTGGTCACTTTTTCTTACCTCTAGACAATTCGGCCTCTATCACTTATTTGCTACAACTATTGTGATAGCCAATATCCCCATGCTCAAGTTCAAGGACCGGGAAAGACATATCTTTTTCTTTTGTTTTTACTCCTTGAACAGAAAAAATATATTATTTTGGTCTGTAAAGATGTTTTCTACTATTTCTGCCTTTTTGTAATTATTTGTGATATCTATGTGGCTTAATATATGGTCAGATTTGTAAAAGTTTCATGTTGTGTTGAGAAATGTATATATTCTTTAGCAATCTTTTTTTTAATGTCATCTCTTTTCTATTTTCTCCACAATTTTTTAAAATTCCATATTTTCTCTTTTGATTTTATTTCTGTCATATTTACCCGAAAACTGAGAGGAATATTAAAGTCCCCTGCTATGACTGTATTACTATGTCTTATAATTCTGTTAATTTTTCCCTCACAAAGTTAGCTGCTAAGGCATTTGGAGAATATAAGTTTAATATTAACACTGGTTTGTTGTTTATGGTTCCTTTTCATACAATGTAGTTTTCTAGTTTATCTCTTCTTTATGTTGTGAATTTTTCTTTGGGCTCTTTATGATTACATTATTTAACACATGTCTTTTGAGATTCACTTGATAAATAGTACATTTTGTTCCAGTCTCACATTTTCATTCTCTGTATATCTTTTCTTTTTATGTGCTTCTTCTAAGTAAAAGGTGTGGTTTTGTTCTATATTCAATGTCATTCTCTTACATTTTGCTTGATTTTTTTCATCCATTTGCATTTAAAGTTATGAGAGTTAGGTTTATATCTTCCTGCATTTGTATCTAATAATTTTTTTTCTGAATTATTTTTTCTTGTCCCTCTTCCTCTGTAAAGATAGTAAAATGTCTCCAGTTTTTTTTTCTTAATCTACTTTAAAGCTAACCTATTCCTACAGATTCTCTTTCACTTATCTCAACTTCCCCCAATCCCATTTATCACCCATTTTTGTAGTTTTGGAGCTTTTCTTAGCTTATTCATTTGGTTTTATTCTAATTATCTAATTCTCTTTTTTTCTCTTAGTTAAGTAACTAAAGCCCCCCTTTTCTACCTTTTACCTTCTTTAGCATTTACCTTATTAGCATTTTTTTCATTTTATGCATCTCTTCTTCTAAAAAAAGATTACTCTCTGCCACCCTGCTCTTTAAATCTCTTCCTTTTCTCTCTATTCTGGATTTTTATTCTTTAATTAAAGTTACTTATACTTATTTATTCATTTTTTATCTTTGCTCCTTATGGAATGCAAGTTTCTAAACTACCAATTTTGAGTGCCTTCTTCTAAACAGTTTCTATGTTATTGCCTTGCAGATCTTGCCCCCCTTTTTTATTGTGCTTCACTTAGAAGTATTAATTTCTTCAAGTTATAGAAAAGATACCAGTATTGCCCCACCCTAATTGTGTGGTTCATTAACGCTCCATGACTTCCCCATATTTTTCCTATTTGCCATTAAATCTCTGCCCTGGGTCCACTCCCACCTACCCACTGTATTCAGTGTTTTTAACTAGGTTTCCTTCCTTCTGGTACTTTCAATACAGTATTTTTTCCTCTTATTCCCCTAACACTCACTTTTTGATTCCTAGCCCTTTGGTGGCAGGTCCCCCAATGCTGGACCTCAAAAATTTATCAGCTTCCTTCCACGCTGAAGAATTTACTTTTCACCAGCCTCAAACCATTCTTGAAGTGATTTCTGGAGGGACAGAACTGACCCCAACCAGGTGCCAGTCCCCTTTCCTTCATGTCTGGTGGAATTCTTTAACTCTGTCTCAGTTTCCTATGCTTTTTAGGTCTCTGTGTACTACAAGAGCATAATACTGATTTTTTTGTTTGTTTGTTTTGTTTTTTTTTTTTTACATCTCAGGCACATTTTCCCATACTTGTGTTTCCTCCACATTGGGAGGGGTAGGAGGGAGAAAGGTGCAGAATATATGTTCTATTGTTTGTTGCTACAAAATTGCGGAATGTGGACAGGACAGAATTGAGAGACTGCCACAGCAAGAGAATTGATAAGTATATCCCAGAGCACAAGCCCTAAGCCCAAGTCCTTTTGTGCAGTCAGGCCAGAGCATGGGGATGTTGGAGAAGGGAGTGCTGATTGAGCAAATTAGGGATTAAAGCTTAACCTTCTCAACTCTTAATTCATCAGATTGTTACCTAATTAAATTCCCTAGGGTCTTAGCAGATTCCAAAACAAGTACAATTGCTTTATCTCAAGCATAATTCTTATTTTGGAAGAGTTTTGAGGGGTTATGAACATCATAGAAAATGACTAGTACTCCATCGTTGTCAAATAACCCGAAAGATTCCACTTGATGCTTTAATGGTGTTTCTTTTTTTTCCCAATCCCTCACTATTTTTCCTCCCTTTTTGTTAGGATAAGGAGATTGAGTAGCATTGACTAGGCAACTGCAAGGAAACCATTCTTGGCTTCTTTCCATCCCAACTGCTTCCAGGAAGTCTCTAAAATAGTTGACTTTTCACTGCTTAACTAAGCTTTATTGTTTTATGTTTTTTTTCTACTATGGCCAAAAAAAAATATGTGACTACTAAATTTTGTGTACAAGATTACCAACCTCTCTGAAGAAAAACTGCTGATGACAAGAATGCCCATTAGAAAATTTTTTCCAAGACTAGGTAAATACCAATGTAGAACTCTGGTTGGCTTCTGTCAGTGGCTTTGAGGGTTCTTTTATCATACCGAAAAAGCTATGATCACAATCATTGTTATCTATTGCTTTTCTCCTGGTTATTATTAAATCTGACATGTAAAGTACTTTGAAAACCTTAAAGCACTTTTTCAATGTTAACTATTACTATTTTTATTTTTTATCATTTTGAACTGTCCCGGGTTCACATCCCCAAAAGATGGTACAATCAGGTCAAGACTGGTAATTCCATTTCTGTTTATAATCTTCTGGATTTATTTTCTTTTTCCCAAAAGGAAATTTTCTGAGTTCCTTCATAACATAATATCAAACAAGTATATACATATGTTTGTATGTATGTATGGCCCTTCACATACTCTTCCCTGAACTCAACATTTATTCTCTAATATCCATGCCTTTGCCCTTATCCCACACTTGGAATGCATTGTTTTCTTACCTCTACCTCTTAGAATTCGTAACTACCTTTTTTTGGATTTCTCTCAGGTGCTCCTTCCAGGAAAGCTCTCCTGACTCCCTAATCAGGATTAATTCCTCTCCAAATTATCTTGGATTTAATTATGTGGTTACATGATCTGTTTCATAGTAGAATTTAAGCTCCCTGAGGATAGAAACTATTTTTCTTTATCTCTTTTTATCATCATCACCTAATAAAGTACCTTGAAAATGGTTCATGGATATTTGCTAGATTGAATTGAAAGGCCATAACCACTTGAAACACTTTTTGACTTTTTCAATGGGTCTGCAGCTGGGTTTCTACTAAACCTACTCTTCTTTCTTTTAGGTCCTGGGCATGTGGGTACGAATGAGCCAAAAGGTACCTTTCCTTCTGTGATCCAAAAAGATAAAAACTCATATTTCTTTGAACTACTGAAGAGTTAATCTATGGTGTCAAAAGATGCTCACTCTAAACCTTTGCCTCTAGAAACAATTAGAAGAAGGTAATGTAGAAAAAAAAAACACTCCAAAAACTTATATCCTGTACTTTGTAAAAGTTAGTAAACAACAGATGTACCATTAGTGTTCCCTCCTATTGACAGGACACATTTTTAATTGGCACTCTTACTAAAATGTTTCCTTGTTTAATTTGCACTGTTAACTTTTGTTTGCTCTTCTGCTTTACTCTGCCAACTGCCAAGGGATGTGAGAAAATTAAGAATGAAACATTAGCAATGGGGTGTGAAGAAAAGAAATGCAAATATCTGTTTCTAAGTTCCCTTTTCATGTGAATTAAGACATACTTTGATTTAGGGGGAAAAAACATTTTTATTATGACCTTAAAAAATCATCAACAAATAAAAACATTTTCATACCCAAAAAGCCAGAAAATGGAGATTTTACATGAAGTTCCAATGGTCCTACATAAAGCTTACTCCTTTTAAGAAATATTAAACTTAATGTAGCAGTACTTTTTTGATCTGCTTGTCTGTGCTGCCCTCTAAACCCTCTTCTGATCTCTTCTATGTATTTTGTAATTGTTTCCTTGATGATATATTTCTTTTTTCTTCCTTTTGTGGCCATAACTGTTGCTATATTCTTACTTTCCTCCCCCTCCTCAAAGTAAAAGCCCTCACTGCCAAAAAAAAGAAAGTAAAAAAGTATAATCATATGAAACATATTTGTGTTCTGATAGCTGTGTTTGTAAATTGGTATATCACATTTCACCTCCAGTTCATCATCTTTCCATCATGAGTGGGAGACATACTTCACCATAAGTCTTCTAATGCTGTGGAGGGTCATTGACTAAATCAGAAATGTTAACTCAGAGTTTGTTAGCTTCAAAGTCACTTTCCTTTATGATTTTTTGTTTATTGTATAAATAATTACACTGGGTAAAAGCAGACACTTGCTTAAGCCATCCCCCAAACCCCTCCAAATACTTGTAGAAAATGACTCTAAAGAAATTCTAGAGCAACAGAACTCACGAAATGCCAGAGTGAAACAAATTTCCAGCCCAAAACAACCTGGAAAGTCAACAGAAAAGGTCTGTTGCATTAGTCTGAGAGAGGAGCTCAGTCTAGACTGGGCTATGCCCATATGGACAGAGCACTTTGAAACCTAGAGCCAGCCCCAGGGCACTGAATCACTGGCAGCTGTTGTGGTTTCCAGACTTCTCGACCCACAAACACCAAAGACAACTTAGAAGGTCAGTAGGAAAGGTCTGTCAGACCTAGGTGAGAGAAGAGTGCAGTCTAGCCCCAGCTCCAGGGCAGCTGCCCATGGAGATCCACAGGTAGCCAGTGGGGGGGATCCAGAAGCTGATCAGAGGGGGACTGCAGGAATCTCTTTGCTGGAGCTGAGGCAGGATTCTCTTGCTTTGCCCTTCTTGGATCTGGGTCACCATCCTAGGTGGCGGTGCTGGCGCAAGGAAGAGCATTGGCATGGCAGAACTTATTACTGTGGTGGAGAGGGAATCCTCTTCACAGTACCAAGGCATATTAGAGTGCTTGTGGTCACTCATAGACCATGAAAGGAGTAAACACCTCTCTTTCGATCATACCAACTTGGAAGACTTGAAAATTTGCAGGTCCCTGGAAATGTCATTGAAAACAGCTGCAAAAAACTCCTGAAGCTTGGGACATTACACCCTCCATACTGAAAGCAGAGTTCTACCTTAACAAAGAGCTAAAAACGTCAAGTAATAGACTGGGAAAATGGGCAAACAGTGGGGACAAATAAGAGTATAGAATCTTACTTTGATGACAAGGAAAATCAAAGCATATTACCAGAAGAAGACAACAAAGTCAAAGCTCCTACATTCAATGCCTCCAAAATTTGTCACAAGCCATGGAAGAGCTCAAAAGGGATTTTTTATATCAAGTAAGAGAAGCAGAGGAAAAATTGGGAAGAGAAATGAAAGTGATGCAAGAAAATCATGAAAAATGAGTCAAAATTTGCTAAAAGAGACCCAAAAAAATGCTGAAGAAAATAACACCTTAACAAATAGACTAACCTAAATGTCAAAAGAGGTCCAAAAAGCCAATGAGAAGAAGAATGCCTTAAAAAGCAGAATTGACCAAATGGAGAAAGAGGTCCAAAAGCTCACTGAAGAAAATCATTCCGTAAAAATTAGAATGGAGTACATGGAAGCTAATGATTTTATGAGAAGTCAAGAAATAAAACAAAACCAAAAGAATGAAAAAATAGAAGACAATGAGAAATATCTCATCTGAAAAGAAAACACTGACCTGGAAAATAGATGCAGGAGAGATAATATAAAAATTACTGAACTACCTGAAACCTATGATCAAAAAAAATGAGCCTAGACAACATCTTTGAAGAAATTATCAAAGAAAACTGCCCTCATATTCTAGAACCAGAGGGGAAAATAAATATTAAAAGAATCCACCAATCAGTTTCTGAAAGAGATCCCACAAAGAAAACTCTTAGGAATATTGTAGACAAATTCTGGAGTTCCCAGATCAAGAAGAAGATATTGCAAGCAGTTAAAAAGAAACAACTTGAGTATTGTGGAAACACAATCAGGATAACACAGTATTTAGCAGCTTCTACATTAAGAGATGAGAGGGCTCAGAATATGATATTCTGGAGGTCAAAGGAGCTATGATTAAGAGCAAGCATCACCTACCCAGCAAAACTGAGTATAATACTTTGGGGAGGGGGGTGGGAAATGGATATAGAAATAGAGGACTTTCAAACATTCTTAGATAGATAGATAGATAGATAGATAGATAGATAGATAGATAGTAAACAGAGGACACAGGGTGAGTTGAATATGATGGGATGATATCTAAAAAATAAAATTAAAGAGTGACAGAGGAATGTACTGGGAGAAGGAGAAAGGAAGAGGTAGAATGTGGTAAGTTGTCTCACAAAAAAAGAGGCAAGAAAAAGATTTTACAGTGCAGGGGAAGATGGGGGGGGGGGGTGACAGGAAATGAGTGAACCTTACTCTCATTGGTTTTGACTTAAGGAAGGAATAACACACACACTCAGTTGGGAATGAAAATCTATCTTACCCTACAGGAAAGTAGGAGGGAAAGGGATGGGGGCGGTGATAGAAGGGAGGGCAAATGGGAGGAGAGGGTAATCAGAAGCAAATACTTTTGAGAAGGGACAAGATCAATAGAATAAATGGGGGGGTGGGATAGAATGGAAGGAAATATAGTTAGTCTTTCACAACATCACTCTTATGGAAGTATTTTGCATGACTACACATGTATAACATATATTAAAGTGCTGGGTTTCTCGATGAGGGCAAGTGGGGCGGGAGAGTAGGAAAGAATGTGAACTCAAAGTTTTAAACAAAATGTTAAAAATTGTTTTTACATGCTACTGGGAAATAAGATATACAGGCAATGGGATATAGAAATCTATCTTGCCCTATCAGAAAATAGAAGGGAAGGGGGTAAGCGGGGGACAGTGATAGAAGGGAGGGCAGACGGGGGAAGGGGTAATCAGAATACATGTAGTCTTGGGATGAGGGAGATGAGAGATGGGGAGAGAATTTGGAGGTCAAAATCTTGTAAAAGTGAATGTTGAGAATTAAAAATTAATTAATTAAAAAATTATCCTGGCATCTATTGGCTCCACTCCACATTAGTTCATGAAAGTCTTCCTAGGTTCTCAGAATTTGTGTATTTCATAATTTCTTACATGAAATATTATTCCATTACATTCATATGCCATAATTTGTCCATCCATTCCCTAACTGATGAGCATACCTTTGTTTCCAGTTCTTTGGCACTACAAATGTATTTTTTTAAAAGTATCTGTATAAGTGGGCCCTTTCCTTCTTTAATTTACCTCATTAGGGTGTACACCTATTAGTTGTACCCTTAGGTCAAAGGAAATTACACACACACACACATACATACACATACACACATATACATATACATATGTAAATGTACACACACATATACATGCACATATAGCAAACATGTACATATATACATCTATAAACTAAACACACACATATACATATATGTATATATACACATACATACACACATATGTACGTGTGTGTGTGTGTGTGTGTGTGTAAAACTAGGAGCATAGTTCTAAATTGATTTCCAAAATGATTGGCCTAATCCATAGCTCCAGCAACAGGATGTTAGTTTTCTTATCCTCCTAAAGTCTATTTTCACTTCTTTAAAACTTGACCAATTTAATAGGCATAAAGTAGAACCTTGGAGTTGTATTAATTTGCATTTCTCTTCTTAGTAATTTGAAGCATTTTTTCATATAGTTAATGATAGCTTGAAATTCTTTTTTGCAAATTGCCTGTACGTATTCTTTTACCATTGACCTGTAGGGGATTAAATTAATTCTCAAATATAACTGAGATACCGGACAAGTTTGCTACAAAGATTTTTTCCACAGTTAATGGTTTCTCTTCTAATTCTTAATTACAACAAATTTATTTGTGCAAAACCTTTTAAATTTTTTGTAACCAAAAATTTCCATTTTATCTCCTACTTATCTCTAATGTTTAGTCAAGCATTCCTTTCCCTATCCCCAGCTGTTAAAAATAACTATCTCATCCTTTCATTTATTAATGATGTTACCTTTTATATCTAGGTCATATTTAGAGCTTATTAGGGTATATCACATTAGATCTTGATCTCAGCTCAATTATCCTAGACTACTTTTTAATTTGCCCAACAGATTTTCAATATCGCAGTGGTTCGTGTCTACATTTATCCAAAAAAAATGCTACTATTTCTATTTGCTTCTGTATCATATTGCTTAATCTATTTCATGAATCAACTTAAAAAATACCAACTTGTTTTGACAATTACTCTTATAGTATGTTTTGGGATCGTATACTGCTATATCTCTTTTTTCCCATTTTTTTGCACCAATCCCTTTGAGATTTTTGACCTTTTATTCCTCCAGTTGAATTTTGTTGTAATTGCATCTAGTTCTATAAAGTGACCTTTTACCATTTCAATTAGTACAGCATTGAATCCATAAATTAATTTAGGAAGTAAGTATGACAAGACTAGAAAGGTAGGAAGGGCTATGTTAGGAATGGCTTTAAAGGTCAAACAGAGAATTTTATATTTGATTCTGAAGGTAATAGGGAGCCCCCAGTGTTTATTGAATGGCTTGCAGAGTAGGTAGAAGGAGAAGTAAGTGGCATGGCCAGATGTGCTTCAGAAAAAATCGATTTGATAGCAGAATGGATGATAGATTGAAGTCGAAATTCTATTCTCTTAAATTCTATTCTAATTCTATTCTGTTAAAGATCCTTTTCCTTACTGTAGTTTTGATTTATTAGGTAAGTTATTCCTGATTGTAAGCTTGTATATTTTGACATGTAGAATTTTGTATTCTAATTTGTATTGCTTTATAATAGCTACTGTTAAGTTTTAAGTGATCCTGACTGTTCTTTCTTCATATTTGCACCCTTCCTTTGTGGATGTTAGCAGCATATTTTCTTTGACCTAGAAGCTCTTGATTTTGGCTCACATTTCTGGGTGTTTGCAGTTTGAAATCTATTTTAGGAGGTGATCAGTGGATTCTATTTTCACATTACCCTCTAATTCTAATAGGTCTGTGTACTTTTATGATTTCTTGAAATATGGAATTAAAATGTTTAGTTTGGCCATGACTTTCAGATAATGTGATGATTCTTGAACTTTCCATTCTCAAAGTTTTCTAGGTCAGTTGTTTTTAATAGTAGCTATCTGACAGTTTCTTCCATTAAAAAAAAATCTTTTGACTTTGTATTACTATTTCTTGTTGTCTTATAGAGGCCCTGAATTCTCTTTGCTCCATGTTATTTTTCAAGGAGTCATTTATTGGCTCAGAGTTTTCTACCATCTCTTCCAAGCTATATTTATCCTTTCAGTTTTTCATATTTTCTGCCTGAACTCTGTGGTCATTTTAAAAAAATCATTTAGTCCTTTTATTCCATCTATTAGGTAGTCCTGGTGGCCAAGATATTTTTTTCTCTAAGGCTCTGGTTGCAGATGTTTTGAGTTCCTCTCTACTTTTTATCTTTTCAGCTTCTCTTAACACAAAGCAATAGAAAATCATGACAATTTCTTAGCTTTGCTCAATATTCTCTTCTACTTTTCTGTTTACTCATTTTAAGATTTAACTTTGGGTTTGGAATTTTGTGCTTCTGCCTGTTGCACTATTAGATGCCCTATTAGATGAGGTATATATGAACATGTCCTCTTTATAGTCATGATGCTGCCTCTGCTAATCTGAATGGGGCGGCTAGTATCAGGCTACACATTTTGCTTCAATACATGGCTCCTCTTAATGACCAGTAGTAGTTCCCTATGGCTTCAAGCACCTACAAGTCTCTTTTCCCTCTTCATATGATCCCTCATGATAGGAAATTGTTCCCATCTTCTGTATGCCCCATGTCTGTTAGCTTTTAGTCCAATAACTAGAGATAGTGTCCCTAGAACAACCTTCTGCCAATCTCTGCACTTTCTGATTTTACCTTAGTGAATACTGGCTTCCCTAGTGGTCACTCTGGCAGCCTACGTCCTCTTCCGAACAACCTTTGGTGCCATAATGGACTGGATAGAGGAGTTTGCCTCTGATTCTTTTTAATTCCTTTGTCATTGGTCTTCCCAGGCCATTTCTGAACACCTGTTAGAGTTTGTGTGAGAGAGCTGGCTTCTTTCTCTTTAATCTTCATGGCACTATCTAATTCATAAATCTGTATATTTTAATCTTATACATTCCATAAGTTATTTCAACTATCACTGATTCCACTTAGCTGTCTCCTGAGCCAAGAAAGGGCATTCGATACATTCTTCTGGCCATTAGATAACTGGGATGATATATACCTCATCCTCTAGGTTTAGATTTTAAGATGTATTCATTATATGTAGTTTCAAGATTATTAATAATCAGTATGATTTATTTATTAAAATATTTTTCTGATTGTTTGGAGATCAAAGTTACATTTAGGAGTTTATGTGATGACAGTTCCAGTTCGGTTTATTTGAGTTTGTTTGTTTCAATTCTCAAAGATATTTAGGGGTTTGTATTTAGAGTACTGGGGCAGCTAGAAGGCACAGTGGATAGCGTATAAGGCCTGGTGTCAGGAAGACTCATCATCCTGCCTTAGACACTTATTGACTGTGAGAACCTGGGCAAGTCATTTTGCCTCAGTTTCCTCATCTATAAAATGAGCCTGGAGAAGGAATTGGCAAACTACTCCAATGTCTTTGACAAGAAAACCCAAAATGTGGTCACAGAGTTTGACACAACTGAAAAATGACTAAACAACAACAAAATTTAGAGTACTAGAATTTATTATCTGTTAGTTTATAAAAGATAGCAAGCTTCACTTATATAATTCCATCCACCTTCTTTCTTTTCGGTAGCCAAATTTAATATATAATCTGAATTGATCATTAAGCTGTGGCTCCTTAATTACCTTTTTACAATTTCTGACCTATTCCTGAGTTCCCATCATAAACTCCTCCATTTTTATAAACAAATCCACATGAGATAGTCTTCTCTTCAATGTATCTTTGTCAACATATTTTTGGTTGAATTCCTGTGGATAGCACCCATCGAGAGCTTTTTTGTTCTATCTTAGATCTTAACCATTTTATATTCTCCATCTGGAGATAAACCACTTTAAGCTATACTGAGTAGATCTTGTGACATATGCCTGTTGTCAGAATTTACTATTGCTTTGAAAAGTAATGTCTGTTTGTTCTAAAAGTTGTTCTGTAAATTTTAACCTATTTATTGTGTCCTCCAAGAACATCTGTCCTTTTCTTCATTTTTGATGAAGTATTCATCTTTCTATTTTTGCTTTGTGATGACGAGCCTCATTTTATAAATTTTATTTGGGCACCTTTAAGATCCCATTTTACTGCACCAGAAATATATTTTAAAACTGGTGTTTTATAGTTATTAATTTTTCTAAATGTGTATTTCCCATTCAACTTTAAACCCAGGAAACCAGTTAGTCTCATCATATTCAGCCCCAACTTTCTCATTGATAGCTTATGCTCAAATGTGTCTGCCTGACAGAGTATAGTACACCTTCCATTCATAAAGCTGATCTCCAGATTGAAGCTCAAAGCTTTCACCATCTTTTCCTCATAGATAAATAGATAGATATACATATATATGTATAGATATGTGTGTGTGTATATTCCAAATAATATTTGCTTATCACTGGAGCAAAATTTCCTGAGTTGAAATAGCTCTTTTAGTTTTTATATGACTTTTGCATTAACTTGAAAGCGATATATTGTTCTATTCAAAAAGGATGGACAAAGATTTGAGGCTAGGCAGAAATGATAGGCTTAAACCGTATATTTATGTCAACAGGGTTCTTAATATTCTTATATATTATTGTGCTCATGGAATGTTTTAAATATAAAATAGTGTTCGATGGGAGCATCAAATTCTCATGTTCTCACTCTGCTTGGATCCATTTTCCATATTTGCAATCATGAGGCAGAACTAAGTTTAAAAGTTCAGTGCAGAACTAAGTTTAAAAGGTCAGTGCTAATCAACAAAGCAATGTGAATGTTACACTGCTTCCAAGGGTTCATTTAACAAATACCAGATTCAATATGAGTTGTTCCTAATGGCCCTGAGACTTTTTGGCATGCTCTTTTTTCCATCTCGGACAATACATATTGTTGTCCTACAAATTTTTAAAGTTTTTTGAGTGATATTAGCTATGAATTATTTGGATAAGTTACATGAACACATAATTAGCCTGCATTTTGAGGGATAACTGGTGTTCTCTTATTTTACCAATAAATATGTGATACTTGTTAGAAAAGATGAAATCAGGCTTGTGTCAGAGAGGCAGCATGTTAAGTACTTTGCTAGTAATCCATACACCACTGTGAAATATTTGACCTTATAATTATGAATTTTATTCAGACTCCAAGTTTCCAGTTTTGCAGAAAATATAGAATTCAATTATCCTTTCTTGATATAACTTCTATATTTTCATTATATTTAAAGCATACACCTTTTGCTTTCTCATTTGATCTAACTTGTTTTGGAACACAGATTCTACTAGAAATTTTCTCCAACCTTTTTCTATTGTAAGTTTTTTCTCTTTCTCCACTGATTTCTTTGCTCCCAAGTTCAATAAAATACTTTTTTCTTTAATGTTGAATTGCTTATTGCTTTATTCGTGCTTCTTTCACTAGTTCTTAACTTTGTGGCTTTCACTCCCAGTTGTTGATTAAAGATATGCAGAATATCTGTTATACTTTCATTTTCTAGATTCTATTTGACATTTCTTTTTTTGTTGACTTTGATCTAGAGATACAATGTTCAAATTTGTGACTGTAAACTAGATTTGTTGTAATTTTCCAATGTCTTTCTGTAAGTCTTTAATAGTTGTCTAAAGTCTTTTTGCCATAATGGGATTAGAAATCTATTCTTAGGAATATTCCTAGATAAACCATTTTTCTCCTATGGTCCTAGCCTTGGCATTATACTGTTGTGTTCAGGTGCCAAAAAGGCCTTTATGCAATCAAGAATTTGGATAGAATGTTTATTGATAGTGGTTATCGAAGATAATTTTTAAATTACATTTTTTGTCTAGAAGTTCAATTTATTTCAACAAACTCAAAAACTCCTTTTCAGAATTCCATCTCAAATATCACTATTTCCATTTCGAAACAATTCAGATATTGGCATTGTTTTGCCATTTCATTATGAGGTAGAACTTTTGGTCTATACTAAATAGAGACTTTCAGTACCCTCAGTTCTTTTGTTTTTTTTTTTCTCTTCAGAATTATTTTCTTAATTTTCCTTATTTTATTTATCTGTGCTTAAGAATGAAATTAATCTTTTCAACTGCTTTACATTGATCTGTTATATAATTTTGGATGACTTGGAGCCAAAACTATTATTGCTAAATTGGTGTGAAACCTTTGGCTATACCTGATAGATGTTTTTGAGTTTTATTATAATACTAGCACATTATAAACCATCCATATCTTCAGTTTATTTCAATCACATTCATGGTTTCCCAACTTTAATGTTCAGTGCCGTCTGGTCCAAAGCATCTTTTTTCCAAGTAGTTAATTTTTGGTTGTTCTAATAAATTCCTAAAAACACAGAAGTGTTCCACTTCCTCTGCTGTCCATGGATCAAGCTGGTGCTCATGATAATCACAAGTAAAGAATCTTTGTACTACATTGAGACATCAGGCTAGGACTCTGTGGAGAATTATTCGTAATAGCACCTACCTAAATAACATCCAGGCCTGTAAGCAATGTTTTAGATGTGATCTGACCCAGAATACAGTAGTGCTATTATCTCATCCATTCTAAAGACTTTTCTTAATTTAGCCCAAGATCATATTAGCTTCTAGCTGCCATGTCACACTACTGCATCTTGACCTTCACATTAACTTGAAAGATAATGTTTCATTCTCCAGGAAAATGTTGTATTGATCCTTTTTTTGGCATTGCTGTTATTTTCCAATATTGCGCCCATTACCATAAGATGCTTTCTTACAAAATAGTAATAACGTAAACTGAGATACTGACTGTGTCTGAGGGTATCTGCCCTATTCTATACCGGTAATCTACCACTTCATATCAGAAAAAGGAAAATATATTTCATCATCAGTCCTCTAGAATCATTAGGGTCATTATATTCATCTTGGTTCTGATGTCTTTTAGTATTGCTTTTCTTCATATGTTACCATTATCACATACAACACAAATATTCTCTCAATTTTGCTTTCTTAATATACAAGTTTAAAATTGTTCCAAAATTTCTCTAAATTCTTTGTATTAGACATTTCATATACTACAATAATGTTCTATTACATATACATGCCATAAATTGACCAGTCATTCTCAATCAATGACTATCAATTTTATTTCCAATTTTTTT
>CM053622.1:438563544-438581127 GCA_028646595.1 Phalanger gymnotis
GGAAGGAGATAAAAAAGGTGGGACAATAGAAGGGAGGTGAGGTAATCAAGGGGAGGAGGCTATCAAAAGGAAACATTTTTGAAAAGGGACAGGGTCAAAGGAGAAATTTGAATAAAGGGGGATAAGATAGGAAGGAACAAAATATAGTTAGTCTTTCACAACATGAGTATTGTGGAAGGATTTTGCATAGTGATACACACGTGGCCTATGTTGAATTGCTTGACCTCTTAGGGAGGGTAGGTGGGGAGGGAAGAGGGGAGAGAATTTGGAACTCAATGTTTTAAAAGCAGATGTTCAAAAAAAGTTTTTACAGGAAACTAGGAAATAAGACATACAGGCAATGGGGCATAGAAACCTATCTTGCCCTAAGAGAAAGTAAGGAAAAGGGGATGGGGGGCAGTGGGGTAACAGAAGGGAAGGTGGACTGGAAAATGGGGCAATCAGAATATATGCCATCTTGGAGTGTGGGGAGAGGTTAGAAATGGGGAGAAAATTTATAATTCAAACTCTTGTGGAAATCAATGCTGAAAACTAAAATATCAAATAAACAATGATTAGAAAAAAAATTAGATTGGAGCAAGTGAAAGTTAGTGACTTTATAAGAAACCAAGACATTATAAAACAAAACCAAAGGAGTGAAAAAATGGAAGACAATGTGAAATTTCTCATTGTGAAATATCTCTAGCAATTCGACATAGGCCACACATGTACCATTATGCATTAGTCTTTCACAACATGATTATTGTGGAAGTGATTTGCATAATGATACATGTGTTGCCTATGTTGAATTACTTGAGATATTTCACATTGTTGGTTGGAAAAACCACTGACTTGGAGAATAGATCCAGGAGAGAACATTTAAAAGTTAGTGGACTACCTGAAAGCCATTATCAAAAAAAGAGCCTAGACATCGTTTCAAAAATTATCAAGGAAAACTGTCCTGATATTCTAGAACCAGACCACAAAACAGAAATTGAAAGAATCCACTTATTGCCTCTTGAAAAAGATACAAAAAAGAAAACTTCTAGGAATATGGTTGACAAATTCCAGAGCTCCCAGGTCAAGGAGAAAAATACTGCAAGCAGCCAGAAAGAAACAATTTGAGTATTGTGGAAATACAATCAGGTTAACACAAGATCTAGCAGCTGCTACATTAAGGGATCGAAGGGTTTCAAAAATGGTATTCTGAAGGTCAAAAGAGCTTGGATTAAAACCAAGAATCACCTACCCAGCAAAACTGAGGATAGTGCTCCAAGGCAAAATGGATTTTCAATAAAATGGAGGACTGTCAAGCTTTCTCAATGAAAAGACCAGAGCTGAACAGAAAATTTGACTTTCAAACACAAGAATCAAGAGAAGCATGAAAAGGTAAACAAGAAAGAGAAACTAAAGTTGAACTGTTTTGTTTACATTCCTACATGGAAAGATGATATGTGTAATTCATGAGACCTTTCTCAGTATTAGGGTAGTTGAAGGGAATATACATATCTATGTATCTATGTATCTATGTATCTATCTATCTATCTATCTATCTATCTACATATATAGACAAAGGGCACAGGGTCAGTTGAATATGAGGGATAATATCTAAACAAAATAATATTAAGGGGTGAGAGAGGAATATATTATGAGAGAGACAAAGGGGTAAAATGGGGTAAATTATCTCACATAAAAGTGGCAAGAAAAAGCAGTTCTGTAGAAAGGGAAGAGGGGGCAGGTGATGGGGAATGAGTGAACCTTGTTCTCATCAGATTGGACTTGAGGAGGGAATAACATACATGCTCAACTGGGCATTTTATCCCACAGGAAAGTAGGGGAAAGAAGATAAAAAAGGGGGAATGATAGAAGTTAGGGTAGATAGGAGGAGGAGGTCATCAAAAGCAAACACTTTTGAAAAGGGACATGGTGAAGGGAGAAAATCAAATAAAGGGGGACAGGATAGGATGGAGGGAAATATAGTTAGTCTTTCACAACATGATTATTGTGAAATTGTTTTGCATAATGAAACGTGTGTGGCCTATGTTGAATTGGTTGCCTTCCTAGGGAGGGTGAGTGGGGAGGGAAGAAGGGAGAGAATTTGAAAGTCAAAGTTTTAAAAGAAGATCCTCAAAAAACAAAAATTTTTTAGATGCAACTGGGAAATAAGATATATAGGGAATGGGGCATAGAAAGTTATCTTGCCCTACAAGAAAGTAAGGGGAAAAAGGATGAGGTGATTGGGGTGACAGAAGACAAGGCTGACTGGGGAAAGGGACAATAAGGATACATACCATCTTGGAGTCAGGGGGAGGGTAGAAATGGGGAGAATATCTGTAACTCAAAATCTTATGGAAATCAATGTTGAAGACTAAAATTTTAAATAATAGAATATGAAAATTAAAAAATTAAAAATGAAACTGGAAGTAGAAGAATTTAGAGATAAATATTGAAAAATATATCAAGATCTGTATTTAAAATCTTTCTTTTCTACTAATGGAAATTGAATCACCATGTTTTGTCTTTGATTAACATAACTAATGTACTATATGAGGAAGTATAAATGGAACTAAAAAAAAACACAGATGGGAAGATCAGTTGGACTAGGCTAAATATACACAGAAGGGGTCATTGCTGGAGGACATCCAATTTTGAGGACAGTGATGGGTTACTGAGATATCTAAAAAGAGGTGGGATATCAACACAAAAAAAAATCACAGGTCATTAAAAGGAAAAAAGTGAGTGACAAAAAATTTAAGACTAAAATTAGTGTTACTCTCTATTTAAGAGCTGAATGGAATATTATGGAAAAGGCAGATTTTGTTAGCAATTTTGAAATGACAAGTGTGCCATGACAATGGTGTCAAGGAGAAGGTGTGGTTTTGACTTTTGATCATCGAGGAGTTACAAAATAAATTGTGGGGATACTACTAAAACTTACCATTTAGGAAACTATTCCTTGTCATGGCTAAGAACAGGCTGGAGAAGCTGGAAATAAAGGAGAATGAGTTGTTTGTTTTGTTTTGTTTTGTTTTGTTTTTCTGATGAGCTATGTTCATCATTATTTTACAAAGATTTTTGAGGAAAGATTTTATTTGACATCACAAGAGAAACTCAGTGGTGTGGAATTGCATTTTTACTGGTGAAGGGTCATAAATCACAACTCTAATGAAGGCTTGAAGACATTGATATTTTGTACAACTCAGATTATTATAAATGTGTTTAATATAAAACCTGTCTCATTATTGATTGTATTATTATGTATATATATTTATTAAACTCAATATTTGTTTAATTGTAATATTAAGGTATTTTATTATTTAGAGAAATAAGAATACTTACTATAGGTTTCTTCAGTTGTTTACAAAACATGTAATGAAATAGTGTGGGAGCTCAATATAATTAATTAAATTAAAAAGAAATTCCTAATTTATTAGTGAGATAGAAACTGACCAAACAAACTGACCTTGCTTTGCTTTAGGGCTTGGTATGATAAAATTAAATATATCAGTGAGTCAAATGGCAGGTGGAGGGTTGAAATATAGGTGAATGTGGGTGAACTCTTCCAATAGATACCTTATTGACTGTGGATGCTTATTCATCTATTACTTTGCCGCATATCAATAACTACCCAACTGTATGTCAATATTGCTTTCCATACAAAATCTTTATGGAGATAATCTACATGTGATTACTGAGGACATCCCTTGAAGGCACAAAAAGGAAATAGGAAGCCATCATCAATGATATACTACAATAGACTATATGCTTGTATAAAATTGAGTTAAAAGATCAGAGAATATCATACACAGAAATAATTTTAATGATAATTTCATTGTCAATAGATAGTGAAGGACAAAATTGTGAAATATGCCCTCCAAATTATTTGATACTTCTCTTGTGGAGGACACCCATTATGGAATCCAAAGTGAAGTAGGATTCAATATGAATAGTGAGGTCTTCCTATTTGTAGATGAGGATATCTAATTGTGTCAAGCTCTTAAAGATGATCAATAAAAACTCTTAAAGATGAGCAATGAAAATGTTTTCTCCTATCTGCTCAGGAAAAACAAAATGGATGAATTACCATTATTTAGTTTGATTTTATGCTGCACAGAACATCCATAACACTGATCTACTAGTACATATGGCTTGGAAAAGTCCTGCAGATGGACAATGATCTGGAACAAATCAAATAGGAGTGGATTGTATTTAGGGAAGATTTTATGGTTTCATTGGCACAACAAACTTGTGAGTGAGGAAACTACTTCTACCAATGCAAACAACTTTATTCTCTGAAATTTACAATCTTAGTTACATCAGGCAGTAAAAAGTGAAAAGACTTACCACAGGTCACATAGCTATTATGTCAGCTAGGATTTGAATCCAGGTCTTTCTGACATGAAGCCCTCCTGTCTAGTCCACTACATCATGCTACCTGTCTTAAGACACTGCACTGTGTTTTTAATAACCCCCTAGTTTCTCTCAGAAACAAAGGCTTATCTTTTTAACACCAGTATTCTTCTGCTTATTGCTAGAAGCCTATAGAAGACAGAGAATTTGAAGAAAAGTTTAGATGGAAACGTAAATAGAATAAAAGGTCCCTCTCAGTTCCAGCTATAGTAATGACCAAGATCTGAACCTAGTCAGCAGAACTATGCAATACTTTCCCAGCCAGAGTAATGCCTTACATGCCATGCCTGATCAGTTAAGATCCTGGTCAATTGAACTCATTTGTGATAGCCAATGTGCCAAGCCCACTGACCAATCATCAAAATTGTACCTGTGGCCTATGATCTTGAGTTTGCATATTTAAGGATAGACTATATAATAAATCAATAAATTAACATTTATTAAGCATTAAGCACTATTTGCCAGACACTATGCTATAAAAAGAATTGCCCTACTTGGTTCAATGAAGCCTCTACCCAGGTTGAATCCATGATCTGGAACTTTGCAAACAGGCAATCACTTCATATCAAATATTTTAAATTACTCCTTGATGCTGCAAATGTCTATTCCCCCTTTGCTTCTATCACATTTTGGTTCTCATTGTCCTGACACTCTCACATTTCCAAAGCTAGGCTCTCCAAGAGTAGTGAAATCTCTGAACAAGTAAGATAGTCATTTTTGTTGTTGTTATTTGATTGTTTCAGTCATGTCTGACTCTTCACCATCTAAGGGACAATTGAGATGTGATGATGGATGCAGAACTGCACAAAAGAAGAGTTAAGACAGATTTTATCAAAGAGATATATGCAAGGTCAGAAAATGAAAAAGAAATTGACAGTCTAAGAATTCTCTAGCATCTATACAATGTCAATATTCTTCAAAACAAAAGTCTCCTAGGAGATAGGTAGTGCTCTTATGGAGAATTTATAGGGAGACATCCACAAGAGTTGCATAGAATGAGATGAAGAGAATGATTGTAGAGAGTATCCATATTGATAAGATTAAAGTGTCAAAGAGTCAATTTCCTTTCCTATCATTAGATCATAAGATTCTTGAGGGCAGCATCTGGGTCATGTCTATTTTTTGATGTCTCCAGCATCTAGCAAAATGTTTTGCACATATTAGGTGCTTTAAAAAATTGATAAAAAACAAATATTAATCAAACTGAATTGAAATGATGAGATTTATCAAGTTAGTCAGACTTAGAATTGTCAAACTATAGGTGTAGTCAGATAAGACAGGGGTTACATTGATCCAAAGGTAAAAGGTGTGTCAAGAGATGTTTTCGTGTGCCTTCAGAATCTAAGCTTGCTTACCACTCACATGAGAATAAGCCCAGGCATGCAGGGAAGGAGGGAATGTGAAATTTCCTGGGTGACAAAGCTGTCAGAATGGTAATGGCTTCTGACACCAGGTAATTTTGTTGTTGAAGCAATGCTTTATTAAAATACTGTTTTTAAATTGTCATGTAATAATATGGTGCACTGTTTTCACACAAATAAACTTTATTTAAGCCCCAAAAGAAATATTTGATGCCTTAAAATTACATACTGATTTTTCTTTCTATTTGACTTTATGGTAATTCTCTGGGCTTGGAGAAACTTAGAAAGAATAGAGACTCATTATATTTTCAGTAGTTTTGGAATTTAATAGCTTAAAGCAATTCGTGGAAGACAAATGATTTGTTCCATGGGTTTCTTGAGAAATATATAGCATTATTATTTTATGGTATTTTTGTGAGTAGAGAAATAGTCTTTTTGTATGTTAAAGGAAAGTATATTTTAATTCGCTTATTAAAATTATATTCATATTAATCATGTTTCATCAAACTCAATAATGTTTATTCTCAAAAAGAAATAAGTACTTTGAATTATAGTCTGTCTCTGCTACTGTTTTCATCACCACTTTAGAAAACTATGTTGTATAAATAGCTTGTATGATCTTTGAATTGGAGAGAATCTAGGAGGTCAATTTTCTGTTCAATGCAACTATGCCCTTGACTGCCTGACTCACCACGCCAGTGGGTGGTTAGAGATACTTGGAACATGGAATTTTACATAAGATAATAAATATAATTTGGGTGTGTGTGTGAGTTTCTGTTTGTTTTTGGTTTTGTTCATTTGTTTTTATAATTTTTTTAAATTCCGTTGAAAGTTAACCTGGTTCGTATTGTACTAATGAGGCCAGGGTCACAAGTTTATTGCTCCTGGGACCAGTTTTTAACTTTCCTATCCCATGACCATAGAGAAGAGCAGAGTCCTGAAGGAAAATTTTACCTCAATTCTTTTGACTGAGCCAACAATACCTCCCCTCAAGGTCACCTGAATAGTTATAAACCTTTCAAGAATCTTTCTCCCCTTTCTTTCCATTCTCCTTCCCTTCCTTTTATCCTCATTTTCCCTTTTCTTGGCACTTCTCCTCCCCTTTCATTGTTCCCACTTTGTATGACCAGGAACAAAAGAGAAGTGTCATTATTTAACTTATATGGGCCTCATTCTCCTTGTCTGTAAAGTAAATAGGATTAGCCAACCTCAGGATTGCTTTGTTTTGCATTTCTTTTGTTATTTTCCTGAATTTGAATAATTAAGATTGGCTTTTCTTTAGGATTAACTTTAAATCAACAGACATTTATGAAGTTCCTTTTTTGTATATAACATTTTTCTGGACTGTGATTAAATATCAGACATAATGCAGCTTTTTTGAACTTTCTGAATTGCTTTAATTCTGAAAGTAAAAACATACTGTCCATATTATACCATCATTCTAATCCAATTCCATTCATTTTGACCGTTCTTTCATTTTAGGCCTTTTCATTACTATTCTGCTATTTATTTGAATTATTTCCATTGTACAAGATTTTCTGCTTTAGAAAATTTAACTGTCTGTTGACTATTTTCTATGCTTAACCTCTCCAAATAAATTAAACTTCCTGCTTTTTTCAGTGTTACAGATTGTATTAAAAAAGCATATTTTGGGCTTGGAGAAAATGTTATTTGCCCTCATAATGGTCTGACACTGGTTTTGCTATTTGTACCTATGCTTTATTTTGACCTCACTCCCTTTATCACTTGGGTAGGTATCTGAACACTTTATACAACATGAAGAGATTTCAAAATCTCACTGCCAAATAATTATATAATTGATGAAATGCCACCATTTGTACATTGCAGCTACATCTGATAGCTTTTACATACAAAATGCCAGGTAGTCAATCTCAGTCTTAGAAGGAAATAAAGTAAGTTATAACTCAATATAAATCTCTTCTAGTTGTATGTGATGATGATGATGATGATGAATTTTCATGAGCCTGGAGATTGCTGGAATGGCTAGCTGTGTGACCCTGTTAAAGTCATGTAACCACAATTTTCTCCTCTGTAAAATGAGGAGCAATTAACTGCCAGGGTTGTTTCAAGGATTGAGTGAAATTTTACAAATAATATTTGTAGAAGCACTTTGCAAACCTTAAAGCATTACATAAATGCTGGCTGTTATTATTATTGAGAAATGTAACACCTCCAAAATAAGTACTAGTGTATAGTGAGCACAGTGTTAAATGACAAATAAGATTTTTTAAAAATTCAATAAGAAAAGTAACCTAGAGCTTACAGTCTCATGGAGAATTTGATAATATACAAATAACTATAAACTAAAGTAGAATGGGATAAATTCATCAGAAAAATATAAAGCAAGTGTTATGTGAGGCCAAAAGAAAGAAAGTCTGTTACTTCTTGGAAGAAATGGCATTTGGCGTGGTTTCACCTCAAAATAGGGGGTAAGAAGTTAATAAATACAGAATAGGGCTAAAAGAAGTTGAAATCTAAGTATAGGGAATGGGAGAATAACGACACATGAGAGAGAAAGATCAGGATATGTTATGGGTCATGGCGAGTAATACAGACGTTCTAGAATGTGTGGAGAAAAGTATTATGAGATAAAGCTGGGAAGCAGAGTATGGCTAGTGCTAAATCGTGAATGCCTTGAATGATTGGCAAAGGAGTTTTAACTTTACTCAATAAGCAACAGAGAGCTAATGCAAACTTTTGAGCAGAAGAGTATCATTATAAGATTTTTAAAATATATTTTTATTTATTTCATTACAGTATTTTCCAATTACATGTAAAAATTTTTGACATTCATTTTTTTTAAATTTTTGGTTCCAAATTCTTTCCCTCCCTTCTGCTCCTTCTCCCCTACCCCATCCCCACTGAGAAGGCAAATAATTTGATATTGATTATACATGTGAAGTCATGCAAAATGTATTTCCATATTAGCCATGTTGCAAAAGAAAACTCAAACAAAAGACAAAGAAGAAAGAGGAGGAGGAGGAGGAGGAGGAGAAGAAGAAGGAGGAGGAGGAGGAGGAAGAGAAGAAGAAGAAGAAGAAGAAGAAGAAGAAGAAGAAGAAGAAGAAGAAGAAGAAAGAGGAGGAGGAGGAAAAAGACAAAATTTTAAAGGGTGCTTCAATCAGTGCTCAAAGGTCATCAGTTCTCTCTCTGGAGGTGGATAGTATTTCTCATCATCTTTGGAGTCACTGCAAGATTTATGTATTAAAAACAAGCTATTCTGGAAACTGTGTAAAAGATGGCTTGTGAGTAGAGAAAGAATAAGTTGAAAGAGCATGAAATTATTCAGGAGGTAATAATGAAGGGCAATGCTAAAGTGGTGGCAGTAGGAATAGAGGGGACACATTCAGGACAAACTGTGAGGGTAAAATCTACAGGACCTGTTAACTAGTAGGATATGAGAGAGAAAAGAGTAAAAATTAAGCTGAATGTTTTTGAACTTGAGAAAATAGGTGAATAGTGACATCAATAGCTATAGCAAAATCAGAAGAAGAAAGATGTTTACAGGTAGGAAAGATATTATACATCTCACTTTCCACTTTCCTCATTCTGTAACTAAGGAAACTGAGAAAGAGCAAAGAGGAGTGAGTTGCCTAGGATCACATAGCCAGAAAATTGCAGCGCTAGGATGTGAACACCCCACATCAGACTCTAAATCCAGTGTTCCTTCCACTTTAATATACTTCAAGAGAAAAAGAATGTTTGGTTTGGTTTGGTATGGAGATGCCAGTGGGGTGCTAGGGATTGGAGATGCAGAACTAGACTTCAGAAGAAACTCCAGCTCTGGAGATTTGAGAATCATCTGTGTAGCAGTGAAAGTTGAAGCCATGGGAATGAATGCAGTTCCTGAGGAAGAAATTGTAGAGGGAAGAGAAGACAAGGGGAAAGAGAAACGGGAAGAGAACAAAGATAATAAACTTGAGAAATTATCACCTTAAGGTGTTTAGAAGAGGTCAAAGAGATGACTAAGGAAAGGTTAGTGTGGCATTCAGGAAAGAAGATGAAACCAAAATTTCAGAAGGTAGAGAGATGATAAAAAGAGGACAAATCGGATGAAACCCCACAAAAAGGCCATTAACTGCAGCAATTAGAACATCACTGAAGGCCTTTGGGAGAGCAGTTTCAGAAGATCAGTGCTGATGGAAAATAGATCATAAGGAGTTAAGGGGAGGGTTAGTTAGGAAAAAGTAGAAGAATCAATGTTGGCCTTTTTTTTTCAAGAACTTTAATAGTTAAGGGGACACTAGTCAAGTAGTGTATGGGGTGTGGAGGCAAGAGTCAAAAAATAGTATGCTCATGTAAGAGGAGTCTGGAATGGTGCCAGAATGGGAGCCTCACACTGGAGTCTCAGGGTGATAGGTTTACAGTTTCATAATATAATTCCAAATTCCATTTTGTTCTGCAGAGCTGATGTGATAAAAGGAGATGGAAAATGACAGAACTCTCAGACATGAGGTTGAGAAAGAAAAGAAAAGAAGGAGATAAGGGTAAATGTGGCTACATTCATGTGGTCAGCATGAGCTGTCCCATTTTTTAGTACAATCCAATTCTATTCAACAAACAGTTATTAAGCATCTACTATGTACCAGGCACTATGCTAAGGGCTAGGGAAACAAATAATAAAAAAAAGAAAGATAGTCCCTGCCCTCCTAAAGCTTAAGATTTAAAGGAGGAGGCAAAAGATAAAAGGAGACAGGAAAGGAGGGTAAGAAGGGGACAGAAACCAGGGGGTACCCAGCATAAGGTTATCTTGTTCAGTGAAGTTGCAACCAGACAGGGATGCAGATACAAAAAGAAGTGAGCTGATAGTCCAATTTCTGCCCTCTATAAAGGAAGGTTCTGGAAGGATATTTGAGTTCCCACCTACCCCCAACTCTCCCCACAGAGGAAAAAGATGGCTAAGGGAGAAGGTGTCTATTAAGGTTTGTGTTATCATGATGAGGGTGAGATTAAAAATGATGAGCTTATCCTAGGACAAACATCTTATTCCACGGAGTTGAAACCAACCAGAGCAGCAGTTGCAATATGGAGTGAAATAGGTTTTATGCATAGACTTTAGGTAACTAGTACCATCTCATACATATACGAGTTTGTGCTGGCAAATGTTTAACAGCCAGCTCCCCGGGGGGGGGCAATAAATTTATGCATAAAATATTTTTAAGTTGAATCTGCATTACTAGCATTTTGTTCATCACTTCCTTAAGCCTAAACAATCAGCAAAGCAAGAAACCAACCCTTGATTTGTAGCATTCACCCATATTTGAGGTGTAAATGCTCACAAAGAAAAGTTAACAACCAGTTCTCATAAGCCACTATGAGCTGGCAACAATACATCACAGGTTGTGTCAATTTCCTATTTGATAGAAGTAAAGATAGACATTTGTATGGAAACAAAACACTGAAAAACAGCACAAAAGAGATAAAGGTGGCCAAGGTGACCTATTTCTATGTGTTTAATTTACATATGACTGACATGATGACTTTATGATTAAAAGCGCAGAAACCCTGATACCTGTAAATATATAGTGAAAATGGAATGATTTTATGTTGCCTATTTGTGGCTTGGCTAATTGAAATGTGAATTTCAGTTTCTCACCATGATAAAGAGGTGAATCATTTCACACAAAAGATTGATTTAGAAAACTATGGTTCTTCAAGACTATACCTCTGGATGGGTGTGAATGGGGTTCTTAGACAAAAGACCTCAGAGTCTGAAATTCCATCTGCTGCTTGGAAAAGATTATTGGAAGAAAAGTTTTGCTGTTCAAGAGAGACAATTAGAGGAAAAACTTTGCTGCTTGGAGACGCTAGTTATAAGAAAAAGCTCGAATGCTTAGAAGAAAAGCAACAAAGAGTAGAATGGGAAAAGCTCTGGTTTTTTTTCCCTTTTTTGTATTGCTATCTGCTACCTGAGAAAAGGAAACCCTTTAGAGCCAACCCAAAAGCACAGATCTGGAAGAGCTATAGATCACACATTTGAGGGAACATTTTTTGCTAACAGAGAAATATGATTTTGCCAAGCCCAGCTAACAATACAGATCTGGAAAGACTTTGCTGATTCCAGGCTTAGGATCTCTGTTTTACTAAAGCTGTTTAACCTTGGCAGCCAAGAATGGGAATAGCCTGAGTGAAGCAACCAGCACAGAAATGGCTCCACCCATCAGGAGAATGGAAAATCCCAGAAGACAAGCTGGTGACCCAGTAGTGACTTGTGGTACGGGCTGTCCCTGAGGGCAACCAAAGACATCAAGTCTCATGGTACAGAGATGGGTACAGGTGTCCTGTACTCCTGTACTTTCTGGTATGGTTCTGTAAGTAGGTACCCCGATCGATACACTGCATTAGAGACAGTGTTTGTGTCTAAGGTTTATAGGTGGAATTTTATGCTGTGATATGAGATAGCTAGATGGTACAGTGAATAGAGTACTGGGCCTAGAGTCAGGAAGTCCTGAAAGTCCAGCCTTGGACAGGTACTAGCTTTATCACTCTGGACAAGTTATTTAATCTCTGGCTGTCTCAGTTTCTTTAACCACAAACTGGAGATAATAATAGTATCTATCTCTCAGGGTTGTTGTGAGGACCAAAGGAGATCAGGTTTGTAAAGCACTTAAGATAAAGCCTGACTTATTGTAAATGCATAATAAGTGTTTGCTACCTTCCTCACGAAGACACATTGCTGTGCCTTTTCAATTTTTTGTTTGTTTGTTTTTGGCAGGGCAATTTGGGCTAAGTGACTTGCCCAAGGTCACACAGTTAGTACATGTGTCAAGTGTCTAAGGCTGAATTTGAACTCAGGTCCTCCTGACTCCAGGGCCAGTGCTCTACTCACTGCACCACCTAGCAGCCCCTGTGCCCTTTATTAAATAAATGTTTCTGGGTAAGAGTTAATGGTGTCATCTTCATTTATTTATTAAATGGGAAGCACAGAGTAGGGGCTCAGGATCTGGGGTTGTTTACATTAGAAGTATAGCTCCACCACATCATGTTTGTCACAAGGAGCCTAAAGAGTCAATTGTAGCAGCATAGCCAAACCCCACTGGGTAGTCCCACCACACCAGCATGAGTGCAGCTTACAGTGAAAAAGCCAATCAAGAGAGAGAACAGGACTACATATATAAGATGGCTCACATAGCTAAGTGAATATTAGCGTCGCTTCTGTCTAGACAAGCAATCAGAGTCACCGCAGCATGGAGACTCATCTCAGGTCTGCAAGACAATTCTACAGTCCCAATGCTCATCCACCATTGAAAGTGATTTCTGTCAACATTCGTGCCAAATATGTCCAACTGCCTGCTTCCTTAGCAAGCAGCATGGAGGACTCTGATTATTCCCAGTATACCCATAGAGATTTATTTTAAACAAGTGAACTGACTCATCTCTCCTGCAGCTAAGGAATCTTGGGAAAGAATGGTAAGTAAGACATCAACCCAGAGGGTGGGGATTGAAAGCTGCTGAAATTTTCACCACTGGTGTTTCTTCTGCTAATATTACCAGACATTGGCTAATTAAATTGTTTTACTTTGAATATCCAAAGGGTTCCAACTGATTGTTCTTGACACCTTTCATTTTTGTACCACCTTCATTTCTAAATGTATCCATCTCTTCTTCACTCCCCAGAGAGAGCCATTGCTTTTAACAAAGTCTAAAATTGAAAGAACAAAAAAAGCAGTTTAGTAACCATTGACTATTTCTTACAGCATATAAAATATTCCATATCCATAGTCTTTCTGCCCATCTCTATTCATAGAAAGAAGGTACATTTTCTCAACTCTTCTCTATAAACAAACTTGGTCATTATAATTATGAGAAGATTTACGGATTTTTAAAAATTTGGTTTGTTCTTCCTATTTACAATTTTGTAGTCATCTTATATAGTTTTCAAGGTTATTTTTATTTTATTATTATCATAGATTCTAAAGATAGATCTAGTAGGAATCTCAGAGATGATCTTGTATTAACCTCTCACTTTACAGATGAGGAACTGAGGTACATAGAGGTTAAGTGTCTTGCCTAATATCATACAGGTAGTGAGATTCCAAATACAGTAGGAGGGGTTTTATTTTTAAATTTTTATTTTACTTTTCAATTAACTTTTATTTTCTCTCTCCTAGCCACCATATGGAAAAAAAGAAGAAAAAAACCTTCCAACTAATATAAACTGTTAAGCAAGGCAAATTTGTACATTGGCTACATACAAAAATATGATTCTCATTCTGCAACTTATTCCATCATGTCTCAGTTCAGCCAACAATAGCATGCTTCATTATTGGTCCTCTAGAATCATGGTTGGTCAATGCATTGATCAGAGGTTCAGCATATTTTCCACTGTGCTATGTTGCCAAAAATCTTCTCATGTTTCCCTGAATTTATACATTTTGCTTATGGTGTGGAACATATCCATGTAACACTACATAGTATGTTTAGAAATCAGTGGTGAGAAATCATTGATATAGACTTTGTTTGAAGTTCTTTGCTGCCACAAAAAAGTGCTACAATAAATACTGTGCTGTCTATGGGACCTTTCAGACTATCTTTGACATCCTTGTGATACATACTTAAAAGAAAACTCTCTGAATGAAAAGGTATTAACGTTTTAGCACAACCTCAAATTACTTACCATTAATGGTTCTACCAAGTCACAGAGAGATAGAGAGAGAGAGAGAGAGAGAGAAAGAAAATGATTTTTTTTTGTTATTTTTGCCAGTTTTCTGGGGTAAGGTAAAATCTTGGAGTTGTGTTGACTTGCATTTCTTCCATGAATAGTCATTTGGATCACTCGTCACTCGTGTATTTTTAATAGTTTGTGTAATACAAACTAGCCATTGAAATAGAAAAGGAAGCGATACCCTAATATTCTCTAGGAATCTCTGAGAAGGAAGGGAAAGCTAACAACTAGTGGAATCAAGGAAAACTGTATGGAGGAAGCAGTACTGAGGTTTGAAGAATTCTGAAAGGCAAAGGTGCTTATAGGATCACAAATTTACTAGAAAGGTAAACATTTGAGGCCATCTGGTCCAAATTTCTCATTTTACAGATGAGGAAACTGAAGACTGCAAAGGGAAAGTGATTTGCTCAAGGTCATATATGTAATAAATGGAGTCAGAATTTGAAGTCAGGCCCCAAGACTCCAGGTGTCTTTTCCATGAGGGAATGCATATTAAGCAAATAAACAGAGGCTAATGATAGAACATTGAGTATGGAAAACAGGTAGTTGTCCCCTTCTTTTTTATATTGATAAATTTTGTGTTGTTAAGCCAAATATTCCACATACAAAAGACATTCTCCCAAAATGGTTAAGCAAACTTAAAAGAAACATTATGCAATGTTATGAGAGAAGGAAGGATATATGCTTTCATCTTGGATCACGAAATAATAGATTTAGACCGAGAAGGGACCCTAGAGACCATCTAGGCCAACCTCCTCATTTTATAAATGAAGAAACTAAGGTCCAAAGAGGATAAGGGATTTATCCAAGGTTACACAGGCAGTAAGTATTTTCTCTTAAGACTACCACTGCGGAGGCCATTTTGGAGGATTTTACCATCCTAAATAAAAGTCTGTCACATAATGTATAGAGACCTAGAGTGAGAGGCAGATAGTGTGACCTCTAAGTGGACTCTGATTTTTTAGCTCACATAAAATTAGGACCAGATTTAGTTACATAGTTTCAACCCCATCAAAAGCTCTGTGCGCCTCCCTCCCCCCCAGATAGAACACACACGCGCACACACACACACACACACACACACACACACACACACACACACACAAATATAGGTTTATAAATATAGATAGATGTTGTACGTTTACATATATGGATAATATATAGATATATGCTTACATATGTAGATAGATGATAGCTGAATAAATAGACAGAGCTGTATTTGGTATCCAAATTCTGTATTTGGCATCAGGAAGATCTAAATTTCAATCTGTCTCAGACAATGACTAGCTGTATGTTCCTGAGCATGTAATATATGCTTTCACAGCCTGAGATTCTTCATCTGTAAAACTTTGATAAATATCACCAATCTCATGGGATTTTTGTGTGGATTAAATGAGATAATAGGCATGGCGTCTTTTGCAAACCTTAAAATATTATATAAATGTGTGCTAGTGTTATTATTAATATCAATACAACAAACTAGATAAGTAAGAATCATAAATGACAACTCAACAACCCAGTGTTTAATAAACTTATGGATGTAAGTTACTTAGTGATTCTCTCTTTGACAAGAATTGCTTGAAAGCAATTTTGCATAAAATAGGCTTAGAATAATGATATACCACATATCAAAATAAGCTCAAAATTTATATGAAACAAAAAGATCAAAGGTTATATATCACTTTTAAAAATTGAGAGACAAAAAATAGCTTTCATAGCTATCACTACTGTGTGATTCATAATCAAATAAGGGATGGATATGGTTTTTAACATATAGTATTTATTATATAAAGTTTAATAGTTTGAGAGGAACAACATCAGTGCCACTAACATAAAAAGGGAAGCCATCCATTGGAGGAAAATCATTGTATCAAACATCTTTGATCTAAAATATAAAGAAAACCAGTGAATATATAAGACTAAAAGCTATTTCCCAAAGGATAAATGGTCTATATGAACAAATTGTCCTCAGAGGGATTGCAGAATATTGAAAATCACATGAAACATTTTTCAAAATCACTAATGACAAAAGAAAGGCACATCTAATCAAGAGGTTTCACCAGCAGATTGGCAAAGATGGCAAAAGTTGGGAATGATTAATATTGTGGAAATTCAGGCACAGTAACACAGTGTTGGTGGAAATTTGAATTTATTCAACTATTCTGGAAACCAATTTGAGATTATGCCAAGGAAGTGACTAAAATACTACAAAAACAAGTGCCAAGCGTTTACCCATGAAAGTCAATGACAAAATAGATCCCCAAAATATTTATATCAACACTTTTTCTACTATGAAAACACTGGAAACATCATAGGTGCCCATTAATTTTGGAATGTCTAATCAAATTGTGGTACATATATGTATGGAACAATACTTCATTTTAAGAAATTATGAATATAATAAAGACAGAAAACATGGAAAGGATGCAAGTACTTATGCAAAATGAATTAGCAAGACCAGAAAAAACAATATAAACAATAACAATATAAATAGAAAGATTATCAACCAAATAATTGAAAATGATTGCTGTGAAATGAGAATGATGAAGCCTACTCTCAAAGAAGAGATATTAGAAAACACTCCCTCTTCTTTGAATTACATAGTATATCAGACTTAGTTGATATGTTGTTCAGTATGGAAAAATTTTTTTTCCTTTATTTTAAGTATACATGGCTCAGCTTAAATGACCCTTCCTCTATGAAGCATTCCTCCTCACCTCTAAATGGTTTGTTGATCCCTGTGTTGTTAAGCAAAATTGTCTCATTAGCATGGCTTTTGTTTCTTTTGAGTGGAAGTACTTTCAGCTGTTAAGTGCTAAGCCCCAGACCCAGGGCCCTGTCAGGTGTGAAACCTGTGTGGGTGTGGATTGGTGACTTAGGAGGGGCCAGCTCGAGAACCAATGGTCTCTGGTTGTTGAGGCAGGGCTTGAGAATGCCAGAAGCTGCAAGGAAAGGTGAGCCAAGAGACAGTTTCAGCGGAAGTAGAAGCTACTGCAGAAGCTAGAAGCTGCAGAAGCAGGAAGCTGGGGAGGCAGGAAGCTGCAGAAGCAGGGCTTACCCGAGTGCGAGCGGGAACGTGAGGCCAGTAAAAATGATTTGGCTAAATACTATCTTGTTTTTCTATGGCCTCCTGGTTACTCTTGTGAG
>CM053622.1:438581627-438599915 GCA_028646595.1 Phalanger gymnotis
GGTGTAGATTAATGACTTAAGAGGGGCCAACTCAGGAACCAATGGTCTCTGGTCGTTGAGGCGGGGCTTGAGAACGCCAGAGGCTCGGCTGCGAGGACAACTACAGCAGAAGTGGAAGCAGAAGCTGCGGAGGCAGGAAGCTGCGGAAACAGGAAGCTGCAGAAGCAGAGCTTACTGGTGTGTAGACCCAGGAGTTCAAGCAAGGACTTGAGGCCAGTAAATATGATTTGGCTAAATACTATCTTGTTTTTCTGTGGCCTCCTGGTTACTCTTGCGAGGTGGACTTTCTGGGCCTGGAGTCTTTTTTGTCAAGATGTCGGAATGGGGAGGCTGGTTCGCAGATCTGCTGCAGTGGGGACTAAATAAATGTTTTGTTGCATTCTACTTGGAGAATCTCTCATACCTTGCCATTCCAAACCATTCAAACATATACATGATTATATTTGAGATTATAAATTCGGTCTTCCTACTACAGGTGTCTATACTTAATGGAAAATATTGGAACCCTTTCTCAATCCTTCCAGATTCTCCTTCCTAATCCAATTAGGACCTAGCTGTGCTAGACTATTTTTAGCTTTACTGGGTCTCTTAGGGCAGGGATTGTTATTGTTCACCCATTTCAGTTGTGCCCAACTCTTTGTCACTCCATTTGGGGTTTTCTTGACAGAGATATTGGAGCAGCTTGCCATTTCTCTCTCCATCTCATTTTATAAGTGAGGAACTGAGGCAAACGGGGTTAAATGACTTGCCCAGGGTCACACAGGTAGTTAAGTGTCTAAGGCTAGACATGAACTCAGGAAGCTGAGTCTTCCTGACTCCAGGCCAGGCACTCTATCTACTGAGACACCTAGCTGCCTGAAAGGACTATGCTTTATATTAATTTTATATTCTCAGTGCTTTATACAATGCTCTGCACACAATAGGGGAATTAATAAATGTTTGCTTAAAAAATAAATGACTGAATGGAAAAGAGACTCCTGGAGTATGGAGTGGATTCCCCCAAAGATACCTTTCAAAGTACTTGATGTAATAACATACTTTTTCTGGTTTAAAATTTATGAAGTGCTTTCTTCTCAATTACCCTAAAGTAAATATTGTAAGTATTGCTATTCACATTTTAGAAAGCTTAGGCTTAGAGAGATTTTGATTTTCCTAAGATTATTCAACTAATAAGAATTCGATCTGGGATTCAAACCCCATTTTCCAAACACTAGGTCTCAAATTTTATCTGACTTCTACTCTTATCACTCCTGCCAGACACCACTACACCATGCTGGCCCATATACCATAAAGCATCAAGTCCTTTTGAAGTCCTAGACTAAACTCTGGCTCCTTGAAAAACAAAGAAAGGTAGTTCATTATTTGCCTGCCACATATTTCATACTTAAGGTTCAGACCATCCTGGAATGGCCTTTCCATAATTTTTTCAAGATATCATTCATTTGTGATGTCATTGGTTTTCTCTGAAAACAAAGGATAAAAAGAAACAATAACAACAGCCCTTTGGAAACTTTAACTCTCTGCAGAGGCAGCCAGTGGTATGGGGGATAGAACACTGGGCCTGGCATCAGAAAGACCTGAGTTTAAATCCAGCCTCAGACACTTACTAGGTCTGGGACCCTGGGTAAGTCATTTAACTGCTATTTGCCTCAGTTTCCTCAACTGCAAAATGGAGATAATGATAGCACCTATCTTTTAGGGTTGTTGTGATGAAAAAATGAAATATGTGCAGGAAAAAGGGTGTTTAGCACAGTACCTGATACATAATAGGTGCTATATAAATGCTAATTACTTTCTCTCTTCTGCCTCTTCTTCCTTATAATCTCTCCCAGGTGGGAAGTTGACGTGTCCCATCTCTCTACTAATCAGCACAGAAGCTTTGATTTATTCAATATACAACCCTACTCTTCTGTAAGCAATAATCTTTCAAGGTCATTAATTTCTAATACTAAATACTTTAGGTGGGTTTCATCAGGCAGGAGGTCACTTCCTCATAAATATATGCGTTGTATCTTTTAGGTCCTCTTTGAACCATTGTATCACGTATTAATTGTCAGAGTATATCAACTTGTGACATGAGTTTTGCCAAGGTCTTACCATAGAGTGATATCTTCTATCATTATATAGTGGTATAGTTTTTTGTCTCTTATACAGTTTACATAATATTTTAAATTGTATCTTGATCCAGAATGTGTTTTGCATTTTTTCTTGAAAATCTACAAAAGTTGTAAGGATGTCCTTAAAGAAGTTTTTGGTTTTTTTGTTTGTTTGTTTTGGATTTTTTTGGCTTTGGTTTCCATAGCTACTGCAGTGCATTGTTATAACTCTGTGTCAGGGCCTATTGATTGCAATGCTGGGATGTCCGCTGCCCTCTACTCAGTTGTGGGCCTGTATTGTGTGAAAGTGATATATGCCTTTTGCTTGGACAGCTCTCTCTATTTTTCTCTAAAGAAAAAAAATTGAGTCAGAATTTTGCTCTAAGGCATGAGAATGATTGATAGGGTAGATAGCCTTCTGTCTGAAATAATTCGTGCCAAAAGTTGGTGAAGAAAAGTGGAGAGGGAGATAAAGTAAGAGAATGGAAATGTACTATATATAGATTTTTGTCTGTAATCTATTTTTTCTTTTGAAATGAATCCAAAAATATTGAAATGAAGAGAACACCCATTAATCAAGTTCTTAGGTGTTTTTTTTTGTTTGCTGTCCTTAAATAAGAGACTTGCAGCTTCATCTAAATGGTCACTTCAGTCCTGCTGTTACTTAGATCAAAGAGATTTCTTTAACATTTGTAAAAGCATTTGGTCATCTCCTCTTCTTTCCTGCCCTTGAACCGAGAATGTTTTTTCATTTCCAATAATAAACCTGGGGGGCAGCTAGGTGGCACAGTGAGTAGAGCACCGGCCCTGGAGTCAGGAGGACCTAAGTTCAAATCCGGCCTCAGACACTTGACACATATGTACTAGCTGCGTGACTTTGGGCAAGGCACAACTCCAATTGCCCTGTCAAAAAAAAAAAAGCAATAATAAACCTGGCCAACTGCATGGCAAGTACTCTTCCAGAACTTTCTCCCCTTTTCTCCTTGACTAATCCTCCCTTTCTCTGTCTTTCCCTCTCCTCAGAAATGCTTTTCTTATCTATCCTAAGTTGCTTCAGAATGCTGCTTACTGATGGTGACAAATAGACCCTTTCCTCCTCCACAAGCTTCCAGCTTCTGATTGTCATGGAAGCACTCCCTGCTAAGAGCTCCTAAATGCTATCAAATGTCTTTGCTTTCAGTTTGATCATGTATCTTTGACCCATAGTCATCAGACTGACTAAGAGGTGCCATTTCTTGCAGTCTAGAGAACTCCTCAACAATATCCAAAAAGTAGGAGTTATAATCAAGGTTTTGATAAGTCAGGAGAAAATACTACCCATCAAGACAAATAACTGGCAAACCACATTATGCTTAAAGGCACTCTAGTGGTATGGTGGAAAGGGTGTTGGGCATTGAAACAGAGGCATCTAAAGTCAAATCCTGCCTTTTAGCTTTATGAATATTACTTAATTTTTCCAAATTTCAGTTTCCTGATCTGTAAAATGTAAATGACAATACCACTAGTACCTTTGCTGTTGTTGTTCCACCGGTCAGTCATGTCTGACTCTGCATGACCCATGAACCATAGCATGGCAGACCTTTCCATCTTTCTCTGTCTCCCAAAGTCTATCCAAGTTCATGTTCATTGTTTCCATGACTCTATCTATCCTTCTCATCCTCTGCCATATCCTTTTCCCTTTGCCTTCAATCTTTCCCAACATCAGAGTCTTTTCCACTGAGTCCTATCTCCTCATTATGTGGCCAACGTATTTCAGTTTCAGCTTCAATATTTACCTTCCAGTGAAGAGCCTGAATTACTTCTTTTTATTTTATTTTTGTTTCATTTTTTTGGTAAATAGTATTTATTTTTTTCCAATTGCATGTAAAGATAATTTTCAGCATTCCTTTTTCATAAGATTTTGAGTTCCAAATTTTTCTGTCTCCTACCCTCTTCCCCAAAATGGCAAGCAATCTGATATAGGCTATAATGTGCAATCATGTAAACATGTTTCCACGTTAGTCATGTTGTAAAGGAAGAGACAGAACAAAAGGGAAAAGCCACAAAAAAGTGAAAATAGTATGCTTTGATCTGCATTCAGACTCCATACTTCTTTCTCTGGATGTGGATAGTGTTTTCCATCATGAATCTTTTGGAATCATCCTTGATCATTGATTGTATTACTGAGAAGAGCTAAGTCAATCAGTTGATCACCACACACACAACGTTGCTATTATCATGTACAATGTTCTCCTGTCTTTACTTACTTCATTCGGCATCAGTTTATGCAAGTCTTTCCAGGTTTTTCTGAAATCCACCTGCTCATCATTTTTTATAGCACAATAGTATTCCATTAAATTCACGTACCACAATTTGTTTAGCCATTCCCCAATTGATGGGCATCCCCTCAATTTCCAACTGAATTGCTTTCTTTAATTATTGACTGATTTGATCTCCTTGATATCCATGGGACTCTCAAAAGTCTTCTCCAGCACCATAATTAGGAAGTGTTGATTCTGCAGCTGTATAGTTCAGCTATATAGTTCAACTCTCAAAGCCATACATTCCTACTGGAAAACTCATAGCCCTGACTGTATGGACCTTTGTCAGCAAGGTAATGTCTCTGCATTTTAATATGTTATCCAGATTTTCCATAGCTTTCCTTCTAAGATGCAAATATCTTTTAATTCCATGGCTACATTCACTGTCTATTATAATCTTTGGGCCCAAGTATATAAAATCTGACTCTGCTTCTATTTCTTCTCCCTCTATTTGCCAGGAAGTGATGGGAGCAGTTGCCAAGATTTCAGGTTTTTTCTGATGTTAAGCTTCAAGCCAGCTAGCTTCTACCTTCTTCTTTTTACTCTCAAGACGCTTCTTAATTCCTCTTTACTTTCTGCCATCTGAGTGGTATCATCTGTATATCTGAGATTGTTAATTCTCCCAGTAACCTTAATTTTGATTTTAGATTTATCCAGTCTGGCATTTTGCATGATGTATTCTGCATATAAGTTAAATAAATAAGGTGACAACATACAGCCTTGTCCTATTCCTTTCCAATCAAACCAATCAGTTGCTCCATGTTCAGTTCTAACTGTTGTTTCTTGGCCAGAATACAGATTCATCAGGAGTCAAGTAAAATGATCTGGTGCTACCATCTCTTTGAGGACTTGCCATATCTTGTGATCCACACAGTTAAGACTTTACTATAGTCGATGAAGTAAAAGTAGATTTTTTTTTCGTAGAACTCTTCCTTTTTCCATAATCCAGCAAATGTTGGCAATTTGGTTTCTAGTTCCTCTGCCTCTTCACAAACCAGCCTGCTCTTCTGATAATTCTCAATTCACATATTGTTGAAACCAAGGTTGCTGAATCTTAAGCATAACCTTGCTAGCACGTGAAATGAGAGCAATTGTTTGGCAATTTGAACATTCCCTGGCATTGTCTTTCTTTAGGAATGGGACATAAACTAATATTTTCCAATCCAGTGGCCACTTTCCAGTTTTTCAAATTTGCTGTAGCAGTAGCACCTATCTCATCCAAATGTTGGTAACAAAGAACTTGATAAACTTTAAAGGGCTAGATAAGTTTGAATTATGGTTACTTCTAAAAACAACAAGATAAATAAACCAAATGTCCTGGCAATTCAATACTTTAAAGGAAATCTATCCAAAATTTTTAAATACCTACATAGCAAAGCATTTATAGGAATAGATTATACCCTCATTTTCAAAGTTTGATATTTAAAAAATAAGCAAGAAGGAAATTATTGAATTGCCCAAAATATGGAGGAAGTCAATTTGATAGACACTAGGGAGAGTTATGCATGATTATTTTAGTGACTATATTTGTACTCTTAAGTATATATATATATATATATATATATATACATATATATGCATATATACACACACACACACGCACACACATACATGCATGTTTTAATGATTCACATAGAAATTTTATTTTGAAAAAATGTTGACACTTCATCTGACCCAGAACCAAGCATCTCTCTATGCCATTCCCTAAACATCTCCATACCATGTTACCTCCACTGTGCCTGCCACACTAACTTTTTCCCTATAGGAACCTTAAATTCTGCCCCTAGAACCACCGAAGACTCTGTTGGGTAAACTTTCACCACATCTTACTGGTAAACAGCAAGGAAGTGGCCTCCATACTTCTTTCAAGTGGCTATGTTCCTATTTTTGCCATTCCATATAATGGAATAATTGGGCTCATATACTTTGCCAATTATACGTGTGTGTATATATATATATGTGTGTGTGTGTGTGTGTGTGTGTGTGTGTGTGTGTGTATGTGTGCATACATGTATATGTAGGTGCATATATGAGAATATGTATATATATATATCTCAATCTATCATGTAGCATTTATTAAGTATTTACTATACACTAGGCCCTGGGTATACAAAGACATATACTAAATAGCTCTTTCCCCAGGATTCAGTGAATCAAGTGACTATAGTGGTCAGGAGTCAGGCAGACCTGAATTCAAATGTGGCATCACATGCTTGATAGATGTGTGGGCAAGTCACTTATATGCTGTCAGCTTTAGCTTCCTCATCTATTAAATAGGAATAATGTTGCTACTCAATTCCCATAGTTGTAGTGAAGATTAAAGGAGTTAATATTTGTAAAGTGCTTGTCAATCCTTAAAGCACCATATAAATGCCAGATGTTGTTATTTTTACTATCTCCACAGGTTGTCCCCCTCAGTATATCCTCTTTCTAGCTCCCCTATATATAGTATTTTTCCCGATTAGACTGAGAATTCTTTGAAGGTAGGGACTGTCTTGACTCTGTATTTGTACATCTAATACTTAGTGCACAGTAAATGCTTAATCAATATATAATCTCTTTTCAGTCATTTTTCAGTGGTGTCCAACTCCTTATGACCCTTTTGGAGTTTTCTTTGCAAAGATAGTGGAGTTGTTCACCATTTCCTTTCCAGCTCATTCTACAGATGAGGAACCCGAGGTCAACAAAGTTAAGTGACTTATCTAAGGTCACACAGCTAGTAAATGAGCAACAGATTTGAACTCAAAGATGGGTTTTCCTAGCTCCTGACCCAGCATTCTATCCACTGTGCAACTGAGTTGCCCATAGTACCTCTATCTAGATTTCTAATTTCTGAAATTTCTTTCACCACCTTATCTACCTATATTGAATTATCCTTTATAACAAAAAAAACAATTAAGCAAAAATATCTCATTACCACAAAAACTGACTGAATATATGCATTCTTCCTAAGTAGTGTCCTACCTTGCTGCTTTAAAGAGGCAAATATTTTTCATCATCTCTTTCCTGAGACCTTCACTGATTTTTCAGTTACTCAGAGTTTAGCTGACTATTAATGGTTTTTGCATTTATATTGTTGTAGTCAGTAAATATAATTATGTTGTTTCTGCATATTTAACTGGCAGTTGTTACAAATCTTCCCATATCCACCTGGCATCGTGCCAGTAGGGTTGAGCTAGAGCGAGGCAATAATGAGGGTGCAGACGGCAGAGTCTTGGAAAAGTGGTTTCTTCTTTGCCGGTTAAGAGTAAGAGATGCTTGGAGTTTTGGGACCATTGCAGAATTAGGCTAAACAGAGTCAACATATAGGAGGAGCTTTTCTGATGAAGGCAGGTAACCAGAAGTTTCCAAGTCTTGACACAGTCTCCATGATCTTGATATAGCTTTCTCATTGTCGGCATGGACCTTACTGCCTGGGACAGCAAGCTGGTGATGTTGTGCCCAGATACCCTGAAAAGCTCACCACTGCAGAAAGTACAAGTCAAGTTAATCTCCTAGAAAAGTACAAAATGCCTAAATAGAGATCACAAAACAACCCATAGAGGAACTAAAAGAGAAATACAACTCTGATTCAGATGAATTTACAGGTGAATTTGTCAGATCATGAAAAAGCAATAATAGTAATGGTAGCATTTATATAGCACTGTAAGGTTTGCAAAATGCTTTACTTGTTTTTCCATTCAATCTTCAAACAACTCTCTAAGGGAGGTGCTATTAGTATATAGACTTTACAAAATAAGAAATAGGTTAAGTGACTTGCCTAGGGTCACATAGCAAGTAAATGTCTGGACCATGACTTGAATTCAGGTCTTCCTTTAAGTCCAGTACACCATCCACTGTGCTACCTAGATGTCTATAAAACAACAACTCTTAATTTGGGGACTATGAGTTTGCTTTTTTAAATATATTTTGATAAGTATTCATACTATAATTGGTTTTCTCTGTAATTCTAAGTATTTTCTTTAATGTATTGAAATATTTTGAGAATAGACTTCATCAGATTACCAAATGAGACTTCGACATAAATAAAGGTCAAGACTCTCTGCTCTAAAATATTGATTAATACTTTGTTTCTTCTAAACATTGGAAGAAAAAATACTTTGCCAAAATCCATATTATCCTAATAGCTAAATCAGGGAGTAATAAAACAGAGAGAACACTATAGACCAATGTCACCCTACCAAAGAAACTATAGCAATATATCCCAAAGACTATTATTTATGGTAAACAAGTCAGAATCATACCGGTGATGGCACCAGCATGGTTAAACTTTAAAAACTCAACATACAATACTTTATATATAGCAATTTATGATATTAAAAAACAAAAGTACATCAAACTGCATGATTATATCAATACCTCAAGAAAAAGCCTTTGACAACAATGTTCATTTATGCTAAACATCTAAACAGCAAAAGCAAAGAATGGCAATTTTTAATGTGATAAAAAGCACATATTGAAAACAAAACCTAGCATTGTTTGCAATGTGGAACACTAGAAGATTTTTAAATAAGGATATAAACAAGGACGCTTATTTTCTTCACTGTGATTTGACATAATTCTGTAAATGCTAGCAATAATAAGAAGACAAGAGAATGAAATTAAAGGCATTATAGAGACAAAGAGGAGGCAAAACTATCCCTATTTGATGAAAATATGATTTATTTAAAAAATACGAAGGAATCTGCAAAATAGTAACTTCAGTAAAGTAACAGGATAAAAAATGTCTAGAAAAAAAACCATCTGCTTTGATGTGACAATAACAAAATTCAGGAGGAAATATTAGAAAAGGAAATTCCCTTTAAAATAATTTCAAAATAGCTTAAATTTTACAAGACGTTTATTAATATATACCCTCCTCTATATCTTTTCAGGTATTACATGGATATGTGAGACATAGGAAGCTCTATTTGTAGGTGAATAGATACTACCCAGAAGTCTCAAGGGTTATGACATTTTACTTAGCATTGGAAGATACTAGGCTGAAGACAGAACAAGGGGAGTTATCTTGTCTACCCATGCAGAACAGCAGAATTGATGGGGTGTCAGGGAGGTGTGCCCCTCGCCCTAGACCTTTTGAAAGTGGCAGAAATGAATAGGTAGAAATCAGGGATGGAGCAGAAGGAGAAGACAAGTTGGGTGAGATTGCTGGGGTGGGAAAATTCTTTGCTTGCCCTTTGCTCTTTAACGAGAATTTATGAAGCCTCATGTTTCCCCTTTAACTGTCTGATGATTTATTTCTTCATTCTGGGGAAGCGGGAAAGAGATACCAGAAGATTGTCCATTCTCCAAACATGGTTAAACATGGATAAGGTCTAAGTTTTTGTTTCCCTAATATTTAACCTTTAAATGCCCTTCCTATTTTGATTTAATATAAAAATAGTGTCCACCAACACAAGCTAACATGGTTATTCTCCAAATAAGATGAAACTGGGAGAGGGGCAGATGCTTTTCCTTAAAGAGACAGGAGACAATTTTCTCCATTATTAGAAACCAGAGTGGAAGGAGATACTGAGACAACTAAAGAGAAATAATATATGTACCATTACCAGAATAAGAGACAGCAGAATATTGTTGTGTCAAGAAATTACAATTCATAACAATTTGTAATACAAGTCAGTATAGGATTTTATTTTCTACAATTTTTAAAAGCCCAGATGGGGAGAAGAATCAGTTGGAACACAGAGAAATGTCTCTATCTATGTCTGCCAAATGAGCTTCTGAAAAGAAGCTCTTTGCCACAGGTAACTGCAGTATACAGAAAACACATAAATACATAGGATCAGTCAAGCACTGGTTTGAGAGGCAATTTGTTGTGTTTCAGGGAAGTAGAGGCAGAGATTTTATGATCTCCTAGTCTGTCATTAGCCATAGAGGTAAGGAACAAGTACAATTCTGTTGGTCTTTTGATTGGCCTTGCTCAATGACCAGGGTTAAAACAAAATTAAAACATAGGGGTTAGAGATGACTGCCTGTTTTATACAGAAACAGAGGCTTATTCTAAAAGGGCATGATGTTTTCTACAATAACCCATAAGAAAAGTGAACTGAGGAAAAGCCCAAAGATGGGATGTGGAATTAGTACTAAGGCAATTTGTCTTTTATAGTCTTGAGGTTGACCTTGGCTCTACTGATTCCTAGCTGAAGTTACCATAGGTCCTGACGCCCTGGGATTGCTACTAGCCCTGCTAGGCATTAAAGGGGATTTCCAAATACATGTTTCATTAATGCCCAAAGAGGCTCTAAAAACAATTACAAAATACCCTCTAAAGAATAAATAGATTTAAAAACCTGAAGGGATATTTATTACTATTGGTTGTACTGTGTCAATATAATAAAAATGACTATGCTACTTAAATTATTTTACAGATTTAATGTTATAACAAACTGCTAGGAGAGTACTACATAGAGCTACACAAAATAATAAATTGATTTGGAGGAACAAAATAGTCCAGAATCTCAAGGGAAAAACATTTTAAAATGTATTAAAATAAGAATAACACTTTTGACCTCACATTGTGTTATAATCAGTAATCAACAAAACTAAATCACTCCCATTGCACAATCTCTTCACCCTCTAAAGAACCATCCCTTATAAAAAAGAATTTAAAAAGAAAGGAAAAATGTCCAGTATAATTCACCAACCTATCAATAAACTGTGAGATTATTGATAATGTTCCACACCCATAAAGATGTTGGAGGGAGATATATTCTCATATATATCTTTGTGGCCAAACATGCTCATAATTTCAGAGCATTCAAGTGTTTTCTAACTGTTGTCATTTTGACCAGTACTGTATTAAACTGTTGTTTTCTTAGCTTTGTTTAATGCATTATGTTCAGATAAGTCTTCCTATGCTTTTCCCTAAACATTTTATTAGTCATATCCAACTGTGAAATATTAATCCATCACGTTTGTGTAGCATGATTCATCTAGTCATTCTTCAATTGATGGGCATATGCATTGTTTTCTATATCCTTGCTGTTATAACTATTTTGGTGTATATGAAGTTCTGCTTTTGTCATTGACTTTCATGGTGTCTATATCTAGTGACAGGACCTCTGGAACAAAGGGTGTAGGCAAAGTTACTTTCTTGGAATACTTCCAAATTTTTTTGCAAGTTGAGAATCAACAATGCATTAGTGTGCCTGTGTTTTTTGCAAGGGTAGTTCAAAATTGACTGTTTCCATCTTTTAAAAAGTTTGCCAATTTTTTGAGTGTGAGCTGAAATGCCAGAGTTCTTTTGATTTGCATTTTATTAATCATTTTAAGCAATATTTCATGTGATTTTAACAATTTGCAATTCTTTTTTTGAGGGAGAACTGTTTGTTCATATCCTGTGAGCATTGAGTATATCCATTGAAGAATAGTTTGGGCCTTACACATTTGTGTTAGTTCCCCTTGTATGTTGCATATGAGACCTGTCTGTATCAGAGATATTTAATGCAAAGATCCTCCTCCCATAGGATGAGAATTCTTAACCAAACAAAGGACAGCTAGATCATGACAGAGAAAATAGATCATTTTGATTATACAAAACTGAAAAGCATTTGCAAAACAAGACCAGTGTAGCCTGGATAAGAAGGAAATCAGTAAATTGGGAGTAGGAGGGGGGACTTTGCAGTAAGTAATTGTATTAAAGTCTCATATCCAATATAGAAAGGGGGAATTAGCACCTCTTTCAAAAAGATTCAGGAAGCAGGAATAGAGAATTCTATTCTGCATTTGATTCTTACAAACAGAGAGGAATTAGTTGCTAAAGAAGGAATGATGGAGATCCTGGAAGGAAAGCATTGCTCTGGCTTATATTTTTTGACAGAAGGTATAGTCTGATATGCACTTTATATTTGGGGAGAAAGGATTTCAAAGGGTTTAGAGGAAGGATGTTAGATCTCACAGCCTAAATTTTTTTAGGGGAATCACTCCCAGGAAAGGTGTGAAACTCTCAAGAATGACCCTTGAAGATGGAAATGAAAATAATTCTAGTGAGGAGGAATAACAAGAGCTGTCTGAAGGCAGACATGTAAGCATACAGGAAACAGAAATCAATCTAGATTTCATAGATATAAATTCTCACACACATATACATATGTATATGCAAATATATACATATATTTATACACAGAGAAAAGAGAAGAAAGGTTGAGCAACAGTAGATGAATATGAATATTTCACAGTCTTGTAAAAACAGCATCGTGTATGCTAAAGCTCAGAATTAACTGTAGTTGGCAAGGAAAAGTAAGGATAAAAATGAAGGCTTTTGTTTTGTTTTGGTTTTTGCTATGTTAGGAGATGAGGAGGATCAAATTTGGGATGTAAACTAGATGACAGCACAAATAAATGGGTACAGCATTGGTTTAATGGCTGGGACTCAAAGAATAGTTGTTAACGGTTAAACGTCAAGTTGGCAGGAAGCCTCCCCTGAAATATTCCAAAGATCTGTGCTTAGCTGTGTGCTGATTAACATTTTTATGACTTGGATAGTGCCACATATAGTATAATCATTAAATTTGCATATGACAAAGAATTGGGAAGGATAGCTAACACCCTGGATGACAGAGGAAGGGTCCAAAAAGATCCTGACAGGCTAGTTCATTGACCTGAATGCAAGAAGACTCAATTCAAGGGATGACATGGCTTCAACCAAGATACTACCAGAAGAATGGTCTGATGCCAACATGAGGATTTTGTGACTGAGGCAGTGTCCAATGAAGGAACTGTCACCCACTGTGTGGTGGATACTTGACTTTGTGATTTCCAGATGCTCATCTTCTGCCTCTTCCCTCTTTCTTTTTCTCATGCTCTCTCTAAGGAAATGTGAATCTACTCTACCACTAAATCTACCTTACATTACAAGTCTGTTTCTTTTCTGTTTTTCCACCTTCTTTCAAGAAACCGATTTTACCTATAACTATGTGGTCACTGTTACTACATTGATTTGTGTGTGTGTATCCCTACAGGGGAAATAGATATGAAAGTTGAGAGAGAGAGCAAGGGGGAAGAGAGACAGAGACACAGAGAGAGAGAGAGAGAGTTTTTAATAATTGTTGGGAACATTCATAGCATGGGGTGGGGGTGGAGTGTGGGAGTTCAGGACTAGACTCAAAAGCAATTTCATTGAATCATTTTTATAGTTTCCCCAAAGCAAAGAGAATCCATGAACCCAATGCCCAAAAACCTAAGTCAGTCCTGATGAAAGAAGGGTTATACGTGGACTGGAGTTAGCTCTTCTGAGGCAAATGCCTAAGGAAATTTTAGATCTCTAAAATGGTAAAAGATGAAAATTGCTAATGTTGGGGGAGCTGTGGGAACAAATAGGTGTTCTAAATTGATACAAATTTCTGGGCAATTTCAAATTATGTAAGGAAAGTTGCTAAACTATTCATATGCTTTGATTCAGTGAGTCCCCTGCTGTGTTTATTGCCCAAGAAGATCAAAGACAAAAGGAAAGTTCATATATATACTAAAATATTCATAGCAGCACTTTTTACAATAGCAAAACACAAAAGACAGTATCTGGAACTATTACTTGGATAATGACTGAACAAATTGTGGCTTATGAATGTACTGGAATAGGAGTGTAGATTTAAAGTTGGATGGGCCCTTACTGGCAAGAGAGGTGAATTGCCCTAGGCCACCTGGATAGAAATTGACAGAATTGTGATTTAAACCCAGGTCCCCTTACTCTTTATATAAAAATTATTCCATAGTACTATGCTGCCTCCCAATATTAGTACCCCTTTGTTCCAAAGCTTTTCTTTTTTAAAGTTATGCTTAAATCTTATGTTTTAATAAATGCTGATCCAGATGGATAGTGTCAATTCCAATTTTCTGTGGTTGTATGCTTCATTATTTGTGAAAGGAAAGGTGGTGAGAGATGGAACACTAAATGGCCTGTAATATATAGAAACAAAGGACAGAAGCTTGAACTTTCTGTCTAAGTCACCAAGACTCTTATCCTGGCTGGGGCTCAAGTGAAGTTGGATTTCATAATTTCCCCTGGGCACAAATGACTTAAAACCTTGGCATTAGGGAAAGATTTTTAGTGAGTAGACAGAGGAAGAGGAGGAGGAAGAGAATAAAAAGGAGGTGGAAGAGGAGAAGGAGGAGGAAGATGAGGAAGAAGAAGAAGAGAAGGAAGAGTAGAAGAAGTTTTACTAATTTAACGTTATAATCTGTCCCTCCCACCACTCCTCTAATGAAAAAGAGGAAAAAAATAAGGAGAACTCTTCATAATAAACGTGCATAGTCCAACAAAACAAATTCCCACAGTGGCCATTTCTAAAAACATGTCTCTCTCTACATTTTAAGTTCATCCCCTCTCCAAAAGGAGGTGACATTCAGGCAATTTCATTTTTCCTATTGTTCTGTTGGCCCAGTCTCCTCTTGAATAGGGGCAGAGTGAAGGCATTGACTATGGGAAAGTCAGACATACACCCCACAGGCTAAAAGGAAGAGTTGGAAAAGGATGGTTCTGGACCTACAAAGATTTGGACCACTGAAGAAGGAGTAGATATATTTCTGCCAGCTTTTGTAACTCTGAGTCTCAATCCCATTTTTATGACTCTTCACTGATAAAGATCAATTACTAAATACTTCATACCTGAGTGAGGGTCAGAGTAGAGAAAAGAGAGATTCTTACTCTTTTGGATTCTGGCTTCAAGAAGGGCCACACACCATTCCAAGTTCTTTCCAGGGACAGGTCCCTGAAGGGAAAGAAAGATTCTAGGAAGAAACAAATATGTAGAGTAACTGGTGCCTTGATCATGTTCCTGTTGCCAGCTTAACACACTAGAGACTTTGAGGAAATCCCTCTTGTATGAGACTACAGAATCTCTCAGTGGAGCTGAAATATCTTGCTCCCAGTAGAGCTCATTAATTCTAGGTATTGCCCAGTATGTTCAAACCTGTATAGTTTCTCTCGTTTCGGTTTGATATCAGCTTGGATAAATGGTGTTTATTTACTATTCACTATGTGTGATAGTCTTTGTGTAATTGGCATTTGTTGGGAAGGTATTCATGCTTTTTGACATAGTTTTGGAGAACTACATCCTTTTAAAAGGAATAGTAAGTGGTTTGAACTTAAAAAAAACATTAACCCTAGACTAGCAATTTTAGGTGGAGTAAATAAATATAATTCAATCCCAGTAACCCCTCCCTAAGGGGAGCAGAATAGCCACCCTCATGGCCTCCACCTCCTGCTACTCTCCTGTCAGGAATCCAAGTCTTTTGAACAAAGGTGAGCAGAGGAGACTTCAGAGATATCTATCCATGCCTCCCTGCCAGTCTCAACTAGATAGACCCATGTGGACACAGATCATCTAAACTAGCAACACACACTCATACCACACCTTCAAAATCCATTTAAGCTTTTCCAGGAATTTATTTTGGTCCTGAGACCAGTCCTTTTTTTGAGGCTTTACACGTATCTGGGTTTTTTATCCAGCTTGATATTTTGCATGATGTACTCTGCATATAAGTTAACTACATAAAGTGACAATATACAGCTTTGTCCTACTCCTTTTCCAATCTTAAACCAATCTATTAGTATTAAACTATTTCTTCTTGGCCCATACACAGGTTCCTCAGGAGACAATGAAAATGTTCTGGTTGTCTCATCTCTTTGAGGACTTGCCATATTTTGTTGTGATCCACACAGTCAAAGTGTTTGTGTAATCAAGGAAACAGACATATATGTTTTTCTTGAACTCCCTTGCATTCTCCATAATCTAGCAAATGTTGGCAATTTGCTTTGTAGTTCCTCTGCCTCTTCAAAACCCAGCCTGCTCTTCTGCTAATTCTTGCTTTACATATTGCTGAAGCCTCACTTGCAGAATCTTAAGCAGAACCTTGGTTGGTGTATGAAATGAGTTGCAATTGTTCGGTAATTTGAACATTCCTTGGAATTGCCCTTCTTTACAACTGGGACTTAAACTGATCTTTTCCAATCCAGTATCCAGTTTTGAGTTTTCAAAATTTGCTGGCATATTGAGTGCAACACTTTAACAGGATCATCTTTTAGGGTTTTAAATAGCTCAGCTGGAATTCTAGCCCCTCCACTAATCTTATTGTTAGCAATTCTTCCTAAGGCCCATTTGACTTCATCATCCAGGATGTCTGACTCTAGCATAGTAATCACACCACTGTTGTTATTGGCAATGTTTCTTGTATAGTTCTTTTGTGTATTCTTACCACACCTTCTTAATATCTTTGGAGGACAGAAGGATCTGGCATACTATGATCTAAGGGTCATGAAGAGTTGGGTATGACAGACCAACCACACATAGCTATTTTGACATTGTTGTCTTCTGAGTTTGTTGTTTGATCTTCTCTGTAACCATAGTAACTTTCTCTGGTCAGGTTCTTTTTTTTTCTTATTTGCTCATTTTTCCAACTTATTTCTTTTTTTCATTAAATTAATTTATTTATAGTTTTCAGCATTCACTTCCATAAATTTTAATTTTTCTCCTCTTCCTTCCTATCCCTCTGTAGTAGGAAGGCCAAATTTATAATCTCAAATATAATCATGTATATGTTTGAATGATTTGAAATCGCAAGGTATGAGAGATTCTCTAAGTAGAAAGCAACAAAACATTTATTTAGACCCACAGCAGCAGATCCTCGAACCAGCCTCCCCATTCTGACATCTTCACAAAAAGACTCCAGGTCCAATAAGCCCACCTCACAAGAGTAACCAGGAGGCCACAGAAAAACAAGATAGTATTTAGTCAAATCATATTTACTGGCCTCAAGTCCTTACTCGCACTCCTGGGTCTACACACTGATCGGCTCTGCTTCTGCAGCTCCTGCTTCGGCTTCAGCTTTTTTCAGCTTCAGCTGTAGGTGTCTCTCAGCTGGCCTCTCCTCCCAGCCACAGCTGCAGCTGAGCCTCTGGCATTCTCAAGCCCTGCCTCAACCACCAGAGACCATTGGTTCCCCAGTTGGCCCCTCTTAAGTCATCAATCTACACCCACACAGGTTTCACACCTGATAGGGCTTTGGGCCTGGGGGCTTAGCACTTAACAGCTGAAAGAACTTTCACTCAAAGTAAACAAAAGCCAAACTTCTGAAGTGCCTTTCACTCAAAGTAAACAAAAGCCAAGCTCCTGAAGTGCTAAGGAGCCCATTTTGCCTTACCGACACACCCTCGTCCTCAAGAGGTCATGCAGTCTAATATAGGCTCTACATGTACATTCTTATTAAACATATTTTCACATTAGCAATGTTGTATAGAAGAATTAGAAGGAATGGAAGGAAACACAAGAAAGAAAAAACAAAACAAAAAAAGAAAATAAATAGTATGCTTTGATCTGCATTCGGACTCCATAGTTCTTTCTCTGGATGTGGATAGCATTTTCCATCATGAGTCTTTTGGAGCTCTCTTAGGTCCTTGAATTGCTGAGAAGAGTTAAGTCTATCAAAGTCAGTCATTACACAATGTGGCTGTTACTGTGTACAATGTTCTGGTTCTGCCTATTTCACTCAGCATCAGTTCATCTAAGTCTTTCCAGGTTTTTCTGAAGTCCGCCTGCTCAAAATTTCTTATAGAACAACAGTATTCCATTACATTCATATACCACAACTTGTTCAGCCATTCCTCAATTGATGGTCATCCCCTCATTTTCCAGTTCTTAGCCACCACAAAAAGAACTGCTATAAATATTTTTGTAAGTGTGGATCCTTTTCAAGCCTATTTTTTTAATTTTGAATTTTATGTGAAAGTTAGGTTCTGCTCCAAAAGTGGATGAAGCACTGTCCAAACTAGATTTTTCAAGCTTCTGTTTTCAGTATTTTTTTGAGTCTCCTTTAGCAAGTCATTGACTTGTTTTTCATGGTTTTCTCTCATCCTTCTCATTTCTCTTCCCAATTTTTCCTCTACTTCTCTAACTTGC
>CM053622.1:438600415-438620261 GCA_028646595.1 Phalanger gymnotis
GACAGGGTTAAGGGAGAAAATTCAATAAAGGGGGATAGATTAGGAAGAAGCAAAATATAGTTAGTCTTTCACAACATGAGTATTGTGGAAGGGTTATACATAATGATACGCATGTGGCCCATGCTGAATTGCTTGACTTCTTAGGGACGGTGGGAAGGGAAAAGGGGAGAGAATTTGGAACTCAAAGTTTTAAAAAATAGGTGTTCAGAAACAAAAACAAAAGCATTTTTGCATGCAACTAGAAAATAAGATCCACAGGCAATGGGGTGTAGAAATTTATCTTACCCTACAAGAAAGGAAGGGAAAAGGGGATGGGAGAGGAGGGGGTGACAGAAGGGAGGGCTGACTGGGGAACAGGGCAACCAGAATATATGCCATCTTGCAGTGGGGGGGAGGGTAGAAATGGGGAGAAAATTTGTAATTCAAACTCCTGTGAAAATCAATGCTGAAAGCTAAATATATTAAATAAAAAAAGGAATAGATTTTGGAAAAGTAAAGAATAAGGAAAGGTAGGATGATAGGAGTTTATAATCTTTAATTTTGGTATTTTTTTCTTTCTGTTTTTGGAGGAGGAAGGCAGGGCAATTGGGGTTAAGTGACGTGCCCAGGTCAATACAGCTAGTAAGCAACTGAGGCCAGATTTGGACTCAGAGCCTCCTGACTCCAGGGCTGGTGCTCTATTCATTGTGCCACTCACCTGCCCTGGGAATTTTAGTATTCTTGATGATGGAAGTGGGTGATAATGAGACCAAAGTTATGATCATTCCCTTGTATAACCAAAGAAAGCAGGAGGGTAGGTCTTAGAGACTGGGTAAAATAAGTGACTGGAAGGGAAGGTTGCTTTAGGGATATATTAACATGTATGCCAAGGTCTTTGTGAGAGCCAAAAGATGAATGAAGAATAAGAGAAAAAGGTCTAAAGTGAAAGGACGCTTATTAATTATGGAATGAGAGTTCCAGAGGGAATAGAAAAGGAAGAAAAATCTCCAAGTGTCATTGGATCCTAGAATCAGCAATCTAGGGCTAAAGGGATAGGGCAAAGGTATATGATGATGAGAAAACATTTAGTGGAATTTATAGTATAGGGATAGTTTCTTCTTCAGCAGCTGGGGAATTCAGTATTGCTGGAACTGAGAGTAAGAGTAGTCAGATGTCAGGAAGATGGGGGTTGGTAACTATAGAGGGAGAGCCCAGGCAGAAAAGCTGCAAGAGCTCAGTGGTCACAAAGTCAAGCAGCAGTGAGCCTAGCCTTCTTGGTGTGAGAGCGATCTGGCTTTTTTGTGCCTCAGCTGCGTAGTCAAGAGGTCTAGTTAAAACTATTCAACTAGTCAGTGACATAATTCAGACAATAATCCATTTTTTAGTCACAGTGCCATTTACATTATAGAATATTACCTGATAAAGTTTTAGAATTGCCTATAGGAAACTTGCACAACTTGGCAGTTGGTTCTGCCTCAGACAGGTTAGACTAGAGACTGACTATGGTTGGTTGCCACAGGTCACGTGACAAACAGGAGCCTTCCTGGTGACAACCCTACTTTTTTCTCAGGCTGCCCAAAATCCTTTGGCAAACTGCAAGTAGCCCACGGGCCAAATGTTGTGAAAGCCCAGGCCATAGTATACAAAAATATTAAAATATTTGCATAAACATATATAGAAAAACATCAGGAAATACTTTTGTATGTTTAAAAAAAGCTAGATTCAGGGATCTAAAGCTAAAGTATTTCTTCAATGTATACTATTTTTAACTTAAGTCACACAATTTCAATGTCACATTATCTTTTCTTCACATGCCAAGATGTTATTGATGACATTAAAACTTTAAATCATTTGGGCTCAAGATTCAATAGTAATTGTTCCACTTCAAACTTTTGGATTCTGACCTAATTCATTTATTTCATCTCTTGATGGGACACAGAGCCTTACCACAGGCTTGTGTGGTTTCTAGATTGTCTTGACAAATGCATCTGAAATGCCATATAAGAAGAATTTGATACCTCTTTGGGGTTTGATCATATTGACAACTATTGAATAAGCACCTACTACTTTCCTAGCATGCCAGATTCTGGGAAACGAGGGAAGGGTGAGGATAGGGAGTGAGAAATGCAAAGTTTAAAAAATATAACATCGTCCCCTCCCTCCAGATAAGAATAATAGCTAGAATTTATATAGCACTTTACGGTTTGCAGAGCACTTGACATGTTACTTAATTTGATGCTCACAAAACCTATGAGTTAGGCATTGTTAATCACACCTTCTAACCATAGGTACCCCTCAGGACTCTGTTCTGGGCCTCTTCTCTTTGCCCTCTATGTCATTTCACTTGGCAATCTCATCACCTCCCATGAACTTTATTTTCATCTCTATGCTGATGATTCTGAAATCTTCCTTTCCCACCCCAGTCTATCTGCTGGCCTCCAATCTCACATCTCCAGCTGCCTTTCAGACACCTCAAATTGCATATCCTTTGCTGTGTGCCATTGTGGCAAGCTCCAACAAGCAACATGAGTCAAGCCTAAAGAGCAATGGATTTTTATACTTACATGACCAGAAAGCTACATTAATAGTTGCCTTGGTCCCTGGACCAACTAAGTCTCAAGGATAGTTTCATTGCTTTTGGGGGAAAAGCTTAGTAGCCCCTAAAAGAGTGGTCAAATTGCTCTCGATGAGCACCTTCATCCTTAGCTTGCTTCCCAGACAGCAGAAATTCCACCTTAGCAGAATCTATCAGAGTTAGTACTAAGTTCAAAACTTTAATTTTACAGATGAACAAACTATGTTTCAAAGAGGTCAAGTGACTTTCCTAAAGTCATAGAGGATGAAAGTGATAGAAATAGGATTTGAATCCAAGTCCTCTGACTCCAAATCTAGGTCTCTTGCCTTGCTGTCACCCCTTCCTACATGCTCTATAAAGATGTACCTAACTACTCCAGTCTGTATTTTTTCTTTAATTTCTTTTAAGCATTATTACTTCACTGGTTATAAGAATCAGAGCAAGGATACCAATTAGCATCATCTGTCCATACCCAGTGCATAAAGTGACTGACTCAGACGTGAAGTTTATGAAAGCAAAAAGTTTTCAGAGGAAAATTAACATTTTTGAGGATGGACCCTTCTTCACACAGAAAGATTCATCGGGTTTACTTTCTGGGTCCCTAAGTGAGTTTAGAACTAAGGGGATCATTTGGGGGAATTACGTTAAATATTCTTAATATTGATATTAATTAGTATTTAATATTTTTCTCTACATGCAATACATAGAGTACATAGAACTATACAACTACAACTATAGTCTTGATAAAGTGACATTCAGTAATTAAATTGTAGTCATTTCCCTACATTATTCACCTTTAGTGAACAACCAGTATTAGAATCAAGCTTCATTAACAATATCTGTAATATGTGTGTGTATGTGTGTGTGCATTTTTTTAACCTAAGTGCTAAAATATGTTGCTAATTCAAATAGTAACACGTTCACAGGTTGCTCAGAATTATCAGTCAAAATGATTCATGTTCACCAAAGTAATGTTTTTTTTTTAATTTTCCTTTTCCTGTAATTTAAGAAGTAGGTTCTGATTCTAAAGTCTAAATAAATAACAATGATTTCATCTTTACTGTTTTTAAGTGTTTTGCATCATAGTTTATTTTTAAAAATTGTAAAAATATAATAGAAAGGACAATTGTCTCATATTACATAAATAACTAAAATACTATCATTGATCTTTATGATAAAATCATAAAATTTTAATGATGCAATATAATTTAAAATTTGGACTTAGTTCTGTGACTTTGGGGGAATATACTTGTCAATTTTCGAAGCAAACACATCCTATTTTAATTTGAAATGGTGTAATGGCTGAATTTATTTAGTGCATTTCAGCTCTCCCCGGTCTACTGTCCATTGTTGTCAATTACATACTCTGTAGTATGTACTTGGAACAATTTGCCTAAAATAAATTGTGTTAGAATAAAAAGGTTATTTGGAAGTCTTTCTTTTTTATGGCATGGTGTTCTAAATGTGTTGTAATTTCATCTGATGGCCTTCTGACAAGCCTTGGTATTACAGCTCTATTTTACACAGTCTTTCAGAAGCACACAAAATATATGGCAATATGTAAATAAAGTTACATGCCCTGGAGCCATATTATTACAATGACCTTGGAGATCAAAACGGTAAAATCCCCTTACATGTCAGATGGCATCATATAGAAATCAAAGCAGCTGAATTTCCTTAGATGAGGGTCCAAATAAATTCAAGTAAAATCCTGAGTCCCACTGTACTTATATTACCATTCTCTTACTAGATACGAAAAAGGGGTTCATTGTTTAATGAAGCAATTAAATGAATATCATTGTAGGCCAAGCCTAATTCAGGCTAGTCTGATGGTTCATGTTTTATATTATAACAAACTAAAATACTTGTAGGCCATCTAACAGTTAACCAAAGGAAATATATTTAGCCATAGCATAGAAAGCATATTCAGCAAGGGCACAAAATTGGTTAAGTTGGGCACAATATCCATGTCTCTGTGTTATCTAGCTTACCTACCAGTTAGAAGCAGGTAGAAGGAGCTCTAGACTCCTCTCCTCACTTTTGTACTTCAGCTGCGTTTTTAGTCCCAATGGCCCAAGCTTTAGTCCTCTGAGTCAATTACTTTGTCAAAATGATATCAATACTTTAGGAAAACCTAGCCCAGCTTTCATTCTAGGGCCTTAGGAAAAACTAGGCCAAGTTACATGTCAGGGACCCAAGTAGATATTGCTCATATAGCACAATATGAATTATCAATCAGTCAATGCTTACACTTAAGAATATACGTGTACATGTATATGCAAAGGGGGTAGGGGAAAATAGGTGGACAGAGAACAGTGAGCCTGGATTACCTTTTGTTGTGGCTCAAATTCATTTGTTGGGTAAACCCGAAAAAGATTTAGGAGAACTAGAATACCTATTTCTTTTTTATCAATAATACCCTTTCATCGTGTATAGACAAGTCTAATAAATATTTTGTACCAATGGAAAAGTTGACTTTATGCCTTAGTAGTTGCTGTGGTCTTCTTCATTGCCTTTTTTTCTTGGTAATAACATTGGGCTTAGATTTGAAGAGGAAGAAGAGGAAATCAGATTGCCTTTGGAAAATTGTACAGTACTTTTAATGACTCCAAATTGCTTCCAGAAACAAAGTCCTTCTTTTAAATAACAAAATTCTTCTAGTAAAGCTGTGTGATCATGGAATACTACCATCTATGAAGAATTGATGTTGAGAGTATATCAAAGGTTAATGATAAGGAATTTGGTGGATGTGAAAGGACAGCAATACAAAAGGAGATCTGAAGGTCACTTGGAATTTTTAGCTGTTAGTTGGTTTACCCGAGATAGTCACTCTGAAAGTTCTGTTTTTTCTGTTCTTGAATGGGCAGTACTTCAACAGAAGATAGAGTTTATCAGTTATCTCCTTGTTCGTGATCCATACGAGAAGCCTTTCCATTACTGTGGGAGAGAGAGAGAGAGAGAGAGAGAGAGAGAGAGAGAGAGAGAGAGAGAGAGAGGGTGAGAGAGACAGAGAGAGAGAGAGAGAGACAGAGAGAGAGAGAGAGAAAGAGAGAGAGACAGAGAGAGAGAGAGAGAGAGAGAGTGAAGAGAGAAGATCCAGTGATTTGTTCCTCCCTAGATACTCACATAAAAGCAGGTGGAGCCTAAGCTTTTGTCTCTGTTATCATTTCAACTCTTCTGCATTTTTATTTGCTTGATAAAAACTGGTGTCTACCTACACTGACTGCTATGATTAATGATGCCAGCCAGGACTAGATTGGTAATTGCCCTTTTAGTGACCATAGACATTTTCTCCCTGAGGAGAAGCTGAAGGAGATCAGGAGACTAGTGGCAGAATCTATGGGGGCAAGAAAGCATAGAAAATCATTATCATCATCCCCAAAATTTAATAAGAGAAGGTATTGAAGTAACAGATCATTATAACACAAAAGACCATTATCGTCATTGTTATACATAAGCACCCCATGTGAATCCATACTTGAACACATTATAGGTTGAATCCCAGCCCCAAACATTTTTACACATGGGATCCTATAATTTATGTTCAGGAGATTTCAAGTGACACCCTATATGTTGATTTTTTAGTCAATTTTTCATAATCCAGTTGTTTGGCTGTGACATTGACTTAGTAGTCAGATAATGTGAATTGCTTTGTATTCATCAAAGGGTAACATAAAAGAACTTAGCTATTGTCTGCGTAGTCAATGACTTTTCCAAAGAGGCACATTTCTTACAGCTATTTTCGATTACACTTTGCATTCAACTGAACAATGACTCTCTGAACACTCATCATCAGACATGGTAATGATCAAAAGGTTTTTGTTGGTGCTCCAATTTACAATTACCTCTTCTCCCCCCTCTAATAATTCCCATGATGCAGAAGAGGTCAATGTAATTGACTTAAGAGTTCTAATTTACACATTTGCTGGCTCTCTGCCTCACAGGTTTGATGGACATCTTAATGGCATGACTTAGATTATGTTCTTCAATAAAGATCACCCTGAGTAAAGATTTCACTGCTAGAAATACTCTCACAATAAACTCAACTACACATATACTTTTTCGACCAGTACCTACAAAATACTGCTGCCACATGTACCATTAACTTTACTTGAGATGTAGCAAGCCATTCTTAATAAAATTAATAAAATAAAAGCAGAACAAGTTAAGAGAATGTAGTGAGGACTTGATATTGAATAATTCTTCATGTACACAAACACACACACACACACAAACATACACATACACACACACGCTTTACAAATAACTTCAACAAAGCAAAAAAAAAAAAGAAAAGACAAAGAAGCTTTCTCTTTTGATATGAAACAGTTTCCCAAAATAAAAGAATTTTTAATTAAAGCATTCGACAACTCATCTTCATCAAATGAAATGGCTATTAAATTACAAACAATTATTTAGATTTTGTTCTTGGGACACAATGTCTGTTTAATAGATTCTGAGCATCACTTTGATGTCTTAACTGTCTCTGGGCACAGACACAAAATGAATTGTGTAATAAAAGTCAAATTAAAGAAAGTAAGGATTAATCAGAATCAATTAATTTCTATTTGCATATGACAACATTTGTAAATCTTGTAGTAAATAACTCTATGTACTGAGCAAACATATGTCAAACCAAATATGCCAAGAAAGTGTAAAACAATTTATGAAGCATGTATATGTGTACCTCTTTTGCCACCTTAAACAGGGCAAATCATTTCTAGATTTCCAGGCTCTTCTCCCTCAGGTGAGTTGGACTGCACAAACCAAAACGTTGAAGAAAATAAAATAAGTTGATTTTTTCAAAAGTAAGAGTTTTAAAATATCTAAGAATAATGATTCTTCCTAAATTGACCTTGTTTTCCTTGCCTTGGCTGTTATAGCATTATTATCATTATTAGTATTACATCACAGATGTACAATTCACACTTGGTGACCTGTGCAATTAATGCTGCATGTCAGGGTACTGGGTTTTATGGCCATCTTTGTCTTTGTACTTACTGGCAAAAAGTGAACAGCTTTCAATATATTAAATGAGGGTGGGGTGAGGAGGTAGGGGAGAAGGGTGGACAGGAGAGTTACTTTGTTGCAGAGAAGTGTTAAAAATGCAATGCCTCAGACAAGCAGAAGAGGAAATGCATTTTTCCAGCATGTTTTTTATCCATAAAACTTCCCCAGACAAGTAAGTACCAGGAGGAAACATGAATGCTGTTCATACTTTCAGGAACCAAGTATTCTCTGCCCAGTGAAGTATCAGCTGTTTCACTGTTTTTGGCCAAAAATATCAAACTGCCATCAACTCTGAACACAGGCTACCCATATCCTGCATCTTTGTCCATGTTTGGCTTAAACTGGCTTTGAGATTTTTACACTAATGCCCCATCTGTGTAGGCTGACTTGGCTGTAAAATAGGACAGTTCAAATCCCAGCAATGCTTAGCACACTAGGGTCAACATTTCCAAGTCACCTCCTAGTGACTCTGCTATCGAATTGCCAAATAACCAATACAATAGGTTGGCTCTCACAATAACTAAAAATAACCAGAATACATCCTAATATTTTAGTTATTATGATGGAATTAGATTGGACACTTGGCATGAATCAATTGAACTTTAAAACTGTTGAAGACTTAAGAGTTCAAAGCCAGAAACTCCCAAAGTCAAATACCTGGTAGCAGGGAACCAGGAGGCAATAAGGCAAAGTTTGTGGTTTGGAAATTGTTCTGACAATCAAAACATTTCTCACTGTAGCATGATTGCAGATATAACCTACTAAGGCAAATCAGAACAAAGATTAGATCCCAATTTCAGGCAATTGGCAACATAGCTTAAAATATCCTCAGCAAATGGGATTTTGAGAGTTGGACTAGACCTAAACTACTGCTATCAGTTACCTAGGCAGTCAACAAAGGAATAGGAATGCTATTTTGTTTAGTACCATAAGCTACAAAAAATAAAAGTATAAACTTCCCTGTATTGTGAATTAAAGGGCAAGACAAATCGAAATACAGCAATTTTACATCAATATGAGAACTGAAGCATGACCACAAAAATAATTTAACATAAACTTTTTAAAATTACTATATTAGCAGCTCAAAAAACTAAGTAACCATTATTCCTTTTCATTACTATTATTTGTTCTTGTCTCTTCACATTATTCTTGCGAGTATCCCATACGTCCCTCACAGAATTGCATGCTATGTGCTTCCACTTTCCCTTCCTTTGAGTCCTTTGAAATTTGTTTTTCCAAAGTCTAGGGCATATTTAAGATCATGCTCAGCTTACTTTTCCTCTATTCCATTTCTTAGAGGTAATAGGTCACTTTCTTCTGATGTTCCCGTGAACTTCAGCAAACAGTTCTACTATTGGTGAAATTCAGATCCAAAAGACAGTAGAAGATCCAAGTAGTGCTTTCTGCCAACAAGGAAAGACAAAGAGACAGAGAGAAATTGAAATCCTGTTCAACCAGAAGGAAAAAAGAGATCATGAGAAGATTTCAGAAGACTTATGCTTTTAAGCCTCACAAATTAATTCTGCTAACTAATTCTCTTGAAGTCAGGTCATGTGTTCCAGACTCGCCTGATTCTGTTCCCTTGAGGGAAGAGCTTATCTCCTACATTCTAAGTTTTGTACATCTTTGAGGATTAGTGGACATGGCCTCCAGTTTTCAATATAGGTAGATTCTAGAAATAAGCATTTTTCATACATCGAGGCTTAGCACATTAGTAAAAAGAAAAGGCTCCATCCCAATAATTCCAACATGACTCATTAGGATTGTATTTATTTTTCTAATTTGAATTGGAATAGAGGAAGAGCGTATTATTTCACTTTCTGTTTCCTATTCCTAGTAGCTATTAAATGAGTAGTTTTTCTAGTATGGAGAAGGCAGTCAAGATGGCAAAGTGAAAGGAGCATTTTGCAAAGCTCTCCCAAAGTAACCTCTCCAAAACAACCAAAACACATGTCAAACTAAATTCTGGGCAGGAACGCCAATTAAAAGACTTAATAAGTCTTTTTTTTTCATCTCAGAGTAACTTAGGAAGACAGAAAGAGAGATCTGCATAGAGCTAGTCTGGAGCATAAGGTGTAGCAGAAGTGGCAGCAGTGGTGGCAGTAACACTGGGCAGCCACAGCAGTGGAGACAAAGGAAGGGAAGATCCAACACCCAGGGATGATAAAGGGACTAAACACTTGAACAGAAAAAGATTCAATGGGAGCCTTATCTTAGCACTGTGTGCAGGATCAGGTGTTAACTCTGTCATTCATTTCCCAGATCCAGATCATAGTTCCAGGGCAGAGAGGAGCCGTGGCAATTGTGAGAGGCTTTATCTGGGTCAGGACCAGAACACAGATGATGAAACAGCAAGCAGGCCTCTCTCCAGATCATACCACACTGGAAGCACAGAAAACTTACAAGCCCCCGCCAAGCTATATAAAAGCAGCAAAAGGACATAACAGAGAAAAGCTCAAGCCAAAAATAGTCTCTACCCCCAAAGGTAAGCAAGCCCCACTCGAACCTAAAGTCCAGGTGAAGAAAAAGAATAGAAAAAAATGAGCAAACAAAAAAAACCTTGACCATTAAAAGATTCTAACGGTAAGAGGTAAGCTCAACACACAAACTCACAACAATAACTTGAAAACATCTACAAGCAAAACCTCAAAGAAAAACACAGATTGGACACAATCCCAACTGCAACATTAATTCCTAGGAGAGCTAAAGAAAGATATTTTTAAAGAGCAAAAAAAAAATTTCAAAAATAAAATGAGTGATAGAAGAAAAACTGGAAAAAGAAATGAGAGCTATGCAACAAAACTGTGAAAAGAGAATTAATAGCTTGGTAAAAGAGGCACAAAAAAATACTGAAGAAAATAACTCAGCACAGCCAAGATAACAGAGTAAAGGCAGGGAAACCAGAACACTGCCAACATCCAAACTTGGACAAGTAAAAGCTAATAACCCCACAAGACATCAGGAATCAATAAAGAAAGGTCGAAAGACTTAAGAATAGAAGAAAAGGTGAAATATCTCATAAAAGTAAAATAACTGACCTAGAAAACTGGTCAAGGAGAGATGATTTAAGAATTATTGGCCTACCTGAAAGCTGTGATTAAAGAAAATACCTGGAAGTCATATTTCGAGAAATTATTGAGGAAAACTACCCTAATATTCTAGAACCAGAAGGCAAAGAATAAATTGAAAGAATATATCCACCACATCCTGAAAGAAACCCCTAAATAAAAACTCTGCAAAATATAGCCAAAATCCAGAACTCCAAAGTCAGAGAATATAATACAATGAGAAAGAAATAATTCAAATACTATGGAGCTATAGTCAGGATCACACAAAGTTTAGCAGCTATAGCTATAAAGAAACAGAGAATTTGGAATATGATATTCCAGAAGACAACAGAGCTAGGATTGTGGGTTTTCTTGGCAAAGATACTGGAGTGCTTTGCCATTTCCTTCTCCAGTTCATTTTACAGGTGAGCAACTGAGGCAAACTGGGTTAATTGATTTGTCCAGGGTCACATAGCTAGTAAGTATCTGAAGCCAGATTTGACCTCAGGAAGATGAGTCTGCCTGACTTTTAGCCTGACACTTTATCCACTGTGCCCACCTACCTGCCCTCAGGAGAGCTAGGATTACAGCAAAGAATAACTTATCTAGCAAAACTACAAGGAGAAAAGGATACTTCATAAAATAGAGGGCTTTCAAGCATTCTTGATGTAAAAAGAAAAAAACAAAGTTAAATAGAAAATTTGACTTTCAAACCCAAGTCCCAAGAAGTATAAAACATGAAAGAAAAATAATAAGAGAAGATATGGGAAGATGATATTTGTAACCCCTAAGAACATTTTTACCATTAGGGTAGTTAGAAGGAATCTATTTAGACAGAAGATAATTCATCTATTATGTAGAGATTATTTCAATTAAAGAATGAAAAGGTGAGAAAGAGGAATGTACTGGGAGAAGGGAAAAGAGAGAGAAATGGGGGAGATTATCTCACACAAAGAGGTGTGAAATAAAAAATTTGTGTAATGGAGGAAGAAATGGAGAAGTGGGCAATGTGCAAACCTCATACTCATCTGAACTGAGTTGAGAAAACTGTATACATATGCATACAGTTAGGTAGAGAAATTTCTCTTACCCAACAGGAAAGTAGGAAGGGAAGGGGCTAAGAGCAAGAAGGGGAGAAGAGGAAGGGTAAATTAAAGGAGGAGTAGGAAAAAGCAAAACAGAACTTTGAGGAGGTGACAAAGAAAAAAGAGAAAGATAAATAGAAGAAAATAGGATGGAGGACAATATACAGTTAGTTATCTTGCTAGTAAACTGTGAATATGAATGGGATGAACTCACCCATAAAATGGAAGTTGATAACAGAATGGATTAGAAAACAGAATTCAACAATATGTAATTTTTACAAGAGACACTGTTAACTATGATATTTATTGCTAAGAATGGATAAAAAGAAAGGTTCCTAATAGTTCCTTTGCCCTGGCCTCCACTTTTGCTACATTTGAAATATGGCCAATCATTATTCCAAGTCTGACTCATTGAAATTAATTCAGTTCAATCCAATGTATATTGAATTGAGTGACTACTTGTAATAACAATGTTACTAGCAGCTGAGGTGGAGGTGTAAGATCAACAACACCAGTACACAGGAGGGCTGCAAGCACAGGTTCTTTGATCTGCTTTCCTAAGGAAAGCAACTTTAAATGGTTTACAATCTCACTTTAATTAAACATACATATATCATTCACTTAGTTCAGGGGGAAAGTCAGCACCCTGAACTTCAGAGAAAACACAAACAGAAATTACAAGCAGAAATTATATAAACAGAGCAAATTACACAAATCAGCAGACAGGTCTTCTAACCATCTGTCCCTAGCAATACATACATAGTTACTGGAAAGAGAAGCTCCAACATCGGGGTTTTCATTGCCAGAGGGCTCCTTAACAACTACCCATAGTCTTGTCTGGCCAAGTCACAGGAACACTCTTCCAATGAGTGAGCCCTCAAAGCAAAATGCTAACCTCAGAGCATATATACACTTCTTCATGGTCAGAGAGTGTCACAACCACATGACTCAAACTCGTATCACTTAGGCTTTCTTATTACTTAAGCAGGTCATCAAAGACTCTTGATTCAATCAAATACTCAGTTCAAACAAAGGCAAGTCTCAATCAAAGGCACTTGATTACCTTAGTGCTGAGAAGAGCTAGAATTCCAAAAAAAAAAAACCAGCAAAACAAAAATCCCACTTTGCTTGCCATTACACTACTGCATGCAAAATGAAACATTCACTGCTCTCAAGGAGTATACAGTCTATTGAGAAGATGCAATATGTATGCAGACAAATCATTTCAAAGTAATTTGAGAGGGGAGAGATTATTAATGACCAGAAAGATCACAGAAGGTTTCAGGGAAAACTGATACTTGAACTGAACTAGACAACAGGAGCTGTACTTCTAGCACCACCACACAAGTATTCCATTCGGAATAATCCATTCAAGAGCACATTTTTCTATTCATAATGCAAGCTAGTACTTAGAGGAATTCTAGAGGAATTCAAAAACTTCTCATCACTTTCACTCATCTACCAAAGTCTAAACTGTTTAGCTGAATGCAATTTTATTCAGCCACAATCTGGTTCAAGTACACTTAAAGTTTCATCTCACACTACTTTGCCTTTTTTCTCTACCCTGCATATACTTTGTACTCCATCACAAACAGATAGTTTACCATCAACTAAACACATCCTTTCACTTTTCTTTGTAACCCCAGGACTTAACATGGTCCCTGGCCCATAGCAGGCCCTTGATAATTAAATGCTAGTTAAATGACCATTGTTTTCTTACCCATCCTCCAAGGTACACCTCAATTTTTACCCACTCTGTGAAACCTTCCGTGATTCTCTCCCAACCCATTCCTTAGATAGAGAAAGGATTTCTTCATCACATAAGTTTATGTACTTGATTGTGTATTTTAAAGACCACTGAAGTTAGATTCAAAAGCCAGAAGTCCTGGTTCTGTCACTTACTAGGCCTATAAAATGGAACTCTGCCCCTTTGTCTCTCTTGCACTTCACTTTCTTCACCTATAAGACTGCTGGATTTGTCTAGGTTCCTGGGGTCCCAAGGTATGGGTTTTATCAATTTGATCCTATGATTGCATTTTATATTTTATTTGTGTGCACAGAGCATCATTCTACTTGATCATAAGTTCCTTGCAGACTGGGAGCATGTTTCATCCATATTTTTTAATCTTCCCTAGAGCCTAGTACAAGTGCCATTATATACAGCAAGTAGTTAATAAATATTGAATGAATGAGTATTCAATAAATATTGAATAAATATTGAATGAATGAATGAATACCCTTGACACTAGAACAGGCTCAATGCCTCTAAGTTTTTGTTCTTCTGCCCCATAGGCCCAGAGGAAAAAAATCATTTACAGTTTAAGGTTGGCTAAAGTCTACGCCCTCTCCAAAGAAATCAACAGGATCCCTGTCCTTGCTCTACAAAGTAAATCAGGTATAAAGCAATTTATTCCCTTAGCCACAAAAGACATACTTAAAACACAAAAAGCCCTCAAGTTAATGTCGATAAAGTCCCAAAACATGAAACAATGACATAACTCCTATTATACTCTCTCAAGAGGTTGATACTTAAAATGTGAAAACATAGTGGGATTACAGAACAGGACTTTCACCTTCATCTCACTTGTACACTGTTTGAACAACTCTCAAGGGTCATATCTTCTGGGATGTCGGAGTAAGACTTAGGCTCATCCTCTTGTCAATATTCATCTTCTCCCAGAAGCATCCTAATATAAGTATAGTAATCACCTCTTGTTACCAATAACCCAGTATTCCATTATTCCAGACCCCTCAAGTACGTCAAATTGCCACTAAGACTGTAAATCTCAGGATTACTGTTCAGTCACCCGTGCTCAGGGAAACAAGCACAAAGTAGGATAGAAAGTCAGGACTTTAAGATCAGATTCTGTCTTACCTAGGTTGGCATATATGCTGATTGTCATGTGCAAGAAGTTAGAATTATTGCTAAGGCTGGGGAGGTAAAAAAAAAAGAAATCCCCTCTCTCCTATTTCATGGGAAGTCCATGGGAGAGTTGTTGGAGTCCCAATGCATACATTTAAAAGAAGAACAGAGGAAAGTAAGAGCCTCCGTTCTTCTTACATTATTTCTGCCATGCCTGCCTATTAACCATGAGCTGTCAAACTATCTCTGGGTCTTAAGCAATTATAAATGGAGATTACTATGGTCTCTTTAGGAACAATACCCGAAAGTTAAATGCTATAAGCTGTCATTTGTATAATGTAGTTTTTTGGTTTCGGGTTTTGTTTTGTTTTGTTTTGTTTTGTTTTGTTTTGCATTTGGGGAAGATGACAGTCTCTAGGTCCACCAATTGTGATAGGTCTAGGCTCTCCCTACATATTGGAATTTGGGTACCATCTAGGAACTGCCAAAAAAGAACTGTTTGGGACTTCTTATATGGCATTTGGAAGGGCATTAGAAACCTTTACCATGTGGACTTTGTTAGTATTTTTCGATGCATGTTACTGTGGAGGGATTTGAATGGATAATGTTTGGTCCTCTCCAAGTGCTGAGACCCCAGCAGATTTGGGAATATCAACAGATGTGACAAATGGACTACAGTTGATTTGTTGAGGACGAGGCTAGGGGTGAGGAGCAAAGCAGGGCTGCATAAATCTAAAAAGCTTAAGAGGAGAGCTAGCTTCTGCTCTCATTATTGTGAACAGCAACTTTCTTTCTCAGACTCTCTTTGAGGGATCTATAAGTGCTTCCACTAGGGGAGCAATAGCAGCACCTGTGGGCAGATAAGATTCAGTCCCCAACGGAAGGAAGTATTGCTAAGCTCTGGCACAGAGGGATCCGTGCTGAAGCCCCAGTGGTCGCAGGACCTATTAACCCACAGAGGGTGATAGCACTACGTCTCAGCAAAGGGGAGTAGTATTCTGTCCCTGGATGTGGCAGTACAGTGCTTAAGCCCTAGCAATGGCAACACCTATAGGACGTTCAGCTCAACATAGGGAGATAGTGTACAGGTTCCAGAATAAGAGAGAAATGTTCTTCAGACACAGAGGTATGTCTCTAGGCCCTGACATATGGTGTAGAGCTCAGGACTCAGCAGTGGCAGTACCCACAGCAGTATCTAATCCCCAAAATAGAGGGCAAACACCTAGGCTCTCATCACAGGAATATGCACTTGTCCCAGGCAAAGAAGGCAGCAAGGAGATCTCAGTGGCTTTGGGCAGTGGAGTGGGCATTGGGGCAAGCTCCAGTGATAGAGTGGGTAGAGGGGGAAGTGATGCAGGCCCCAGTAGAGTAGGTACTGACATGAGTAATAGCAAAGGTAGGCCGATCATAACCTTTTGTTCACTGTAATCTGGAATAAATGGAGTCCCTCTAAATTATTGCCGGTATAGTACTAGTGGTGATTAAATGATTCCTTCACAGAGAAGGCTTGGAGGACCAATGGGTGGTATAGTTGGAGTGACTTACTTTCTGTTGACAAGAGAATGGTAAAAATGGCCAACTGTCCCCCCAAAAAATAAGCAGGGAGGTCCCTCAGGAAGATTCTCACTATCTTGATATTAAAGTTGTCCAGCAATGGGATGACCTTAAGTCATGGAATGTCCTCTAGAAGAGCTTTTGGATCTTGTCATCACTGTACATGAGTGGATGGAGCTGGATAGGAATTATATAAGTCATGGAAACTACGTTGGTTTTTCCTTAAAAAGTATTGACACCCAACTCAAATTTGAAATAACTCAGGGAACTTATACTTGGGTTATTGGAATAGCTCCCTAGTGGTCTAAATATAAAAGTCAGCCCACAATGAGAGAGGAGTGGTTTTTTTTCTCAAGCTACAGCAGACTCCATCATAGACAACACAGAGGCAAATAAGCTGCACTCAACTAAATTAATTCTATTTGCTTTCTAAGTATCCTTTTCCTGCTGTGGCTAAGAGAATTTTTTATTACCTCTTAGATAATCTAGGAATACTTCATTTCATTATGATTCTGAACTAGAAACTGCAGAATGGCCTGGATCATGCCTGCCCTGCAATAGGAGGCTGCTACATTAATCCAGTTGGGTAGTAATAAGGGACTCAGTGAAATAGCCTGCTAGTGGAAATCGAGAGGAGAACATGGATTCAGGAGATATTGTGGATATAAAATCAACAGGATGTGTTAACTAGATATAAGAGATAAGGGAGAGGAAAGCATATGAAATAGCATCAAGACTTTGATCATGGGTTAACTACTAGCAGAATAGTCAAGATGGAAACAGAGGTAGTTTCTAATAGTGTAAATAATACACTCAATTATGAACATAATTATTTTTACATGTTAGTGGAACACTCAGGCAGAAATGTCTTAAAGGCAAGACAAAATGTAAGTGCAGAGCTTGGAAGAGTTATCAAGGTTGAGACAAAATAGAGGTGACAATTGAATCCTGTTGACATGTATGTGTGTGTGTGTGTGTGTGTAAATATATATATACATATATATGTATAGTGATGACAATTGAATTTATGTATCTCTCTATATAAAGATAACGATTGAAGTCATGGAATTGAAGGAGTATGTCCATGAGAATGTAGAGAAAGAAGAGGATCAAAGATAGACATTTGATCAGGTCTGTGCTTTGGCAGTTGAATAAGTCAGGGAGACCTAGACTTAGAGAATTTGGGGAAAGTTGAAGAGACAACAAAAGAAGCTCTTAGGGTACAGCCTGTCTTTGTTTTTAGCACTGGTATGCCCAGCACTTAGCAGAGTGCCTGGCAGATAGTAGGCACTTAATAAATGTTTATTGGCTGGCTACACTACATCAAAATCTCATTTGTACTCATAATCCTGTATCATATGAAAGAAACACCTGACTCAACATCTGAAGGCAGTTATAGAACCATTAGCATTTCTTTGTTAAAAAGAAAAAAGAGGAAGATAATTGGTAGATGTTCTCAGAGCACCTGATAAACATGTTAAAATTTTACAGAAATACTTTCGTGACAACAGGCATCACTTCACCTTGCAACATTCAAAACTGACAACTATAGGTAAATAGATACAAACTATAGAACTAATTAAATATAACCGAAAGTAGTGAAACCCCAGGTAGTCTATGAAACATCTAAGATCCAAGAGTTTAATCAAAACATCCAGAGGAAACATCTACATGAACTCAACCAGCAACATGCTGACAAAAACATCATCAAATAAGTGACTGAATTATGCAGATTCATTTATGAAAATAGAGGAGTTTATGACGGTCAATTAATTTGTCAGCAAGCATTTATTAGAAGCTTACTTTGTGCCAGACACAACATAGATGCTAAGTACCCAGAAAAGCAAAAATGCAGGCCCTTCTCTAAAGGGGCCACAATCTAATAGGGGAGATAATATGCAACAAATTGAAAATGAGACATACAGTCTAAATGGAAAGTAATTTCAAAGAATGTAGAGGGGGAAATGGAGTACTAGGGGAGGGGGAAGTGATCAGTGGAAGCCTTTTAAGGAAGATGGGCTTTCAGCTGAGCCTCGAAGTTAGACAGGAAATCCAGAAAATGGAGGTGAGGTAAAAGTTCATTCCAAGCTTGGGAGATAGCCAATGAAAATGCAGAGTTAGAAGATGGAAACTCCTTTGTAAAGAATAGCAAGAAAGGCCAGTGTCTCTAAATCATACAATGTGGGGGTGGGGTGGGGGAAGAATTAATGTACGGAAAGACTGGAAAGGTCAGAAAGGATTGTAAAGAGCTTTAAATGTCAAAGTGAGAACTTTCTATTTGATCCTGAAGGTGATAAGGAGCCACTGGAGTTTACTGAATAGAGGCAGGGCAGAGGTTCGGAGAAGGTTACCATGATCAGGTCTGTGTTTTGGCAGCTAAATAAACGGTGAACTAAGGTGGGAACAGATTTGCTTCCTAGAGACCAATCAGAAATCTATTGCAATAATCCAGGCATAAGGTGGTGAGGGCCTTAATCAAGGAATTTGGTGTGTGGTTGGAGAGATGGGGATATATATAAAAAAAATGTTTAGATGGTAGAAATAACAATAATTGGGAACAGATTAGATAAGTGGAATGAGAGTGAGTGAGGGGTCAAATGTGGCACCCACATTGCAAGCTTGGGTGACTAGGATCCATATGGTGCTCTCAAAACTGATAAGAAAGTTTATAAAAGGGAAAGGCTGGAATAGAGGGGAATCATGAGTTCTGTTTGGACATACTGAATTTAAGGTGTTTCCAGAATATCCAGTTTGAGGTGTTCAAAAGGCAGTGAAGGATTGGAACTCAAGAGAGGTTAGGGCTGGGTCAAAAGATACAATTTGTACCCTAAATTTTGACTGGTGAGTCTTTTTTAAAAACCACAATACAGGAGCAGTCAGATCCAAAACATATAGTTTAGAGGTAGTCAGCTCCCTGCTCGATTTACCTGCAAAGGAGCATAGATGCAAGTCAGATCAGGAGGCATAGACCACTGAAGAAGAAAGTATCCAGGAGGAGTGACTTGTAGCAACCAGAATACACTGTGCTGACCACTGGGAACAGGGGATTTTGAGTTATTCTACCTGTTCTGAACTGAAAGCAATTGAGAGAGCATCAGTAACTTTGAAGAGAACAGCTTCAGTTGAATGATGAAGTTTCAGAATCCATGTTACAAAAGGTTTAGAAGAGAGAGGAGAAAAAAAGTGGAAGCATCATCTATAGGTGGTTTTCTCTGAAACAAGGAAGAGAAGAGAAACAGAACATTATGTGAATGGCTCCAATTTTTCTTGTGAAATATGAATCAAAATCCTCGGCTGAAATGGTAGGGAAAGTCAGTACCCTGGGTGGCTTGAGGAGTACTGAAAAGCTTGGAAAAGCCTCTGACATGAATGGGATAATAAATTGATTAGAAAGGTATAATAGGGTTGCCTTGTTGCAGTGAGGGTCCAGTCAGGATTACATAACATAAATTTGTAATATAGGTAGTGTGTCCAGTTTTGTGGTTTTCTCTAGCTCCATTCAGCAGCAAATAGAGATTTGGGATCAATTTACTGCAACAGGAAATTACAGAATGTTTATCCTTAAGAACTGGGCTTATCGATCTATAAAGATTATACAAAGAGGTCTATCATATCTGCCTTTTCTAAAATTCTATTTACCTCCTTAACTTCTTTCTTATTTATTTTGAGGTTAGATTTATCAAGTTCAGAAAGGGGGAGGTCGAGGTCTCCCAATATTATAGTTTTGCTGTCT
>CM053622.1:438620761-438650980 GCA_028646595.1 Phalanger gymnotis
GTGCAGGCATGGTTATATTGTGCTCTGCCTCATTGGAGGAAACACACCAGTAAATGAAATCACAGATCTATCTAAATATTTTAAGTATCAGAGTAAATATAAGAATGTGGGACAAAACCAAGGAGAATCAGCTTGGTATGGTATAACCCAGTGCCAGTTCAGAAATTGAGACTTCAAATCCTTTCCCCAACAACAATAGTAGTTTATGACTTTGGACAATCCACCTGACTTCTCCAAGACTCAGTTTCCTCATCTGTGGAAACAGGATAATAGCACTTGCACTACTTACCTTACAGAGATGTAAGAAAAGTGTTTTGTCAGCCTTCAAGTGCTATGAAAGAAGTGGGAGACCTTGGCTTTTTTAAGCATCCTGGGCCATCTACAGTAGTCCTGATCTATATCTACCCACTGGATTCAGATGGCTCTGAAGGAGAAAGGAAGGCTGGTGACTTTGTTCAGCCATCCCTCACTTAAATCAATTCAATTGCAAGTCATGTCATCATCTTCCTGATGTCATGGTCCTCTTTGAGAACAAAAGACAAGCCACTAACACAGCTATACAAGCATGAGTTCTTAATAAGGACAGTAAAACAGAAAAAAAAAAAACTCTGAAGTGAGCTCTTTTCGGTACCATTATAGATAAGAGAGATATAGCTAGGAACAAATGACGGAGATATGTACAGACCTGTGTGATCACACATCTCTAATTCCTCACTTGCTTATCAATGAGAAGAGTTTGGGGTACATAGGTATAGCAAGTGTTTAAAAAAATTCTTGTATCACTTGCCTAAGAATATTTGCCACATAGTATAAATTTAGGCATGTATGCATGTGTGTATGTACATGTATTTTAAATATGTATCTATGTACATGTGTCTATATATATGCTATATATGTATACATATGTGTATGTTTGTGTGTGTTTTCCGTTCAGGCTATTTTTCAGAACAGTTCTTATAAATGGCGTATTTGTTCCAATGTGTTTTAAATCTATAACATTCATAATACAAAGCCAGAGGAGGGATAATAAAGCAATGTTTCATTGAATCCAGGATATCATTGGTGTGCTTCAGTTTACCCACCTAACCTTCAATATGAGGATGTTTCTTCCAAAGATGCACTCTGAAACCAATCAACAGTGTGTCTGCCCTTTCTTTTGACTCTTCACTTGTCTATTTTCTCCTATAAATTTATCATAGCATATTGGAGGCTTTCCTCATGCTCTTTTAACATTACAAAGTCGCCTTTTTATTTCCACATGATCAGCCCATCTTTTATCATGTATTTAAATAAATACGAAGAAATATTTGATGAGATTTTTTACACCATTTCTCCCACATAATTTCTTCTTGTAATTTGCTACAGTCTGCCATGCGCCTAAGGATCAATATTTAGGAATTGTGGGATGGATGGACATAGGTTTGTTTGTATTTTTCTTTCCTGTATGTGGCATTTTTTTTTGTGATGCCTGATAAGAATTGGGTTTGGTTAGTTCAATTTAAGGTAAGTAAAGGAAGTCATAGCAGCATAGGGTCATAGATCTAAAGCTGGAAGATACCTTAGAAAGTATCTAGTCCAGCCTCTTTATTTTACAGAAAAGGAAATTGAGACCAACTTGTAAAAAAATATCACTTGTGAAAAAATTTGAAAATGAAGTGGCAAATTAACTAAGGAGAGAGATATTTCAAGATGTAAGTTCTTAAGGTCAAAGACAATACTGTTTTGTCTTTGTAGTCTCAGTGTCTTAGCATATAGTAGAAACTTTAAAATGTGTTTAAGTAAACTAAAGATCCACTATATATCTGTAATAGTTCTGGAAAAAAATAAAATAATGCTTTCTGCGAGTGTGTGTGTGTGTGTGTGTGTGTGTGTGTGTGTGTGTGTGTGTGTGTGTGTGTGTGTGTGCTTGTGTGTGTATGAGTTTTGGCCCTGCTGCAGAAGTGGCCTCCTATTTTGTAGACAGTTGCATCAATGTCATCTGGAGCCATGTTTAACCTTCAATGGCAGGAAGGAATCACCACGAACACATTGTGGAACACATCCAGGATGCCAGGAGAGAAGTGATGCTCATCTCAGTAGAAAGCAATTCTGCCAGACAGGACATTTTCAGAGGATGGATGATAGCAGGATATCAAAGTGAGTTAAAGTGAGTAGACCACAAGCTGAGTGAGCAAAAGAAATACTTTGAGGACATACTGAAGGGCATCTCCAAGAAATGCTAGAAAATTTGTAAAGTACACAGGACAATTTAACAAAATCAACATGAAATTAATACACAGTTGACATGAGGTTAGCACACCACATGTGGGGTGATTTTGGGGGGATATATAGGTCACATAGAAGAGCAGAATGACAGATGCACTTTAAAAGACACATAGAATCACAGATGTACAGGGGGGAAGGAACTTGGGGAGCAAACTTCATCATTTGAAGAATGAAGAAACTGAGCCTCAGTGTGAAATGACTTGCTTAGGGTCACAGAAGTATTAAGTAGAAGAGCAAGGCCAAGTCATCTGATTGCAAATTCATCCCTTAAAAGTCTTCCCATGGTCATCCAAGCTTTTCAGTTACATCTGCAGATCTGCTGTCCTTTTAGCAATCTCTTACTGGCTGTCCTTGAGAAATAATGAGATCACAGAGAATAAAGGAACATCAAAAAAGTCATTAACACTCCCTTACCTCTGTTAGTGCATAATCATCTAAAAGGGGTCACAACAGCTTTGTGGAGGAAGCAAAAGTCAATTCAATAACAGCAATTTGTTGAAAATTCAAACACGCAGGAATTTAGCAAAGAAAAAGAAAATATTTAGAGTAGTGAATTAAAAGCGAATATAGTGTAGATAATCTTCACAAGGGTTAATTTACATAATGATAATTAAGAATTGAATATATTTCAAATAGAAGGTGTGTGAGTTACCCATGTTGGTTATGTATGTACCTGCTTGCATTTGTCTAAATGCAGATCATAAGACTGCATGAATAAATTTCTCCGGATTCTTGCCTAAGATTGCTGCCTGGAGGAGAGTTGGAGAAGTCAGTCACATGTTTGACTTTGATATCAGAGAGTATATTGTACTAGAATTATATAGATAGACAGTGACAGAGAGAAACAGAGACAGAGGCAGAGACAAAGACATAGAGACAAACGGAGAGAAACAGAGACAGACAGATGCCCTTATATCACCCAAAGGAAAATTCCCTTAAGTCTCTAGGAAGGTAAACTGGCAATCAGGGTCATGTTCAGGAACTAGCTGTCTTGAACATGTCTACCCTCCCAAACCTATTATCTTTCTCTCCAAATTTCTTTTCTAATAGGGTTTGGAACCACAATATCCTCTCTTCGGGGGGGAAAAAAAACTATATATCTTCTCTCAAATTCTCCCACCAATTCTATACCTCACACAGGTCATATTAAATAATCATTTTCTCTACCGACAAGGAAAGTCCCATGTAAGCAACAGCTCAAAAAATACCTCAGGATTTTGAAACATGGGTTACAGTGCAACATAGTTTTGTTATCCTTCTATGGAATCAGTGTGCTTTAGGAGATACTTTCTTGGATTTGAAATCTGGAAGGCCAAGTTCAAATCCCACTTCTGACAGTTACTAGCTATGTAACCAAAAGCAAGTCACTTAACCTTGTTCAGTCTCAGGAAACTTTCTAAGACCACAAATCATAAAGGAGTTGCAGTCTTCAAAGTGGAAAGAGTTAAGACACTAGAAAAATAGCATTCCCACACTTTTTACATTATTGATGTAATAGTAAAGCTAATCTTTGTTTTCTGACAAAATTAATAAGCATATAAAGAAGTCTATATACATGAGTGGAATGCTTATAACTTAAAAGGCATGTCTTGCATTATTTATAATGTATTATATATTTTGTTTCATTTTGAAAAAATCATAAACAATGAGATTTTTAAAACTACAGAGACATGCTTCCATTTAAGGACCATTTGAACTTTAACCTGAAAAAAAAGATTCAAAGATTTTTCTGCCTAAATCTCTCTATCAGAATGTGTTTCAAGAGTTTAACACAATGTCTTTCTGTTCTCTTCCCTGATAAGAACTTGGGAATTAACTTTCTGCCTCTGAAAAGCTCTCATCAGAGTGGCTAATGAATCATTCTTTACTGGCCTAGCTTCTGGAGCAATCTGTTCACATTCTCAAATGCCTTCTGCAAACTGAATGTCAACTTTCTGAAAGACATTCATCCATCAATGTCCTTACTCTCCAGGTTTTACAGGCATTCGGGAGTTAAAGAAAATATTCTTTGTAAGTACCAGTAATACCTCAGCCCTACAGCAAGACTAGTTCTGTCCCACAATCAACTTTTCTCCACAGGGAAGCTGACAGACGGTATATTTGCCTTTTGGTTTACTCTCTTCATATTAAGTGAAAGGGGATTGGAAAGCAGTATGGCCATTTCTTCACATGAACATCATGACTCCAAAAATTCATTATTAAGATACAATTATCCTCCATCCCTATGATAATTTTTAACATACCAAGTAAATTAGCTTTGATAAGTATTCAGCATTCTCTCACTAAGGCAGTACCTAGATATAACCTAGAAGGAGAAACGTTATCATCATAAGGATTGGGTTTTTTTGACTTATTTATAAGTAGTGGTATACTAATAAGTGTTTAACAACCAGCTCTCCAGGGAAAACATGTATGTACAACACACTTTTAAGTTTATTTGCATTTTAACATTTTCTCCATCATTTTTTAAATTCTAGATTATCAACAAACCAATAAATCAAACTCTGAATTTTAGTTTTCCAATTTCCAAATTGTACATGCTTATACTGAAAATTGCTCTAGGAAAAAGCCAGCACACCCCTGTCTATGATATGTCAAACTTACATATCAGGTAACATCAAGGAATTAAAAACTAAAATGTGAGCATGAGGAGAAAGATATTTTTAGAAGCATATTTTCAGTGCTCAGTATAGCAGCAGACCTTCTTATTCCACAATGGTCACCTACAACCCCCAACACGCCAGTAACCATGTCAAAGGGACCCACATTTGGCATTGATCTTGGTACCACTTATTCCTGTGTGAGAATCTTCCAACATGGCAAAGTGGAGGTCATTGCTAATGATGAAGAAAATAGGCCCACCCCAAGCTAAACCACCTTCACCAACACAATACATTTAATCAGTGATGCTGCAAAGAATCAAGTTGCAGTGAACTCCACCAATACGGTCTTTGATGTTAAACATCTGATTGGTCACAGGTTTGATGATGCAGTTGTATAGTCAGACATGATGCATTGGCCTTTCATGGTGGTGAATGACACAGGCAGACCTAAGATCTGAGTACAATACAAAGGGGAGACCAAAAATTTCTATCCAGAAGAAGCATCTGTCACAAAAGTTGTCATCACAATACCAGTTTACTTCAATAATTCCCAACATCAGGCCACCAAAGATGCTGGAACATTGATGGTTTCAATGAATCATCAATGAACTCACAGTACAGCTATCTCAGATTGGCTGTTTTTATCTCAGCTCTATCATGATGGCCATAACAGCCATAATGGCTCTCTCTCAGCATTTCTTGTAACACACTTTCCTTTTTCTCTCAGTAAGCTCCTCCCACCACATGTGACTTAAGCTTCCTGTGATGTAAGCAGGTCACATGGCCTATTAATGGGTGAGAAATATCTTCAAATCTAAATTGCTATTACAGAAGTCAAATCCATGACTGGGGACACCCACTTGAGTGGGGAGGACTTTGACAGCTGCATGGTCAACCATTTCATTGCTGAGTTCAAAGGCAAGGACAAAAAGGACATCAGTGAGAACAAGAGGCTGTCTACTGTCTGCTCACCAACTGTGAATGTACAAAGTGCATCCTTTCTTTCAATACCCACTCCAGTATTAAGATTGACTTCCTTGATGAAGGTATCAACTTCTATTCCTCTATCAACCATGCCCATTTTGAAGAGCTGAATGCTGACCTCTTCTGTGGCACAATGGAATCTATGGAAAAAGCCATGAGAGATGCCAAGCTAGAGAAATCACAAATTCATGACAACGAGGCCAGATCCCCTGAATCCAGAAACTTCTGTGGGACTTCTTCAATAACAAGGATCTCAACAAGAGTATCAATCCTGATGAGACTGTTGCTGCCTATGGTGCAGCTGTCCAGGCTGCAATCTTCTCTGGAGATAAATCTAAGGATGTACAAGACTTGCTGCTGTTGGATGTCACTCCTCTTTCCTTTGGTATTGGCAAAGTTATGACAGTTCTGATTAAATACAATACCACCATCCCCATCAAGCAGACACAGACATTTACCACCTACTCAACCAACCTGGTGTGCTTCTTCAGGTTTATGAAAGTGAGAGAGCAATGACAAGGGATAACTTGCTTGGCAAATTAGACTTCAGAAGAATCCCCCTGTCCCCAGGGGTATTCTTCAGATTGAAGTAAGATTTACCATTGAAAATGGCATCTTCAATATTTCTGCCATGGATAAGAGGACAAGCAAGGAGAATAAGATCACCCTCACCAATGACAAAGGTCATCTAATCAAAAAAGACATTGAGCATATAGTCCAGAAGGCTGAGAAATACAAGGCTGAATATGAGAAGTAGGCAAGGTGTCTGCCAAGAATTCTCTTAAATCTTGCACTTCCAATATGAAGGCTACAGTAGAGGATGAGAAACTCCAAGGCAAAAATGGTTATTAAAACAGAAAATCCTTGACAGATGTAATGAAACAGTCAACTGGATAGATAAGAACCAGACTGCTGAGAAAGAAGAATGTGAGCATCAATGGAAAGAATTGGAGATGGTCTGCAACCCCATCACTAATAAGTTGTACCAGAGTGCAGAGGGCATGACATGAAGCATCCCTGGTGGGTTCCCAGGAGGTGGAGCAGCCCTATCTGGAAGTGTTACTTTTGAAGCCACCATTGAAGAGGTCAATTAAACTTACCAGAAGAAAAAGCATTCCACACAGCTTTCCAAAAATTTAAAAACTCAAATTTGTAGCCAAGGCAGTAGGAGTTTAAAAGTAACATTTAAACTATGGTGTAAATCTGGAAATTCTAAATAATTTAATGTGTTCAGAAGGAGAAAAGTGAACAACATTGCACTTTATCAGTACTGTCAACAAGTAGAAATGCAATTCTTGTCCTGGAGAATAAAATCTATTAAAAATTGGCACCATAAGAAAAAGCTTATTTAGAAATGTGAAATCACTGAACTATTTATTGCTTTATTACCCAGTATCTTCCTCAGAATGCACATTCTGCTGGCTAATACAATTCTTTGTTTTACCAGGATCTTTCAGACAGAAGAGGAACTAAGTGAGTTTTAAGGGGACAATGTTGATGTTGTGGGGCGGGGAGAGGAGGAGAGGGAGTTCTTTCCTCTAGCCTTGGAAGAGAAGTGAGGAAAAGGGGTAAAAGAAAATATTGAGCCATGTTTAATCACAGGGTTCAATAAGGGGATTCAAAGAAAAAAAAGGGATGGGAGGCAGGTAACTTAGCTGGAATTATAGCCACAAATGGGGCTCCATTGTTGCAGTAACAATTCTCTCCAGCTAGAATCTTCTGAGCTACAAGAAAGAATCTTACTAATGTATTAAAAAAAAAAAAACTTCCCAAGTCAACCCAATCAAGCTAAAACAATTAGGAGAAAAGAGGCTTGGTAAATTTAAGGCTTCATTCCTCTGGGTCAGTTAGCTGAGATGACTTTTCTTCCCACTGTATTCTCCACCAGAAGAGTCACCAGGACCATTCAACCACGACTTAGAAAAGGAGCAAAAGAACTGATTAGAGAAAGGAAAGCTGTGCTTCTGAGGCAGAGTGAAGAGTACATAAGAGGAGTTCCATGAATACAAAGATTGGGGCCAGCTAAGAGAAAGTACCAAGTTTTCTTGTAAAGCCTAACTAATAAGTGAGATCTTTCCTATTTTTTTCTTTTCATCAGCTTTGAGAATCTAAATGCAATTTTAATTATTTCTTTCTATATCTTTTATTTAGCATAATTTCATGCATTATTAATGCATTGAAGATATACCTGTAGTTCAATTTTCATTTAAAAATTTACATATTTATATGTTATTTCATTTTCTTCAGCCGTTTTTGGTTAAAGCTAAACTTAGTTCAACATTGTTATTTTGTGGAAGAAATATTTTTTATAGAATTTTTAAATTTCTCATTTGTGTTATTGGATTTTTAAATCTTGAAATGTAATTAAATGTTTCTTTTTTAAGTACACTTTTATTTTTCCTTTATGTTGTTTTATTTTCCCTTTCTTTCATTGAAGTTTTTGTTTGGATTTTTGCTTTGAATGCTATTACTATTTTTGTATTGTATTTGTTTCAGTTTTATTTTTTTTTTCCTTCTCTAGGTACCTGCATTCATTTTGCCTAATTTATTTTTGTTCTTCATTTGTTCAGTCATATCTGATTCTTTATGACTGAATGGACCATAGCACATCAGGCTCTTCGATTCTCCATTATCTCCCGAAGTGTGTCCAAGTTCATGTTTGTTACTTCTACAATATCTATCTCATCCTCTGCCACCCCCTTCTCCTTCCTTCAGTCTTTCTCAACATCATGGCCTTTTCCAATGAGTCCTGCCTTCTCATTATGAGACCAAATTATTTAAGCTTCAACTTCAGTGTTTGTCCTTCTAATGAACAGTCTGAATTAATTTCTTTAAGTATTGACTGATTTGGTCTCCTTACTGTTCAAGGGACTCTCAAAAGTCTTCTCAAGCAACACCATTCAAAAGCAACAATTCTACAGTGCTCAGCTTTCCTTATAGTCCAGCTCTCACAGCCATACATTTCTCCTGGAAAAACCTTAGCTTTGAATATTTTTATGGCAAGCAAAGTGGGACTTTTTACTCTTTTTCCTTTGGAATACTTCTCAGCACTGAGGCAATCAAGTGCCTTTGATTGAGTCTTGCCTTTGTTTCAATAGTCTTTGTCTGAATCAGGAGTCCTTGATGACCTGCTTAAGTCACAAGAAAGCCTAAATCACATGAGCTTGAATCACATGGTTGTAATGCCCTCTGACCCTGAAGAAGTATACATATATATACTCTGAGATTAGCATTTTGTTTTGGGGGTTCACTCATTAGAAGACTGTTCCTGTGATTTGGCCATATGAAACTTTGGGTAGCCATTAAGGAGTGCTCCTGGCTTTAAAAACCCAGTTGGTGCTTCTCTCTCTGGTAACTATATAATATATATATATATAATATATATATATATATATATATATATATATATACACAGCCATGGTCAGACAAAAGCCTGTTTGTTGATTTGTGTTATTTTCTCTGTTTGTATTTGCTCTGAAGTTCAGGATGCTGACTTTTCCCCTTGAACTAAGTTAATGATATATGTATGTTTAATTAAAGTGAGATTATAAACCCCTTAAAGTTGCTTTCCTTAGAAAAGTAGATGAAAGAACCTGTGCTAGCAGCTCTCTTGTGTGCGGGTGTTGTTCATCCTCCACAGCAGCTGCCAGTAGCATTGTTGCTACAACTATGCAGAAATTTGTCAGAAAGACGATGTCTCTACGTTTTACTATGCTGTCTAAATTTACCATAGTTTTCCTTCCAAACATCAAGCAGGTTTAAATTTCATGGCTGCGGTCACTGTGTACAGTGATCTTTGAGCACAAGAATATAAAATCTAATCCTCCTTCCATTTCTTCTCCTTCTATTTACCAGGAAGAGATGCAACCAGTCACCATGATCTTAAGGGTTTTTTTTTTTGTTTTAATATTAAGCTTCAAGTGAGCTTTTATACTTCCTTCTTTCACCCTCACCAAGAGGTTTCTTAATTCTTCCTCACTTTCTGCCATCTGAGTATTATCATCTTCCTATCTGAGATTATTGATATTTCCTCCCTAAAATCTTAATTCAGGTTTTTGATTTGTCCAGCCTGACATTTCCACATGACATATTCTGCATATAAGTTTTAAAAAATGAAGTGACAATATACAGCCTTGTCGTACTCCTTTCTCAGTCTTAAACCAATTAGTTGTTCCATATTGCCTAACTTGTTTCTTGATCTGCATGCAGGTTCCTCAGGAGACAAGAAAAATGATCTGGTACTCCCATCTCCTTAAGGACTTGCCACATTTTGTTGTGACTCACGCAGTTAAAGGTTTTAGGGTACTCAATGAAGCAGTAGTAGTGTTTTGTTTTGTTTTGTTTTGTTTTTCTGGAACTCTCTTGCTTTCTCCATAATCCAATGAATGTTGGCAATTTGGTCTCTAGTTCCTTTGCCTCTTCAAAAACCAGACTGTATTTCTGATAATTCTTAGTTTACATATTGCTGAAGCCTAGCTTACAGAATTTTAACCATAACTTTGCTGGTGTGTGAAATCTGCATAACTGTTGGGTAATTTGAACATTCTTTGGCATTGCCCTTCTTTAGGTTTGAGATGTAAACTGATCTTTTCCAATCCTGTGGCCACTATTGAGTTTTCCAAATTTGCTGGCATATTGAGTACAGCCCTTAAACAACATCATCTTTTAAGACTATAAAAAACTCAGCTGTAATTCAAGCACCTCCAGTAGCCTTATTTTTAGCAGTGTTTCCTAAGGCCCATTTAATTTAACTCTCTAGTATGCATGGCTCTAGATCATGGGGAGGAGGGAAGGGAAGGGAAGGGGAGAAAATTTAAAACTCAAAAGCTTGTGGAACTGAATGTTGTAAACTAAAAATAAATAAATTTTTTTTTTTTTTATGAAAACAAAACCTTGCTATTCTCTGGAGTTCTGTTGGGCATATCTTTCCCTTTCTCCTTTACTTTTTGCTTTCCCTCTTTCCTCAGCCTAATATATGCAGCATCTTTATTTTTCATTTCCACACAAATGCTATCATTTGAGGTTGCTAAGTGGAACAGTATTCAGGGGGTATGCTAGAGCCAGTTCAAACTGGCTCACAATAACTTATTATTAAATTGTCACTGTGAGAATTTTTATCCAAAAATCAGACTATTTCTCATTGATTTCTTATTTTATTGATTTCCAGATTTAAGAAAGTTATCAAGAAAATATTAATAATGCAGATTAAATTTGAAAATGTTCCCTGTGTACATTTTTATTTTTTGGAGAACCAGTTATTAAACATATATAAGCATAGCATACCTCTGAGTGTTATTTAATTGCCTCTTGGTGGGCAAATTGGTTGCTGGTGCTCTTCTTGTTGGTAATTTATATAGTTGCTAAACTATTTCTTGCTACCTGTAAATCATTTAGATCACTGATTTAAAATGGGTGTATAATATAAGTTTGATGAGTTGAGTTCCCAGATGCATTGGTTCTTCTCTGGGAACTATTGTGATTTGGTCAGACAGATAAGAAGTCTATCTGTTGATTCGTGTTTATTTGCTCTGTTTACATAATGTATGTTTGTAATTTGTTTGTATTTGCTCTGAAGTTCAAGGTGCTGGCTTTTTCCTCCTGAACAAAGTGAGTTATATACTTATGTTTGATTAAAGTGAGATTGTTAACTCCTTAAAGTTACTTTCCTTAGTAAAGCAGATCAAAGAAATTGTGCTAGCAGCCTTCTTGCTGTTGGTCTTGTGTTGGTCTTTCATGTCAACAGCTGCTGCTAGCCAAATTGTTGTTACAAGGTGCTTAATAAATCTTTATTAACTGATCGAGTTAGAATAGTTTTCCTTCAGTGATTGAATATTGGCTTTATGGATTAATAATTTTTTGAATGAGTGTGGCATTTGAAAAATAATGTCGTCTTTTGGATATCAACATGGGGGCACTTACATTTGGCTTAGACATTGGCTTTACAAAAGGTGAAAACTATGAAAGTCTTGAAGGACATAGAAAAAGAATTGTGAGATGAGATAAGAACAGTACACTAAAGATGTGCCCTGCATTACCAGGCCAAATATTGACTCAAAAATACCTGCCAAAATCCCAATAGTACATGATACCTAGGATTTGACTTTCAATCTTACATCTGAAGTAGAAAACTTCTGTTTAAAAAAAATGTGACATTAATAAAGGAGTAAAGGATATGATACAGTGTCATAGTTAAGGTGTAAAATCAGAGCTATACTGGGAAACTGACTTGTAGATAAGGTTGAGACGAGATTCCTGACATCAGAAACAGACACTTCATTTGTGAGCCATCTCATATTCTTTATGCCAGAAACAGAAGCATTACCTGTGCCTAGACAGAGGGCTATTTCCACTAAATCAGAGCAATGATATGTGAGAAGAGCTAAAGCTAATTTCATTACAGTGGAAAGTGATAAACCACCTTATCAAGTGGGGGCTATGCCTCCTGAATCAAACGAAGAAACATCTGTGAACAAGTCTCGGAAAGGCTACCTTGTAGACAATAAAAAGAATCACAAGATAGAATTTTTTCTCAGGCTACAGAAGACTCTATAGAAGTCTGGACTAGGCATGCAACAGAGTTATCAAAAAGCTGGTAGGTATCAGACAGGGAAAAAATAAATTTTCTCATGGCAAATGTCAAGACACCCCCTGCGTTTCACTATTTGTAGGACCAAAAGGAAAGAAACCTTGGAATCGTGTAACAAGAAAGCTTAAAACAAAGTCAGTCATTCTATGGCTCTTACTTAATGGATGAAATGGTTCTTTCAGCATTTGATCATATCATTTAGGATAAAGATTCATCATAGCAATTTGTGGCTTGGGTGGTTGAACTCATTAAGACAAGAAAAGAGAAAACTGGTACCTCAGGAAAACTCAGGCATCCCTACAGTGATTCAAGCTACACAGGGCTAGACAGTTGGCTTACTTAAAGAGTATCTCTAAATAATACTATAGAAATGCAACAAGCACAGCCTTGTGACAAGTTAGAAAATCATATGAAATCATATACAGAAATAATAGCAGGGGGAGCTAGGTGGAGCAGTGAGTAGAGCACTGGCCCTGGAGTCAGGAGGACCTGAGTTCAAATCCAGCCTCACACATTTGATTACACTTACTATGTGATCTTGAGGAAGTCACTTAACCCCAATTGCTCTGCCTTCCTCCCTCAAGAAAAAATAAATTTAAAAAAAGGTTATAAAAAAAAGAAATAATAGCAAAGGTGTGACAAAATGCCCTCTCTCATAAGTGCACAACCCTGTGGTGGTTTGGGATGTGGGAAACCCTGAAACATAAGGGGTCAAGGAGTCTTCCTGGAGTCCTCAAGCCTTCTTTCAGTGAGAGTAGCAAAGTTTATTGCAATACCAGTATGGCAGGCAAGATTCATAGTAAATCTGCAGTTTGATGAGAATACACCCGAAAAGGGAAAAAAGGGTCAGTGATAAGATCCTGATGGGATTAAGGAGTGGTAAATAGCCTAGAATGGGTCAAGTACAGACAATGGAAGGAGTTAAGTGGTAGGAGAACCACAGTGAAAGGGCAGTTAAAGGGATTATTGAGTATCCAGGTGGGCTGGGATGGGCCAGAAGCCTCAGGTGAACCACCAGGGACTGGGTTGTGTGGGAAAGTTAAGGGACTAGACTGCTTTCGAAGACATGTCTTTTCCTTTTAGGGGTCCAGGTCCCATCACCACATCAACAACCATCTACCTTAGCAATGTTTTGTCATATATAGTCCACAGAAAGGAAGCAAGATCCACACTGTAGGTTCAAAGTCAGCTGAAAACTCACAGAAAATCTGATGAAAGGTGAACAACTGGGCAAAACTATCCTACCTAGAAAACAAGATGAAGTATTAGAGGCTCCACCAGCCTGACTTTCTCCCTCTCCTGATCCCTCCCTCCCTTTCTCTCCCTTTCTCTCCCTTTCTCTCCCTTTCTCTCCCTTTCTCTCTCTCTCTCTCTCTCTCTCTCTCTCTCTCTCTCTCTTCCTCTCTCTCTCTCTCTTCCTTTCTCTGTCTCTCCTTCCTGCTCTAACTACTGATTTTCCTTGCTTACTTTCAGTGCCAACTAAAATTCTGCCTTTTACAGGAAGCCTTCCCCAACCCCTCTTAATTCCAGTGTCTTCTCTATGTCATTTTTTTTCCTTATCTGTCTTGTATATGGCTGTTTATATTTGTTTGCATGTTGTCCCTGACATTAGATTGTAAGCAGGGACTATCTTTTTACTCTTTTTGCAACCCCAACACTTGGCACAGTGACTGAAACATAGTAGGTGTTTAACAAATGTTTGTTGATTAAAATGGAAAACCAAAAAGTCAGAACTATGTGCTGTAATAAATGACCATACACAAGGCCAGTGCTCTCACAAAAAGGATGTAGCTCTGGTGATGCAAAAGCTGAGGGCTATACCACCAGCTTTGGAAAAAGGAGATAGATGCAATGAAGGAAATAGTGTCCATCCTTCCAGGTGGTGAGCACGACCTCATCAACAACTTTTTATGAGTCTTTTCTACCTGAACTCATAGGACCTGATGTAAAAGTAATTCTGAAGATTGACAATGTGAATTTCACTGCCTTCCTATTCATGTTTTGTTTTTCTTTTGTTGCTTTTGTGTTAATATCACATACATAGTGTAACTGTATTAGGTTATTTGCTATCTATAGTTTTGACATTTGTTTATTCGAGTATGTGTTACTTTTCTGCACATTTTGATATTTTGTGGTATAAATTGCTTTACTTTTGCTTTGCTCAAACTGCCTCTCCCCTCACCCCAGGATAAGGGGATCACCTGAAATCTTATCACCACAAAGACTGACTGAACCTTCTCAATTCACCCTCAGATGCCTTTGCCCTCTGATAAGAGGATTTGGAACAGCAACCCTGAGGGTCTTCCCCTCCCATCTTAATTTTTTTTTTTTCTAATTAAAGAAGCCATTCCTTGACTCCCTTCTTAAAAAGGCCTATTCACTGATTGGGCATTACCTCACTCTTAAGTGAGTACATGAAAAGGACTAAGCCTAGAAAGACCAGAGTCTCCCACTGCACCCTGGACCACCCCCAGTCATCCTGATGGATATCTGGTCATTGGATCCAGATGGAAAGTGAAAGTGAGGCTGCTGACTTTGCACAGCCCTCCCTCACTCAGATCAAAGTCAACTGCAAGTCATGTCATCATTTCCCCGATGTCATGGTCTGCTTTGAAAATGAAGGCCAAGCACAACAAGAGGACTGGAGGATGGAGCACTAAACTCCTCCCAAAGCTGTTCTTTATATATGGCTCACAAACTTCCTGTTTACTCCAGTTTTCTATCAGCAGCTCCTCTGCTCCACAGAAAACCCAGCTTTTCAGCTTACTATTGTGTTTATTTTCTCCCATTAGATCATGCCTTGCAGGCAAGGACTAGTCTCTTTTTCTTATTTGTATCCCCTGCACTTAGTGCATAAAAGGTACTTTAAAAATATTTATTGAAATGTATTGAATTTGCTGTTACACATACTTGTTTGTATTTCATGTAGTAAATTGGAAAGAGGACTGATTCTGTAGCTAAAGGACACGGGTTTAAATTTTGCCTCTGAAGCTTACTACCTTTGAGACCTTTGACAAATTACTTCATCTCCTGGAATTATACTATACGTATCTGTAAAATGAGGAAGTAGGACTAGTTGGCTTCTGAGGTCCCTTCTAACTCTAGATTGATCTATGATCTACAGGAATATTGTATATTATTAATTGCTATTATGTGTCCTGTATTTGCTTTAGACCTTTAGTCACTGAAGTCAACTGCCAAATGTTTATTGTATCTGTTTAATTAGACCTATAATCACTGAAGCAGACTGTGCTACGATTATTGCATGTATCATTGATATATATTGGCTGCGAATGGTACTCTAAAGTGACATTAGCTGCGATGCTGAATGAATCATCCTTGTTTTGTTAAGAGTTTATATTTTTCTAATTCTGTGTTGTATAGTCGCAGATATCAAGTGTTTCATAGCTGATTTTTCAAGGTACTGCAAAATTCCTAACTCCAGGGAGCTATGTAACCTCTCTGACAGAGAAGAATTAAGTTCTATTGGCCAGAATGAAATTCTTTTGCTTCTCAAGATCCATGGACTGAAAAAGGACAGAGCAAGTTTCAAAGGCAAAGCATCATTGCTATTCTTTTTTCCCTTCATCCTGTTAAAAAGTTAGAAATGGGGATCAGCAAAGGCATTGGGCACATAATTAGCACTCCAATTTGAGCAGCAATTTAAGGAGAAGGAAAAACAAGAGGCTTCCAAAATGGCTAGTGTTTGAGCCTTAGATGAGTCTTCACTACTTTGGGCACCATTTCCCCCCATCCTAACAGAGCAGCCAGAGACAATACTGAGAGTAACTGATAGAGATCTAATTAAAAATTAAAGTGATATACTTGTATATCCTGAAGTCTCCTTCTATCCAGCAGAACTGATGCTAAATCAAAAGTTTTCCTGTCCTTTAAAATTTGTGTGTATTTTTGTTTAATTACTTAGAACATCAGCTTAGAAAAAAATTTTGATTGATTGTAACTGCTTCTGATTTCTATTTCATCGTCTGTGGATAGGGAGGTGGAAAGGGAGATAGAGACAGTGAGACATTTTTTGCCGGAGAGAGACAGAGAAAAGACACTTCATCTGAATTATAGAGGAGTTTGGGGGTGTCCTTTGGAGATTCCTGTGATGTGTGAAAATCTTACTGATGGTTATATTTTACAAACATCTCAAGTAAAGTAATATTTATCCAGACCTCATAATTACCCTTGAGTATAACTGAGCCATAACAGTGACTTGGGGTGGGGGTAAAGCTTGGTAAGCAGTAGGGTACTTATCTCAGAGGCAATCAAAATGGGACAACGTTGTTCCCACTTCTCCAGAAGTGCTACCAGCCTCATTTGACTCTGAATAACAGAAGAGTAAAGGTACTGGTTGAAAGATAATAATATCCATAGGGATATGAGTTGGGAAAGTGTCTCCACTACCATGAAGGTCAGAGCCAATGAGTATGGAGGATGTAATTTTCCTGAGGCACCGGTAATACAGTGATTGGAGTTCTGGGCCTACAGTCAGGGAGTCCTGAGTTTAAATTTGATCTCCGACACTTACTAGCTGGGTGACCCCAGACAAGTCACTTAAATCTCTGTTTGCCTCAGTTACTTCAACTGTAAAATTGGGATAATAACAGGACCTAGGGGTGTTCTGAGAATCAAATGAGATAATATTTGTAAAAAAAAAAAAATAGTTCTTAACAGAGTGCCTGGCACATAGTAGGTGCTATATAAAGGTTCATTTTCTGCTCTTCCCTTCCCTTCTTGTTAAACTAACAAACTAATTATCAGCCACTGGTGCAAGGTTGTAACCTAATATGAAGATAAACATATTTCAATTATTGAATGAAAACTCTGAAATCACAATTTATATTTCAAACCAGTATTTTGCTTTCACGAATTAAGGAAGCTAAATTGCTTCAGTCTCCATTTCACTAAACAGAGGTAAAATGAAACAATTAGGAGGGAAGGAGTGGAAAGAATGTTCTAATTCTTTCCAAAAATGATTCTTTCCCAAACCTGACAATTCTTTACAACTCACTTTTATGAACCTAAAGGAAATACATATTCATATATGTATATGTATACATATGTAAGCAGACATATATACCTATATAATTAGTTATATAAATGTTATACAAACATGAATATTTATAAATAAATGTTTTGAGTATATATAGTTTTGTGTAAATATAAATATATATACATACGCAATTTTGTTTTCTTGCCACATACTTAAGGATATGTAGTGATACACAATATTCTTCACTTTAAGGTAAAATTTCCAGTCCCCCTTTAGTCTGCTTACTATATGGCCTGTCCCTCCTCTTCCCCCGCCCCATATACCAGCTAAAGAAAAATGCCTTTCACTTTTCCACTTATAAAGACTATTTTAAAATCTCATTCTTATAAAGCATGGAAACCCTTTCAAATTTATTTAGACCCATAAAAATGAGCTACACAAAATTGTCAGAATTGGAAAAGAAATGCTTTTGGAAAGTGGTAGAACATTCTTCTGCCTCATAATTCTATTTTCCTCTGTTTAGCCAAAGGGAGGTGTAGCAATTTAACCTCCCTAATCCAAGAAACTGAAATAGTTTGTAATTGAAATTGTGCTTTCTGAAAGAGTTTCCATGAAATATTTGAAATATGACTATCTTTTAATCATGTTAAATTAAATTGCAAAGGAGTGAATGAAACTAAATTGCTATTACATATGTGTGTTTATAAAATTTTCCTTCCCATGTGTGTCAAGATTCAATATTCTTCACTTTGAGATAAGAGTCCCAGTCCTACTTTAGCCCTCTTACTGGATGGTTTGACAATTGCAAAGAAGTATCTCTTCCACGAAAGAGCTCCCACCTGCTATTCAGAACTCTTGTGTCCCCAAGTCCACCACTGAAGAACAAATAGACACCAGCCTTTTATCATTTCACTGCTGCTAATAGGGTGAAGGATTATCTGCACTGAAAGCCTTCCATGTGTCAAATCTTTCTCCCTAGAGAATCATTCATTTCTCAACAAGCTGAGACTAAGCAATACACTGTGGACAGCAAAAGGATACAAGAGCAGTAACAGGTGAGGGTGCTTTGAATCTCATGAGATTCATTTTTTTAACCAGAACAACATTAATCTCAACTGTGCAATTCAGCATTTCCGAGCATAATCTGCTTTCATCAATGCAAAATTGCACCAGAATAGATTACACTGCATGCAGTTTGACTCATAAACAAAAGACTGGTTTATAATGAGGAAAATACTAGTGAAGTATAAAACACCATATTTTAAGAAAAGATGCTGTCTAAGGCATTTTGGTCTAGAACATGACAATCTTCACCCTCTCTAATCCTACATTAACAGCATTAAGCACATGTACTTTTAACCTTTTTCTTAAGAAATGAAGAATTATAGTTGGCATTAATAGTTTAAGGGACTTCTCTGTGTTACTTTGTTCCAATTAAGAGTTCCAGCCACAAAAGGATAAGGTTGAGTGAAATCTTGTTGTTTCTAACTCCTATTGCTATTACAGATTCATTTGAAAAGCAAAAACAGGAAGCACTATTAACAGCTTCTAAATGAAGAGTTTGCTGTCAATTATGGGCTTTTCAAAGACTATTGGGTAAACTTTCTATCATCAGGTTTCTGTTACATATTGTCCTCTCAGCAAAACATAAATAGTTGAAAATGGGCATTATATTTCTTGTAACATTTCATTGATAGTGTATTCTTGCCTAAATATTGAATAATAGGAACACGATCAACAAATAATAGAGCTTCCAAATCAAAGTAAAAAAAAAATAGTACGAAAGCAGCCAGAAAAGATTGAGACTAAGTATCAAGAAACCACAATCAGCATCACACAGCATTGCACAACAAATGTCAGAAAGGGAAGCCTGGGATACAATATACCAAAAAGAAACAGATAAAGATTTATAACCAAGAATAATTGATTCTGCAAACCTGAACATAATCCTACAGGGAATAAATGGATAACTCCTAAACATTATTATTGCAAAACCAAAACAGAGTAGAAACTTTGAAATGTAAATTCAGAAGTCAAGAGAAACTTATAAAAGTAAATAGGTTTTAACAACTCAAAAGAGCTAAATAGCCATTATGTGATTATATCCTAAACAGCAGAGGGGAGACTCTGATCTGTTCAAAACACTACCATCTTTATAGAACAACATGAAACAACTTTATCTCATATGCCACAATAAGCTCAAAGTGGAAACATGACATGAAAAAAAATAAAAAGAGATCCAATGTACTTGTTACAACTACAGTTAAGATGAGATTTCTTAAATAAGAAACAGAGTCAATTACAAAAGATTTAAAAAGGATCATTTCAATTACATTGAATCAGAAAGCTTTTGCATCACCCAAATTAACATAACTAAGAGGAATATGGTCAACTGGGAAAAATCTTTTCATCAAATTTCTCTGATAATGGTCTGAGGTCCAAAATATATATGGAACTATCACAAACATATAACAAGAGCTATTCCCCAAGAGATAAAAGGGGGAAAGATATGAACTGGCTTCAAAACAAAAATTACAAGCTATTAAAAATATGAGTGTTGTTCCAAATAATTAATAAGAAGATAAATGCAAATCAAAATAATTTTGAGACTTCACCTAATACCCAGACAATTAGTAGAGATGAACAAAGATGGGAATAGTTGATGTCAGAGAGATTGTGCAAAGATGGGTACAATATCATGCTACTGGCAAATCAATGAATTAATCCAACCATCCTGGAAAACAATGTAGACATAACAAATACCCAAATTAACTACAAAGGACTTGTGAAAGAAGGCACTATCTGCATTCAAAGAAAGAAGTGACAAATAGAATTATGTATAGAATGGCTTAACATAAACATATAGATAGATAGAGATAGAGATATTTGTGTCTAATGGTAGCCACCTCTAGCCTGGGGGAGGGCGGAGTGTAACAACAATGCACTTGCAGCTACTGTGGCTGTGTAAGGCCAATAACACCAGAACACAGGAGGGCTGCTAGCACAGGTTCTTTGATCTGCTTTACAAAGGCAAGCAACTTTAAGGGGTTAATAATCTTATTTTAATTAAACATACATATATCATCTACTTAGTTCAGGGGGGAAAGCCAGTACTCTGAACTTCACAGAAAACACAAACAGAAATTACAAGCAGAAATTAAATAAGCAGAGCAAATAAATACAAATCAACGAACAGGTTTCTAACTGTCTAACCATAGCAATACATGCACAGTTGCTGGGGGGGGAGGAGCGGGGTGGCTCCTTAACGAGTACCCAGAGACTCTTCTGGCCAAACCACAGGAATAGTCTTACAACGAGTGAGCCCCAAAGCAAAACCTCACCTCCCAAAAGTTCTGAGAGTTCTTGATTCTTGATTCTCAATTCTCGTTTCTGAGCTCAATGACTGTCTCTGGGTATATATACCCTTTTTCAGAGCGCGGCTTCACACCTCTCAAGGGCTTCACACCTCTTATGACCTAATTAGCTAAAGGGTGTGGGCCTTCCTACAAACAAAGGTAAGATTCAATCAAAGGCACTTGATTGCCTTAGTGCTGAGAAGCACTCCCAAAGAAAAAACAGTGAAAAGTCCCACTTTGCTTGCCCTTACAGGGAGGGAAGAAAAAAAGAGGAAAAAAGAAAGCTACATGATGACTTTATTATATATTGAAAAGGAATATCAAATTATACACAGTAGATTTGCAGTTTCATGTGCAATCATCTTTTTTTCTATTCAACTATATTATAGAAATACTTGTTTTATTTCTTAAGTTCAGAATAAAAGAAGAGAAAAAGAAAATAGCATAGAATTGTACTAAGGAAATGACTAAAATGCTTTTGACCCAGAGATTATACTGCTAGGCTTTTTCTTAAAGATATCAATTTAAAAAAGAAAAAAGAAAAGTCCTATATATATTAAAATAAAATAAAATATATATTAAAATATTAAAATAAAATTATGGCAACATTTTGTATACTAGGAAAGAAGTGGAAATAAAGAAAATGAATGACTATTAACTGGGGAAGGACAAACACATTGTAAGATGTATGTATGTTGTGGTGCTAATGTGATCAAATATCTCCCTGCCCATTCAACAAGCCTCAGGTAGAGCTAGTTAAGGGGACCTTGATTAGGCAAGGCTTGCTTGTATGCACACCCACACCCTTTTGCTACTAGGTGCTAAGCCCCAGGAAAAACAAGGTATATATACTCTGTGGGTAGTCATTAAGCTGAGACAAGAGAGCTTTGGAGACTAGGGAGCTGTGGAGTCAAGAAAGCTGTGAAGAAGACAGAACTGTGAAGAAGAGCCGGTAGCAAGAGAAGAGGGAACTGCAAGAGAGAGAACTGGAGGGGCTCTGAGAACTGCAAGGGCTTTCAGAACTGCAAGAGGATGCAGACAAGCAGGCAGTTAGGATTTGTGAGTAAGTGTATACAAGAAGGCCCTAGCAGAAGGGAAGGTTACAGGATGGCTTGGCTCTTTGTTATAATGCTGTTTTTTAATCTCCTTGCTGTTACATTGAGGTGGGCTTACTGATTTTAGAATATTATTACTGCTATGTTGAATTGAAATTATTGGCTCTGGGATTTGATCCTCTGGTGTCTGAATAAATGTTTTACTTCTGCCTTCTATACAGAGAGTCTCTTATACTTTGCAATTCTGAACTATACAGGCATATTCATAGTCACCATCAATATCATGAATCTTGCTTTGTTGATATATATGTATATATTATGTATGTATGTATATATATATGTGTATATATATATATATATATATATAAAAAATGAATGAGTGAATGAATTAATAAAGAAATCAATGGAATGGAATGGAATATTACAACATTATAAGAAATAAGGAGGGGCAGCTAGGTGGCGCAGTAAGTAGAGCACCAGCCCTGGAGTCAGGAGACCTGAGTTTAAATCTGGCCTCAGACACTTGACACACTTACTAGCTGTGTGACCTTGAGCAAATCACTTAATCCCAATTGCCCTGGATTTCCCACTCTTCTCCTCCAAAAAATAAGGAAAATTATGAATATAAAGAATTAGGGAAGGACATATGAACTGATACAAAATTGACAAAGCTAAGAAAACATACACAATGACTACTACCATGTAAATAAAAAGAACACCCACCACGAAATAATAAATAATTTTGAAATAATATTGACCAAATTTGGCTTGAAAGAAGTGTGAGAATATTCTTAACTCTCTTCTTTTCAGATATGGGACACTATGACTATGACAGGCTGTGAAAATTGTCAGACTTTGTGTATTTGTCAGTTAGTTTTGCAAATTTTTTTTCCCTCTTTTTTATTCTTGGTTATAAAGGATGGCTCTCTGAGTGGGGAGTGGGGAAGGATATATCAGGATATGTGGGTAATGTAAAAAATCAATTAAAATTTTTAAGGAAGAATTATAATTTTTTAAAGACAGGTAGCAGGCTTAAGAGTGAGAGCTACAAGTATAGTTAAGGATGCGTGTAACCTTATTTTACATAGGAGGGTGTCCTCCTATCCTGGAGTAATTGCAATATAAACTTTTGAAGGCAAGGGCCCTAGAAATTCCAGAATCAGAAAAAGTATCATTTAAAAGATATTTCTTCAGAGTTTTGAAGTAAACAAGGAATTCCAATATTTATTCATCTATCATACTTTATTAAACTATTCTCCAATTAATGGACATCTTTTGCTCCTGGTTCCTGGCTATCAAAAAACTGCTAACATAAATATTTTTTTATATTTACAGAGCCCTCCTTTTTTTTTTCTTTTTGTCATTGACCTCCTTGTGTTATATGTCTAACAGTGGAATATTTGGGCCAGAGTCTATAGACAGTTTACTTGCTTAATTTCCATAATTCCAAATAGCTTTCTAGAATAGTTATTCTAATAGTAAGGATTTTTTTTCTTTTTAATGATGGAAGAGATTTGGGCATGTTTCTAGGTAACAGGGAAGGAAACAATAGAGAGAGACTAAAGATGAGAACAGGAGAAGGAATGTTAGCAGAGCCAACATATTGGAGAAGATGGGAGAGGATAAAATCAGGAATACATGTGGAGGAGTTGACCTGGGTATAAAGAAGGTTCAAATTTTCATTAGAAACTGGAGCAAAGGAGGAGAGAATGAAAGATAACATCAAGAGATTGTTAGATGAGAAGAGGGAAAAAGCCATCAGAGAACAGTCTTTATTTTCTCTGTGAAGTGTGAGCCTAGGTCTTTATCTGTGAAGGTGAGGGAAAGGTTCTGTGATGTTGAAAGAGAGAAAAGACTGTTTGGAACAGCCACTCCAGGAACTGGTATAGAATAAATTGGGAAGAATGAAATAAATGAAGAAAGGATAAACAAGAAAAATAAAAGAATTGCCTGGATGCAATGAAGGCCCAGTTGAAATGAGGTAAAACAATTTTGCAGCAGACCCAGTCAGCATAGTTGCATGATTTTCTCTAGCTCCATTCAGCAGCTCACAAATAGGAGTGAAAGAATCAGATAATAGGAATAATCCAGGGTTGGTGTTTGGTAAGTTAGGATAAGTTATAGGACAAGGGAGTAAGTAATTCAAGAGGAGAGAGCACTATAGAGTTGACCTAGTCAATCAAAGGGTCAAACCTATGAAGGGAGGCACGTGGACAGAGTAGGGATGATGGCCTGGGAAATTACTCTAAAAAGGAGGGATTGGAGGTCACAGCAAGGATAACAAATAGGTTTAGAGAAATAAAGCTTATGGAAAGGTAGACTAATAGAAGATTATGTTCTGATAAAGGAGATTTAGTGATCTTGGTGATGGAAGTGGGATGTTTGTGAGTGATGGTGAGATCAAGGTTATGAAAATTCCCTTGTATGATTTAGGTAGAAAGAGGAAATAGGTCATGAAAGTTGAGTAAATTAGGGAATTGGAAAGTAAGGATATTTTAGGCAATGTTAACATGTATGTTGATGCCTGCCAACATTAGGTAGGAGAGTTGTGAGGAAGACAGAGAGTCAGGTACTAAAATCCTTGGGAAAGGAGAGAGGTACATAGGGAGGTACATAGCAGCCACCTCAATTTGGATTGCTACATCTGTCTTTTATTGAGTTAATCTCAAAGGAGGAGAAATTGTTGGGTGATGGCAGCAGAGGAAAAGTCTGGTGATTGGAATGGGGAGCAAGGGCTAATCTACCTCCCCTTCAAGGACTGTGTGCTGCAGAGTATGAGAAGATGTCACCACAACTAGAAAGGATGGTCACACATTTGGTGTTACACAAGGGGAGCAATGTACTTGTAAGAGCCTGAAAATTGAAGGAGTAGTGAGGAAGAGGTCTAAAATGAAGGGAAATGTATTCATTATACATTACATTATACATGAATACATTATACAAGCAGGAGCTCCTGAAGGGACAGTGAAAGGGGAGAGAATAGCATCATTCTGTCCTTAGATCATAGAATCATACATCTACAGTTGGATGCAATACGATTGAGGTGGATGGGAATGAGAAAATTGGTGTGGGGGGGTCATTTTTCCTTTTAGGCAGTGGGAGATACAGTACCATTGGGATTGTGACAGTGAGAATGGGTAGGAGTTTGTTAATCATAGGAGAAGAGTTTAGATAAGGAAGATTCAGTGAACAAAGTGAACAAAGGAGCTAAGCCTCTGTTCAATGGTCAAAAAAATCTAGCTGCAGTGGTCCTCGCCTTAGGTATGGTATAGTAGTGGTCTGGTTTTTTGTGTGTGTGTCTGCTAGGTGGTCAAGTGATACTGTTGTATCTGTCCAACTAGTCAGTGATGTAATACAGATGATGGCCCATCTTTTGGCCATAGGGCTCTTTCTACTATAACAATTTCCACTTGATAAAATATTAAAAATACCTAGGAATTACATATACAAACTAAATGTATCCAGTGAAGATCAGAAAATATTTGTTGACTTTTAATAAGCTAGTAAATGAATATGTTAATTTATTTCTCCAATGAACATTATTCTTAACTTAAATAATACATTTTCTATGTCATGCTGTTTTCGTTTTGTGTTCCAAGATTGTATTGATGCATTAAAATCTTTAATAGTTTGGGCTCAAGTTTCAATAGTAATTGTTACACTTCAGATTTTTAGATACGTAATTCACTTATTTCATCTCTTGATGAAAGCCTTATCAACAGGGTTTTGTGGTTTACAGATAATCAGGCAAAATATTTAAAACCCCATGTAAGAAGGATTTGATACCCCTTCAGGGTCCAATCATGTTAATAGCTATTAATTAGACATTTAGATACATGTCTAGAATTGTGCTAGCTCCTGTGCTAGAGAAAAAGCTCAAAAACAATGTAGCAGAGTCTCTGCCTCCAAATACTCAGTACAATCATAGTAGCTCAGTCCTGAGATAGGAAAATCCCTGATAAGGCAACAGAAATTTGGCTCCTTGCCTTAATTTAAATTTTGGAATGTCTCCAGACAACAACTAGTTAGGTACTAATATTATCTTCATTTTATAGATGAGGAAACTGAGACTCAGTTAAGTGACTTGCCAAGAGAGGGTCACAAATAAGTTTCTGAAGCAGGATTCAAACTCAGGTCTGCCTGACTGCATGTCCAGTACCCTATACACTGTACTATCTAGCTTCGTCAAATGAGTACAAAAGACCAAGGCACTGGTGATTTCATTTTTCATCAATTTTCTCATGGAGAAATTCTCTTTTTATATCCACACAAGCCCAATACATTTCTGTGAAAACCAATGCAATGACTAGGAAGTTCACAACTTTAAAAAACTACCATGACTTACATGAAAGGATGCTGAGTGAAGTGAGCAGAACCAAGAAAATATTGTATGCATTAACAGCCACATTGGACAATGACCAATTTTGATAGACTTAGCTCTTCGCAAGGACTTATGGCAACTTCAAAAGACTCATGATGGAAAATGCCATCCACATCCAGAGAAAGAACTATGGAGTCTGAATGCAAATCAAGGCAGACTATTTGGTCTCTTTTTATGTTTGTGTTATTTCTTCTTCATCATGGTTCCTCCCATTGGTTCTAATTCTTATTTACAACATGACTAATGTGAAAATATGTTTAATAGGAATATATATGTAGAGCTTATATCAGATTGCACTCTATCTGAGGAGGGGGGAGGAGAGGAATGGGGAGAAAATTTAGAACTCAAAATCTTATGGAAGTGAATGTTGAAAACTAAAAGTAAATAAATTAAAATTAAAAAAAAAAACAGCACGAATGACATGCTATTTGCGATTTCCTCTTAGTCATCCAAAATTACTTTCCCAGATTCAATACGCTTATTTTTATATGTGCCATGAAAAAAAGTCTCTATACTTTGGTATTTATTAATATAATCTGCCTGTCATATTCCATTCTAAATGGCTACATTAGTTGCCCATTGAAATTTTGAAAGTATGTGCTAATTTTGACTTTTCTTCTCTGGATTTTATTACCAGATACAAGCTAAAATAAGTTATTTCAATGGGATTTATATTTCATATACATTGAAGCTGACTCCCTGCTGGCTTCATGCCAATCTTTCTTCAGGAAAAAAAAAGATGGGGAGAAGAGGGGAACATCGTCATCATCCAGTCAGAACAAGCAAAATGTGATACAGCTAAAGTATTCACATCCCCAGATGGAGAATGTCCCAGATGCTCCCATAATGGGATTTGGATGTAAAACAGCAATGTGGAAAAGGGATTCTGAATCAAGGATCTAGTTACAAATCCTGATTTGGTTATTTACTATCTGTGTGACCTTAAGCAAGTCACTCGCCTTTTCTATGCCTCTATGCTTCTATGCTTTAAAATGAAGAGATTAGACTAGATGACTTCCTTGGTCCCTTCCACCTTTAAATCTATGATTTCATGCTTCTTGTGTACTGAGATAGATAGATAGATAGATAGATAGATAGATAGATAGATAGATAGATAGATAGATGATAGATAGATGGATAGATAGATAGATAGATAGATAGATAAAGACAAAAGACAAATTCTAAAAGGCAGTGTACAACTTGTAAAATAGAAGGTGAAATGAACAAAAACCAGAAGACTTATGAACAAGATCAAGTGGCTAAAGAGATATGATGGTGACCAGGAAGTGGCATTGCCAAATGAAAAGCAGAATCCTGATACAGCTGGCCCCACAAATGAGCAGACTACACATAAGGCAAAAGCAATGACCATCATAAATCCTGATGTCCCAGAGGAAGTATTGGCTTAGCCATCTTAATGATGACCACCTAGGATGAATGTATTATCCAAAATTTAATTTACCTTAGCTTTTCCATATGGCTAGAACAGAAGAAAAATATCTATTTTCCAGTTATGCCACATCTGTAATGATCTTATATTTATATTAGATCTTACATCTAATTATATCTCAATACACATTAATGCTCCTGTCAGAATCAGGTTCTTTCCTGTACTTGAGGCTGAAGATATGCTGGGGAGGAAGGAAATTGCTGTTTCTTGTTTCCACAAACATCTACCATGTGGTGGCCATCATTGAATTCCTAGGGTAAACGGAGTGCTTTACCAGCAAGCAGCATATTTGTTCAATTGAAAGAGGAGTAAAGCATTTTCTCTAGGGCATTTTCCAATTAAAATGAAGTCTCCTTATGGGGAATTTCATCATTAACTGTCTGCAGCTCCCTAGAGATCTGATTTCTCAGACAGCTAGAATGCTACTGTGGCCTTCAACCATGATACTATTGGCATGGTCTTTGAGTTTTTATTTATAGAACTTCATATGGCTTTCCAAAAATTGTGCTTCTCTCTCTCTCTCTCTTTCTCGCTCTCTCGCTCTCTCGCTCTTTCTCTCGTATGCCAACTTCCATTTCAATTCTATTTTTGTATCTGGTGACATTTATGACTGGGCAGAAGGAATAGTCCTTCAGAATTCCCTCCTCAAAATTCTTTATAAATTATGAAGCTCTGAAACATTATGCTATTCTTAAGCACAACTCTTTTAAAAGATAACTTACCCAGTAGGATAACTTAGTATCACTTGGGGAAAGAGAATCAGGCCTTTCTAGAGCTTCCATAGTTTCCTCTTAGGACTTCCTAATCAGTTACCAGCCAAGCATACCATACAATAGTCATAAAGATTAAAATATACATACATGCTGCCTATTGAAGCTAAGAATAGAATTAGACACCATGCCCTCATGCAACATTTCTCTCTCTTACTAATATAAAACTTACTTAAAGTACTTCGGCACACATTCTTCTAAAACAATAACATACACACATACATGGGCCACACTTGGGATTTTTATCAGTGCAGGGAATTTAAGGTGAGAAACTTCCTTTATCAATGCAAACTGGCACCTTTTCTATAACTTATAGTGTTAAAGAGTTGCCTTGTATAGGATCCTGCCCTGCCAAGGACTGTACAGCCAGTATTGAAAGGAATGGAATAGAAAAGCATTTAAGCATTTACTCTTCTGTTCCTCACATGTAGCACTCCATCTTCCACTACTGACTCTATGCATCTTTACTGGTTGTTTCCCATGACTGCAATGATCTGCTTCTCTGCCCCTTGGCTTCTCTGGTTTCCTTCAGTGTCATCTAAAATCCTATCTTTGCCAAGATGCCTCTTCCAGTCCTCCCTAATGCTAGTACCTTCACTCTGAGATAATCTTCAGTTTATTCTGTATATATCTTGTCGGTACATAGTTGTTTGCATGTTGTTTGCGCCATTAGATTATGAGCTCCTAGTGGGCAGACACTGTTTTTGTATCAGCACAGTGCCTGGCACATAATAGGTATTTAATAAATGCTGGGAGACTTGATTTGTTTTTCAAAATTACCTTCTTAGGTCATGGAAGCTCTGTAACATTGTGCTATTCTTAAACACATTTCTTTTAAAAGATACCCTAGGTTCCCTCAGTGCCACTTGGCAAAAACATAAGCAAGCCTTTCTATAAATTCCATAGTTTCCTCTTAGGATTCCCTAAGCAGATGACTTCTTGATAACGTGCCAAACATTAAGCCCTGGAGACACAAATAGAAAAGACAGTCTCTGCTCTCATGAAGCTCATATTCTAATTAAATCTCCCTTATAGTAAAATATGGATAGTATTTACTTATCTCATAAAGTAGTTGTGAGTAAGGTGCTATACAAACTGTGAAATATGAGTAACTATTATTAATACTTTATTCTTTTTTGTGCACTCATTCTGGGTGATCCAGATCTCCTATACCAAACATATGTACCAGATGATACTTAAGGTAGAACAAAATTAGGAATGCTGCAGCAGATAACCAGAGGAAAATGGAAATCATCTTCAGAGTCTTTATTCAAAAACATTGATTTAAACTTAAGGTTACTAGATATGAGGACTTCAGTTTTCTTGGAGGAAGGGAATAATGTGTACAATTCCTTTAGGTATGTGAGTTCTCATAGTTTTATTATTAAACATAGAGTGTTTTCATGCAGAGATTTTCTCACCTCTATTCTGTCTTTAGATTGTCTGGGCCTTCAACAAAATTCTGTGGACACGTTCAAGTTGAAATATAGAATTTTCTATGAGTTAAGCATCCTGACAGCATAGCTATTCATTTGCATATTCATGTGTGTTCAGTTAGTGGTATTCAACCTCAGAATGATATTCTCCCAAAACTTTTGGATTCACAGTTCAGAGCTTAAATACTATAATACAGAGTATTATAGTATAGACTTTACAATTGTAATACAGAGCATAAAATGGAGCAGCATTTCCCAAGTTGTCAGTGAATTTCATTATTAAAAATGTGTTTTTTTAAATTTATGGCTATCCTATATAAATTTTCTTTCCCTC
>CM053622.1:438651480-438667785 GCA_028646595.1 Phalanger gymnotis
GATGGCCACAAAAGCCTTGAACCTAGTACGTTGTCCAGCTCTAGTTTGTTTCTGAACAAGCGTGATCTTCAGAACCTCATCTTTCAATGAAGATCCCAGGAAGAAATCTATGATCTCACACTCCTTGATAGGGAGCGAGAAAAGATAGATCTCTTCCAAAGATTGATCTTCATGTCCTTGACTAGGCGGCCCAGCTTAGTGACAGGAACCCACTCCTTGTCTTCGGCCTTTCCTCCCCAGGCTCCGCGGCCCCGGCCTCGGCCTCGACCACGGTCCCGGCCTCGACCTCGGCCCCTACTGCTGAAGCCACCTCAGATGCCACCCTGACCTCTGACTCCGGGGCCCCCCCGCACCTCCTGCAGCACCAGTGTCATCTGCCATTTGGTGTTCACTAGAAGTAGAAGCTCCATTCTAATTTTCAAGGAATGATATTCATCAATGTTTTTTGGACCTCCTTTTCCATTTGTCCAATTCTGCTTTTTAAGGCATTCTTCTCTTCTTTGGCTTTTTGGACCTCTTTTGCTATTTGTGTTAGTCTATTTTTTAAGGTGTTATTTTCTTCAGCATTTTTGGGGTCTCCTTTAGCGAGCTGTTGACTCATTTTTCATGGTTTTCTTGCATCACTCTCATTTGTCTACCCATTTTTTCCTCTACTTCCCTTACTTGATTTTCAAAATCATTTTTGAGTTCTTCCATGGCCTGTGACAAATTCATATTTTTCTTGGAGGCTTTTGATGTAGGAGCTTTGACTTTGTTGTCTTCTTCTGGTTGTATGTTTTGATCTTCTTTGTCGCCAAAGTAAGATTCTATAGTCTGATTTTTTTCCCCCACTATTTGCTCATTTCATCAGTCAATTACTTGACATTTTAGCTCTTGATTTGGGTAGGACTCTGCTTTCAGAGTAGAAAGTGCACTGTCCAAAGCTTCAGGGGTTTTGTGCAGCTGTGTTCAGAGATATTTCTACTGACTTATAAATTCTCAGTTCTTCCAAGGTGGTATGGTCAAAAAGGAGGTGTTTGCTCATCTCCCGGTGTGTGCTGTAGTCTGCAAGTGACCACAAGCACTCTTTTCTGCCTTAGAACTGTGAGAAGGATTCCCTCTTCACTGCTGCCACAAGCTCTATCACACACATGCTCATCTTCACCCCAGGACTGCTACCCAGGACTGTAACCCAGATCTAAACAGGGGGCAAAGCAAGAACATCCTGTCTCAGTGCCAGCAAAGAGATCTGTGTAATCCTCCTTTGATCAGCAGCATGATTCCTCCATCATCTGTGGGCTGAGAGCTCTGGAAGCAACTGCTACTGTCTCCACCACCACTGCCTTGGGGTTGGGGCCTGGGCCGGACCATGCTCCTCTCTCACCCAAGTCCCACAGACCTTTCCTACTGATCTCCTAATTTGTCTTTGGTGTTTCTGGGTTGAGAAGTCTGGAACCTGTCACAGCTGCCAGTTAGTCCCCTGAGGCCTACTCCAGGTGTTGCTGCGTCCCAGTCTGTACCAGTGTGGCCCATGCTGGACTGTGCTCCTGTCCCAGCCTGATACAATAGACCTTTCCTGTTGACCTCCCAGGTTGTCTTGGGCTAGAAATTTGCTTCCCTCTGTCATTTTGCAGGTTCTGTTGCTCTAGAATTTATTTCAAGTCATCTTTATAGGTATTTGGAGGGGTTTGGGGAAGGGCTCAAGGAAGTCCCTTCTTTCATTCCTCCATCTTGCTTCCACCCCTACTTATTTCTATAAGTTTATTTATTTTTAGTTTTCTATATTCACTTCCATATGTTTTAAATTTTCTCCCCCTCCCTCCCTTCTCCCTCCCCAAGACAGCATGCACTCTGATATAGGCTCTACCAATACATTCCTATTAAACCTATTTTCACATTAGTCATGTTGTATAGAAGAATTAGAATGAATGGGAGGAACCATAGGAAAGAAAAACATAAAACAAAACAAAACAAAAAAAAATAGTCTGGTTTGATCTGCATTCAGACTCCATATTTCTTTTTCTGGATGTGGATGGCATTTTATATCATGAGTCTTTTGGAATTGTTTTAGGTCCTTGCATTGCTGAGAGGAGCTAAGTCTATCAACACCAGTCAATGCGCACTGTGGTTGTTACTGTATACAATGTTCTCCTGGTTCTGCTCACTTCACTCAGCATCTGTTCATATAAGTCTTTCAAGGTTTTTCTGAAGTCTGCCCATTCATTCTTTCTTATAGCACAATAATATTCCATTGCTTTCATATACCACAACTTCAGCCATTCCTCAATTGATGGTCAACCCCTCAATTTCCAGTTCTTGGCTACCACAAAAAGAGCTGTTATAAATATTTTTGTACATGTGGGTCCTTTTCCCATTTTTATGATCTTTTTGGGATGAATTGGTATTGCTGGGTCAAAGGGTATGCACATTTTTATAGCCTTTTGGGAATTGTTCCAAATTGCTTTCCAGAATGGTTGGATCAGTTTACAACTCTACCAACAATGAATTAGTGTTCCAGTTTTCCCACGTCTTCTCCGACATTTATTATTTTCTTATTTGGTCATGTTAGCCAATCTATAGGCATGATGTGGTAGTTGTTTTGATTTGTATTTCTTTGATCAAAAGTGATTTAGAGCATTTTTTCATATGGCTATAGATAACTTTAATTTCTTCCTTTGAAAACTGCCTGTTCATATTTTTTGACCATTTATTAATTGGAGAATCATAATTTACTTTTAAAATAAGTTTTTATTACTATCTTTTGTTTTTGTATCACCTCAATTTCCCACTATATCCATTCCCTCCCTCTTCCATGGAGGCCATCCCTAATAATAAAGACCAAAAAAGTGGAAAATTAAACAATATATGAAAACGGTCTGAAATCACTTGTAGTCACATATCTTACTCCTTCAAGGGAGCAGGAGTAGATGTCTTCTAATAGCCTTTTTCTGGCTGTGCTGTTCTTTGTAATTTCTCATCAAGTTTTGTTGATGTTCTTTCCATTTCCATTGTTGTAGTTATTATATCTATCTGTCTGTCTGTCTGTCTGTCTGTCTATCTATCTATCTATCTATCTATCTATCTATCTATCTATCTATCTATCTATCTAGTTTTCTTGCTTCTATTTACTTCTCTTTATCAGTTCATGTCTTTTCATCATTCTCTGTATTGATAACTTTCATTGTTTCTTACAGCCCAATAATACTATTATATTCATGTATATTAAATGATGTTGATATACCATAGTTTCTTTAGCCATTACCTAATTGATGAACATCTACTTTGTTTCCTGTTCTTTGCTACCACAAAAAGTATTGATATAAATATTTTAATGTAAATGGGGTCTTTCTTTCTGATATTGACCCCTTTGAGGCCTATAGCCAGCAATGTAGTCAAGGAGTGACATTTTGTCACTTTTTTGCATAATTGCAAACTGCTTTCCAGAGTCGTTGTGCCAGTTCCCACCTCTACCAATATTGTGTCCATTTACAACCCTTACAGAATAGATTGCTCTTGCATTTTGTCATTTTTGCCAAAGGTGTAACAAGGGTTATTTTGACTTATAAATCTTGTTCTTTACAATAATTATTATAGTAAACCTGTTTACTTAAGGTGATATTATTACTTTGTCTTGTTTCAAAAGAGAATGGGAACACCAATGTGATTGACTCCCACCCCTGTTTTTTTAATTAACTTGGATAATGACATTGGCTTTTTAGCTACAGACATTTTAATGATATTTTTATGCATGTCTTTATACCATATTAAGAATAGGATCAAATTTATGTGTGTGCATATATACATATACATAACATTTCACCATGTAGAAGTTTAAAATAATTTAGCCATATGTAATGTATTTGGCTAATTGCTATATATTGGTTATGAAGCTGTGATTCTGTTTTGCAAATGCTTTTTTTTGTGGATCTAAAAATAAACTTTCTAAAACTTTTCAAGTTGTGAAGACTTGAGAGATGGAAAAAAAAAATCTGAGAGACCTAGTTCCACTTGGAAGGAAGTGGCTATTAAAAGAGAAGTAAGTCTTTTGGAGCCAACATTAAATTATATATATATATATATATATATATATATTTTAAACTTATGACAGGTAAGAATAACATTGGACCTTCTAGTTGACTAAAATGAGTAGAGTCGAAATGAAAATACATGAGATGGCAGCAGTCCTCAAGATCTTTATTTACTTAGCATGCAAAATTTCTGAGATTGGTCAATTATTTGGTATGTAGTAGCATTTTCTTTGTTTCAGGCTTTTTGCACCATCACCCCAGAGCTCTGGGAAAATTCACTCAAAGCTTACATTTTGGGTCAAATGTAGGGTCTCACCAAAAGGGAATAGAAAGGGACTCAGTATACAGCATGGATCAGGTATAGTTAACTATTTATTTCCTCTACACAAAACAAATGCTAAAGATGCAAAAGACTCATAAGCATGCATTGGCAAAGACTTAAGGCATGATGGAATAAATGATAGCTGCTATCACCCTCTTTCGGTTGTTACTTAAAACATGAAAATATGGACACTTAGTAGGGCTGATGAATAGACATTTAATATTCACCTAAGTTCTGAACTGTCCCAACAATTTTCTCAAAGTCTATGTCTTCTAAATATCTAGCTCAGGGCTCATCATCTTTTCCTGAGATGGGATATCACCAAGATATCTCACCAAGATATCTCACCTTGATGGGTTATCTCAAGAAGCGATTTGCCTCTTTCTCTTACAAGGTAGTTGTTCCAGAAAACTTTTTCTGCTTCCAGTCAGGCCTGAGAGACCCAGGAGCTCCCAGTTTTTCAAAAGCAAAAGTCACCTCCAATTCTGTAAATTTCCATGTCAATATTGCTTCTCGGTCACCTATGTTCATTGAAAGAAACAACTAGAAGTGGCATCCAGGAGCCTGAGATGAAGCCTCAGGATCACCTAGGCAGTACATATGCCCACTGATTTGTGCAAGTAATAGTCATATTGCAGGAGGGGAGCAGGGGAGAAGGAGGCACTCTACACTCTGCTCCTCCCTTTTAGGAAGTCCCAGGGAGACAGTTCTTCTCTACATTATTTCACAGAAAGGAAGAAGAGATCAAGGATGAAAGTTGTCTTTCCCTTTAAAATTTACTCAGTGGGCAGTTCTTCTTGGCTGAGTGGCAAATTCACTTCCAATGATTTTGACTTTCAGTCCCAACAAATTCTAGAATATATTTAAAATGATGATTCATAAGCATTTATAAAAGGAAAACAGTCATCACTAAGAGCTACAATGGCTTCAGGAATAACATAATATGCCAGACTAACCTAATTTCTTTTTTTTTAAACAGAGTTACTCATTTGGTAGATCAAGGGAGTTCTGTAGATGTAGGATATACCTGCATTAGAGCAAAACATTTGTCAACAGAGCTCATGTTATTCTTGTGGAAAAGATGGAATGATGGAAGCTAGATGATAGCATAGATAGACCCAGAACTGATTAAATATTTGGACTTCAAAAATATTCACTAATGGAGCAGTATGAGGTTGGGAAGAGCTACTCAGAAGGCCAAGAAGTAGGTTTTTGGCTGTTGAAATGCTGTTCAACACTTTGATCAAAGTCTTGGATCAAGGCATAGATGTCTGCTTATCAAATTTTTTGGTGACACAAATCTTAGAAGCACAGCTAACACTTTGGCTGTCAGAGCTATGACTTTGACAGGTTGGAATAATGGCCCTGCATGTAGTAAGTAGTAGCAGTAAGATGTAATTTTAAAATAGGGGAAAATAGCACACCTTACATTTACATTTCATTCTAATATTTCTCCTCATTCCTTAAATGCGGCTACTCTTTAACATGCTCTCTTCGATAAATGAACATTACATTATAATAGCAGTCATGTCTTGAATTTTGCCATGGATGCTTTATTTGTGTTGGAAGGGGAGAATGGAATCCATCTTTAAAAGAAAACAACATATGTATTCTTTGGAAAACTGTGCAACTGAATTTGCAAAGAAAAAAAGTAAATGAGTTGGTTTTGATATATTTGTATTCAAAATGATAAACAGTAATTGTGGTGGTAGTGGCACTAAGATCACCATCTTCCTACACCATATGGATGAGTCCTGAAATGTAGAAATATTTATATTATAAGATGAAAATTCCTGCCAGAAGGCCTAATTTACCAAGCTGAAGATTATGTGGGCTTTTTAGGAAGCTGCACTAGCCCCAGATGTCCACTGAATGGCAGTGTTTGGAAAGCAGTTAAATGCAAATGATGACCAGATGGCCCCTGTTGAGGTTTGAGTCTCCAGGCTTACAAAAGGCTCTTAAAATATATTTTAATTGATTAATATTCTAATCTAGTATAACCTCGGAATAGGCAGCTATATGCGTGAGGAAACCTGCTTTTCCTCCTATCGATTGGCCTTTTGGTATCATTTCCTCTGGCTGGAGAGAAGTTTGGTGGTCATTTAAAAATATTTTAATACCACAAGCTGATTTATGTATTTCCATTCCATTCCTAATACGTATGGAGTAATTTATGTAAAGGGAACCATGAAGATAACAAATCTAGTTCAAATGTCGGTGGGAAAAAAAGGCTTCTTGAATAACATATCCAACTTTGAAGAAGTCTGGAAAAGATGAGTACTTCATAGATAGGAAGTCATTTCAAGAAAATACTTAAATATACTTCAGTAAAGCCTTACCTTTTAAAGCAGGCCACAGTGTTTATTTTATTATGTTCTCCTTTCAAAATAAAATCACATCTAGTTTTCTCATATGGAAATGTTGACACTCTGAAGAGACTATATCACATTTTCTATCTTCCTGTTTCTAGAATTGGAGAATGTTAGGGCTAAAAAAGACCTCACAGACCATCTGGTCCAACCTACTCATTTGACAGCTGAAAAAGCTGAGGCCTAAGGTCATACAGAGTCTTGTTAGAGATCACAGAGCAAGTTCAGTAGCCGAATTTGAATGCATATGAACCTAGATATTGTCTGGGGTACTTTTCTCCATCAAGGATAAATAGGATAAATAGTCTGCCATTATCTTTTCTGCCAAGGAAATGCTGATGATGCTGATAAAGAAGCCTGTGAGTCATTCTGTATTCTAGCATTTATTAAATGTCTATTATATGATAAATTATGCTAAGTGCTGAGAAGCACTTAGGTAGAAGACAGTCTCTGATCTGAAGAAGCTCACAGTCTTATAGGGGTGACAAAGTATAAACAACTACAGTTACATAATATATACATATAGGATAAAGTAGGGCTAGTCTCAAAAGGAAGTCACTAAGATTGAGGAGGACTGGAAAAGGCTTCTAGCAGAAGGTAGGACTTTAGCCATGGAACCTGAAGCTGTGGAAGCCAAGAGGCAGACATGAGTAAGGAGAGAGATGTAGTCATGAGGGACAGCCAGTATTGGGAGGAGTGTAGAGTTAAAGGGATGGCAGGGAGATCTATATTGCCAGATCTTAGAATATGTTGGTGGATGGGTGTAAGAAGACTGGAAAGGTAGGAAAGGGCTAGGTTGTCGAGGGCTTTTTAAGCCAAATAGAGAATTTTATTTTTGATGCTAGAGGTCCTAGAGTGTCACTGGAGTTGATTGAACTGGAAGTAGGGAAGGTGCCATGACCAGATTTGCACTTGCATTTATACCTACCTAGTGGGAGGAGAAGGCAGGTAGGTGGTGCAGTGGGTAGAGTGCCTGGAATCAGGAAACTTCTAGAGTTCAAATCTGGCCTCAGACTTTTACTAGTCATCTGACCCCAGGAAAGTCACTTAACCTTGTTTGCTTTAGCTTCTTTGTCTGTAAAATGATTTGAAGAAGGAAATGGCAAATCACTTCATTGTCCTTGCCAAGAAAGCCCCAGATGGGGTCATGAAAAGTTGGACACAACTGGAAAGGACTGAGCAACAAAGTGGAAGAAGAAAGGTGTAGTCTGAGAGCAGTGTGCCTAAATTGGGGCTGGCTAAAATTCCAAAAGTGGGAGAAAAAAACCCTTACTAGGCCAAATTTCACCAGATAGAACTATGAAGAAGTTTACTGAATTAGTTTTGAAAGAGGCACCTAGAGTGTTACCTGGGATTATGCCTCTTCCTACTCAAAATTTGAAAGGATCTCAAGCTCCTTCTACAACATGGTGTCCTTACTTTAAAAATTCAGTATAGAAAATTATTGGCTTTCTTGGATTGTATTTGAAGTACTAGAAAGTTGAACATCAACAAACAGAAAAACTAATCTTAGCTGCTTGGAAACAGGAATGTGGCATAGTTTGAATAGAAGTTGTCACCACGAATGCAGTTTTGAACATATTTTACAGATTTTGATCCATTTCTTCTAGAACCCAGATGTTTGTCATTGTGTTAGGACTAGTTTGAGAAAGACCCATTGATCAACACTTTTTTTCTAACCAAGCACTGAATGCTGACCCTGAGCTGTCAGGAGAAGTTAGAACCTATTACAGCAGGAAATGGCCTTCTTTTAAAGTGATTTACTCTTGTTTCTGCCTGGATAGAGACACATTAAAATGTAATTCTTATGGCTCCCACAAAACAGGCTTTGGAAAAAAATATCAGCTATGGATAGACATATTTTATATGTACCTATACTTATTTTCACTTTTTAAAATAGACAGCTGAATACCTAATAACAAGTAGATGATATGTTCTTTTTTTCCTTCCTTCCCTTCTTCCTCTTCCTTCCTTCCTTCCTTCCTTCCTTCCTTCCTTCCTTCCTTCCTTCCTTCCTTCCTTCCTTCCTTCCTCCCTCCCCCACCATCAGCTATCTTTTGTACCAACATAGATGTTAATAAAGTCGTATTACTAAAAATCATAAACTTGGGTCATCTATAGTCACACTTAGCTTGTGGGGTTTCTTTCTAGGGTTTGTTGTTTAGTTGCCAAGGCTTATCTTGCTTTCACGTTTCTGAGACACAGATTCAATTTATTTGCTCCTGTAGTTTTAAATGCTCAGGTTTCATAAAATTTATTCATTATGCCTTTATGTCCATGACAGACAGCTCTAAAAGAAATATATTGAAGCTCAGTTAAGGAGCTTCTTGAAGTATATAATATCTGGAACATCTCCACTTACACATGAACTGTCTTAGAAAAGCTATCCCATATTTGAGGTACTCTGTGGGTCAGTGCTCACTCAAGCCTGTAACTCATGAATCATCACTTTATATGTTTACCTTTTATCAGACACCTAGCTAGTCAACTAGAGAACATATAGTTTTTTAAAAAGACATTTAATTGAATGACAAAGGAAGTAAAGTGATGAAAAAAGTGTCCCCAAAGTTCACATGGAGTATAATCTTCCACAAGTTAACACCATTGTTCTGAGAGAATAAACAAAATAAAGAATAAACAAAGGCAAAGGGAACATATGGCTGGAGAATAACATGAAGAATCATGTTCAAGAGATCAAGAATCACTTCAGGAATCTATGTACCTGGGGTACATACATAGAAACACCAGATGTAAAGGTCACAAGTAGCCAGAGAAGCTCATACCTTTGATGTTTCAGGGAAGATGCTGCTTTCATGTTGTTCACCACTGGATGCCTCATCTCTGCTGGGCATCAAGTCATTACTTTTTTCTGCTGGGTGTTCCTATGCTATTCTTGTGATCACTGCTTCTCTCTGCTACTAGCTTGTGGGATTCAGCTCTTCAAGGTTATCTACTGACCATCTTGGCTGCCATCCAATAAGATACAGTGAATAAAAACAACTTCTCTCTCACAAGGACACTCTGATAGCTCTTTTACTGAACAGAACCTGGGATTGTGAGCCATCACATTTAACCTAGGGCCAAACAGCAAAACCACAGCAGCAACAAAAATGCAATATAAAAACAGATAAAGTGCCCTGGTTTAAGTCTGTGCCTTTGACTGTCTGATGTCAGTTCAAAGTCCCTTGTACCAGACAACTATTTGACTTGGGTTAGAACATTCATGGAATTCCCATTTAACTTCCAATGTGAATCCTGTGCACCTCAGGATGCACTCCAGGGATTCAATTTCCCTTGCCTTAGTTACTTATTCATTTGTTGACACCACATTAAGAAGCATGGATTGATTAACATCCACTTTCAGAGCACTTGGTCTTGGCCTTTTAATAGGGAGAGCAGAGCTCACAGAGTTAACCAGAGCTGACATGGAGAGAGAGAATTTCCTCATATATGCATAAAATTAGACAGATGATATAGGTACCTCTGGGAGATAGGGCTCCCAAGAGAGGGAAGGAAAAGCCTTTCGACTCTGTGTTAGTTATTAGTTGATTATATATTAGGGTTAGGTGCAAATCTTTTGCATTTTTTGTTGAGGAAATTTAAATAAGTTTTGTATTCAAGGTTCTTATTAACTGGAGTACATATATGGGAGTTTAGGACTCTTCTTCTCTGTAGAGACCTAGATAAGAGATGAGTTGTAATATTTCTAAGGTAGGCCCTGAGTGAGGACATGACAAGGCAAAGTTTGATGTTCCTATGGAAAACCCTGAGAGAGAAATTTTAGTGAGATGTCCTAATCATGACTTAAGTTATGAGTTTCAGTTCTAGGCCTTGTGTTACATCTTAGGGAAATATCCCAGAGTTTCCCTTGGGAGCCTCATGACTGCCCTGGGTGGGTACTCTCATTAGTGGAAAGGTTACCAAACATCAATGACCTATCTGCCATTTGTTCTATATAAGAATTCATATTTATTGTATATAAGAAAACTATGTAATAATTTTCTTGACATAGTAGTACCGTGAGATTGAGATGCTCCCTTAAAAGAAAAGCATTTAGGTTGCTTGAGAAAGGATTCCTTTCTCCTGGACCTATACATTCCACAAAACTGCTGAACTTGTCCAGGTTTGCTCTTCAATATCTTGATTCTGTCACTGGTCTTTAAATCCTCTTCTGGCTTTGACTTGGGCCATGAATCATTTATCTGGTCCAGGAATTCCTCTCCTTATCCAGTGGCTGCTCATTGCTGCTCTATGACTGCTGGGCTTCATTCCTGAAACCTCTGACTTGTCCTGGGAACTCTTCCTCTGATTCCCTGCTGTCCCTCTTCCCCTGACATCCCTGGAGCCATGGGGTTGGACACAGTTGTTTGGATGAGATGCAAGGACACATAGCCTTCCTTCCTGTCATGTGTGGACATGTGTACGTGTATTTGCATGTGTGTGTTTGTGTGCACACATTCATGTGTGTGTGTAATGTATGTTTTAGATATGTCTTTTTTAAATTCAAGGCCAAGAATGCAGTCCAGTTGTTCTGAAAGTGGCAGCGAGTCAACCAAATATCCTTAGTATGTATTAAGGGGCCAACAAGTATACACAGAGAGGTCAAATTCACACTTTACTGAGGAGATATCACCAATGCCAGAATGAAATAATGTTGACAAGGAAATCTCACAGTAGGACTTTACCACCTTCTAACACTTGTGGGATAGTGTGAAGAATACTTAACTTTATCTCTGCTTGTACCTATCTTATATACAACATAATCTACTTTGTAATATTATTTAAGTACCTGCCCTATTTCCATTACTGAATTATAAATTCTTTGATGGTAGGAATTGCTTTTTATTCATCTTTGTTCCCCACACAATGACTTACACATAGCAAGTATTCAACAAATGTCTGTCTGGGTTTTCTGCTTTTGCTCTTGTTGTTCAGTCTTTCAGTCATGTCTGTGTTTCGACAATCTGGCTAGCAGCTGTTGTGGGGGTAAAAGACCAACACAAACCCAGCAACAAGAATGCTGCCCAAGCCCAGGTTCTTTTGATCTGCTTTAGTAAGGAAAGCAACGTTAAGGGGTTGACAAGCTTACTTTAATTCAGCATACGAATACCATTCATTTAGTTCAGGGGAAAAAGCCATCACTCTGAACTTCAGAACAAATACAAACAAATTACAAACATCAACAGACAGACCAAATACAGATTCATAGTTACCAACATCTAGGTTCAGCCTGGGAGCTCAGAACAAGGGCTGGCCCAGAGTCACATGCGCCACCGTGGCTATGGACAAGAGCTCCGGAAAAGAGAAAGCCAACCTCTGGTTTTATATCTTTTTCAGGGTCAAGGGTGAGTCACACATGCGACTCACCTACGTGACCTAGAATCATCACAAAGATGCCACTTAAACCCATGTGGTCTAAAAGCCTCTGATGTCCGAAACATGCCGCTCAAACTCACGTATAAACTAGACCCTCCCCTGAAGCAAGGAGGTCACCAAGGACACCCGAATCTAAACAAAGGCCAAACTCTTCAAGGGCACTTTGTTGAACTGAGTGCTAAGAGTGCATTTTGTTTACCAACACAGTCTGATGCTTCATGACTCCAATTGGGGTTTTCTTGGCAAAAATACTGGAGTGGTTTGCCGTTTCCTTCTCCAGTGGGTTAAGGCAAACAGAGGTTAAGTGACTTGTCCAGGATGACACAGCTAGTAAATTTCTGAGGCTGGATTTAAACTCAGGTCTTCCTGATTCGAGACTCAAAACTCTATCCATTGTGCCACCTAGCTGTCCATTTTTGCTACATAGTCTGTCTGTCTGCCTGTCTGTCTATCTATCTACATGTCTATGTATCTATCTAGATAATTAGATATTCACATATATGTTGTATACCAATAGTGATTATTCAGCTTCTTAATACACACAGCACAGAAAATATAAATAATTGATTCTAAAAATCTTGACAATGTTATGGAGCCATGTTTTATATATTGTTAAATTATTTCCACAATGGTGACATTAGGGAGACCAACTGGTATATTCTCTGATATACCCTCTCTTTCCATATTCAAATTTCCACCACTATATGATAGTGTGAATCAAAACTCATTCTCACTAACAGCGTGATGTTAATGCAGATTTAGGACAATCTTAGCAAAAGGGCTAATTGTAGCCAATATGGTCCTCCCATTATTTTCTAGCTTGTATCTAGTCTGCTCCCTTCCCAGCATGAATTAGTGCAGACTAGGTTATTTTAATGTGTTTGCTGTTTAGACACAGAATATTCTTTATCTGTTCCTCCACTTGTGATGTCACCAACGGGAGTGAAATGCTAGGATTTATTGAGCAATTTTTATTCCCACTAATAGCCCAGCCATTGGAATAATGGCATACAAAATGCTGTTACTTTCAACATTAAAATTTAACTACCTTCCAGCCATGGCTGAGGCAGCACATTAAGGAGGAGAAAAGTTGATAGAAGAGAGAAGTGGGGCAGGAGAGATAAACCATTTTAAAAGGAAAATGGGTCGGGGTGAGGGAGAAGTCGTTTAACAAGGGAGAGACATTTCAGGTTTTATATTTATGAAGCTTTGCACTCTTGGTCAATGAGATTTCCAGAATCTATAAGGACTCTCCATCTCTCTATTGCCCCTTCTTCCCCCAAGGTCTGGTAGTCTACCACATTAACACTTTTATATCTTTCTTCCTTTATAAGTCAGTATTTTCAGGGATGCTTTCACATTAAAAAAAAACTCATGGAAATTTTCTGCTTGGTTTTTAAGATTAAAGAGAGAAAGAGAGAGTGATTTACAACATATGTCTAGATTTTTAAAAAGCCATGAATTGCTGTGCGATCAAACAATTTTCCCTTATTACCTTTTCAGCACTCTGGAATTTACATCTCAGTTTTTCAAACAAGAATCTCTATTGAAACACAAAGTACTCAAAATTACAAATAAATTATCCAGGACATGAGTTTGACTAGCGAAGTGCTATTTGCAAGAAATGCCCATTAAATTGTGTGCTATTCTTTTCCTTTTCATATAAGAAGAAAATGGTTTTTGAAATATAAGTTTTCATGCTAAAAATTATATCCCTTTAAACAGTGATAAACTATCAGATTCAGAAGAATTAGCAGCATTATTGTTCCTATGAACTCTCATATTGAGTAGAAACCTGTGTTCTTTTACCCTTTGTGCTGGCTTGACTGCTGATGGTAGAAGATATGATGATCTGAGATAGTAAACTACTATTTTCATAGAATCCTTGTAAGTAGGAACAAAGATAATGTTCTCTATAACTCTGGATATGTCACATTCTGAGAAGAATGTTTTTAATCCTGAGCTGTTTATGGAGTACAGAAAAAAAAATCACTGGCCTTATATTTTGTCATCATTCATGATGAATATGTAAAATGTGCCCCCCCGCATTTTATTGTCAGGATAGGATCCAGAAATAATTGGCCTAATCATTTATAATACATTTAATTGTTCTCTATAAGAAACTGATCTTGAAAGAAAATTAGGATTCAGTGTGGGAACAGCTCAAGCTAACTCTGAACCTTGCTTATAAAAGAGAGGCTGTAGCTCTCTTCTTTCTTGATTTTAGAGTGTTGGACTTGAAATCAGGAAGACTTGGGTTTGAATCCTGCTTCAGATATTTACATAGTTGTGTATCCTTGTGCAAGTCACCTCTGTCAGGCTCAGTTTTGTCCATAAAATGAGGATAATAAGAGCATCTACTTTGTATGTTGGGAGGATCCAGTGAAGTACCATATGCAAAGTGCTTTGCAAATTTTAAAGCACTAGAGAAATGCTTGCCATTATTATTACTATACTTATAATTCTTAAAAATGTAAATGTACTTGCCTTATTAGAAGTAGACAAAGGTGTCAAGATAATACCACTACTAATAACAATCAATAACAATTCATCTTGCATTTGATCTTATTTTAGATTATTGAGACCAGAGATAGGGTAGTGCAGTGAATAGAGCCAGGAAGGATTTTAACTCCTGCTTTTTGTAAGTATTGGTTGTATGGCCTTGGACAAGTCACTTAGGCTACTCACCAGGACTATAATAAATGCAGAGAAGATGTCAACTTGCAATAGTAAAATGAATTTCCTCTTCTAGGAGTTCCTTATGTGAATGCATTTGTTCATTAAGCCACCATCATGCAAGATCATTTTAGTCTTGGAATTTATACCTTCTCAGTACCTTCTCTTCCTCGGACCCCTCTAAGTGGATAGTGGAGTGGAGAACTATTCCCCAAACCTGCATTAAGAAAAGCCAGCCATCTTTTTATTTCCTACTCATGTATACTCCTTTGTGTTTCTTTACACCTTCTCTCCCTCCCCCCAACCCCCTTCTGCTTTTTTAGCTTCCTTTTTGTGTCTTATCTTCCTCCTTTAGATTGTAAACTACTTTTAAGTAGGCACAGACTTTTTTCCCACATTTTTATTCTCAGTGGTTAGTACAATGGGTACTTAATATTAGTACAATAGGTACTTAATTGGCTGATATCAATGGTCCATTCCCTATCTTTCATGGAAGAGCATAAATGTATAGATGCCCAACCCATCAGATAAAATTAGGTCTATCATTCATTTACAAAGGGGAAAAAAAGAAAAAGAGAAATTATGTTTGGTTTTAGAAAGGAAATATAGGCAGTTCCACTAATATTGTAAGACTATGTTTCTCCCCCAAAGATCAACTCTGCCACTTTATCATGGTGTGGAGACAACCTTAGATTCTTCAAGTCTATGCCAACAGAGTTTAAGCTTGGGCAATACTTCTACCACACTGGAAAGATTTCCAGTGTGAGACTGGCAGTGGATAGCATGCTTTCTGAGAACAGAAGAGTCTCATCATTAGGAGTGTGGCCACCAGATGATACATATTTTAGGCTACAACAACCTATGAAGACCATCTCTTAAGGTGTGCAAGGGCTGTGATTTGTTAGTCGAGGAAGCATCAGCATAGATTAAATTATTGATCTCGTGAAGCTATATGAGCACGCAAATTTATTGTGTTCCAAGAACCGTTAGAGCCAGAGATGGTCACTACAGCATGTCCAAATTATATGTCCTAAAATCTCATCTCATTTTATATAATCTTAAGGTTCAATTTATTTTTAATAGTATTTTTCCCCAATTATATGTAAAGACAATTTTTTTTGCATTCATTTTTATAGGATTTTGAGTTTCAAATTTTTTCCCTTCTTCCCTTCCCTCCCCTCTCCTGAAAATGGTAGGTAATTTGATATAGGTTATACATGTGCTATCATGTAAAACATATTTTCATATCAGTCACAGTTGTGAAAGAAGATGCAGATCAAAAGGAAAAAAAACACACAAAAAATAAAATTAAAAAATATGCTTTGATCTGTGTTCAGAGTCCATCAGTTCTTTATCTCTATATGGATAATACAATTTTGGAGCTATAGAGTGGGCCATACCAGGTTGGAAAGCATCCTAGCAAAACCTCATTCAATATTAACAAAACCCAGGGCCCATCACACTTAGGCATTTATAAAATAGGAGAGGATTGATAGAGAATCTTAGAGGATGTGATAAATGGATAAAAAACTAACAGAAATACTACTTTTTAAAC
>CM053622.1:438668285-438713681 GCA_028646595.1 Phalanger gymnotis
GTGAGTGTTGTGGAAGGGTTATACATAATGATACGCATGTGGCCCAAGTTGAATTGCTTGAGTTCTTAGGGAGGGTGGGTGGAAAGGGAAGAGGAGAGAGAATTTGGAACTCAAAGTTTTAAAAAATAGATGTTCAAAAACAAAAAGAAAAAAGTTTTTGCATGCAACTAGAAAATAAGATACACAGGCAATGGGGCATAGAAATTTATCTTGCCCTACAAGAAAGAAAGGGAAAAGAGGATGGGAGGGGAGTGGGGTGACAGAAGAGAGGGCTGACTGAAGAACAGGACAACCAGAATATATGCCATCTTGGAGTTGGAGGAAGGGTAGAAATGGGGGAAAAATTGTAATTCAAACTCCTGTGAAAATCAATGCTGAAAACTAAATATATTAAATAATAATAATAAAAAAAAAAACAATCCAGCTACCAGCTGCTGTGGGGGTGAAAAACCAACAACAACCAGCTCACAGAATGCTGCAAGCTCAGGTTCTCTTGATCTCCTTTACCAAGGAAAGCAACATTAAGGGGTTGACAATCTTACTTTAATCCAGCATACAAATACTATTACTTGGTTCAGGAGGAAAAGCCAGCACCCTGAACTTCAGAGCAAATACAAACAAATTATAAACATACACAATGTAAATAGACCAAATCACAATTCATAGTTACCAGGAAAGGATCAGCATCTGGGTTTACAAGCCGGAGGGCTCTTTGAATGGCTGCCCAGAGTCCCATGCCACTCTTCCAGGGACTGAGAGCCCCAAGGGAACACACCAATCTCTTGAGTTTTATATATTCTGTTCAGGGTCAAAGGGCATCACAACATGTGACTCATCCACATGACCTAAAAGTGTCACAAACATGCATCTTAAACCCACATGGCCTAGGCTTTCCCTTGAGGCAAGGAGGTCATCAAGGACTCCTGATTTAATCAAAGAAACAAAGGCCAGACTCTTCAAGGGCACTTAATTAAATAAGTGCTAAAAGAAAAAACAGTAAAAGAAAATACCCCTTTAATTACCAATACACTGGCCAAACCATGGAAGGACAAAACAAAGATAATTCTAAATCAGCATCACTAATTATTATCTCATTGATCTCATTACCACCACCAAAATATTTTTCCCCTTCCTTCTTCAATGATTTCAATGTCCGGCTCATAATCTCTCTCTCTACTTCAACTTCTGACCTCATACAAGGGGATTTCAAGATATATATTGATATTCCCTAAAAGAGAATAACTGCCTACTTGCCTATTCCACTAAATTGTCATGATATACCCCTCTATTCTTTCTCAACTACTCACAGAGATGGCCATACCCTTAGTCATGCCATCACCCACAACTGTTCATGAACTCTGAAATTCCTTTATATGATCATAATCTCTTATCATTCCATCTTTCCCTATGCCTTCTGATGTCTAACCCTGTTTGTCAACTTTGCCATAATCTCCATTCCCTCCAGCGCTCAGTCCCTTCCTAAGCTATCACCCTTCACTGGCTATATTCTCCTCCCTTCTCTATTTGGAACTTCTGGTAATTCAGTTTAACTCAATACCGTCTTATACTCTTGAATCCCTTGCTTCCTTGTCTTACTGCCACCAATCACACTTTACTAAACCCCTCCAAGGGTGGGGAACCTGTGGCCTCAAGGCACATGTGGTCCTCTAGGTCCTTTGACTGAATCCAAACTTCACACCCCTGCCCTAGACTGTATTACTCCTACCATTTGTCCCCTTTGTTGCTATTAACATGTTGCTCAATAGAATGGAGAAAAAAATGAAAGTTCATTGATTGCTCCCACAGCAAATTTATGTTACATTATCTCAAGTGGGCCCTCACTGCATGAAGGCAATCATTTTATGCCTTTCTAATCTATTTGCCATCCTATTCACTACAGTAGCTGTTCCAAACTTCTTCCCCTCAAGAACCCCCCACAATACCCTTTCAGTTGAATCTCACCTTACGCTTAACTGTTAAAAAGATGAGACCTTTCACAGAAAACTCCCTTTTCTTCCCTCCTCTTCACCTCCTATCATTCAAATATCTTTCTCAACTTTATGCTTTTTCACTCTTGTGTATGATCATGAGGTGCCTTTTCTGCTTGCCAAGGAATATATCTCTACAAGCACTCTTGATCTTATCCCCTCCCATCTTTTAGCAAGCTGCCCTACCATTCCCTACTCTCTCTCTTTAATCTTTACTCACTCACTATATATTAGTTCTTTCCCTACTGCCTCCAAATATACCCATATTTTTTTCCTGTCTTTAAAAATAAAACTCTTACTTGATCCAGCAATTCCCACTTAATAACATTGCATATCTCTTCTCAGCTTCTTGGCTAAATTCCTCAAGAAAACCATCTACATTCAATTTCTCTGCTTCCTCTCCACTTACTTTTACATTCTCTGCAATTTGACTTCCAGATTCATCACTGGACTGAAACTGCCCACTCCAAAGTTAGTAGTCTCAATTGCCACATTTAGTTGAGAAATCAATCCTTATCGTCTTTAATCTTTCTACTGCCTTTGACATTATCAGTTGTTCTCTTCTCCTTTATACTCTCTCTCTTCTCAGGGTTTTCATGACTTTACTCCCTCCTGGTTTTTCTTCTACTTGTATGACCTCTCCTCAGTCTCCTTTACTGAATCTTCCTCTAGGTCATGCCCACTAATAATGAGTGACTCCTCGAGGCTTCATCCTATGCTTCTTTTTGCCTTTATATTATCTTTTTTTAATGATATAATTGATAGAAAGAGAGTGGATGATATCTTTATATCTTTATACAGATGATTCCCAGATCTATACTTCTGGCACTAGTTTCTTTCCAGAGCTCCAGTCTCATGTCTTTATGTGGCTACGTTGAACTGGATATCCTGTAAACATCTCAAACTCAACATTTTCCGAAAGAGAATTTATCTTTCTCTCAAAAAAAAACCCTCCTTTCATCCAAATTTCCCTACTACTATCTAGGACATCACCATCCTCTCAGTCACCCTGACTCACAACCAAGTTTCCTGAGTTTGATAGTGAGCAATAGAGGAAAATAAGTAGGGCGGGGGGGGGGGGGCGGGGTGTGGAGACTGACATTGATAAGCTCCTCACTCTTGTTCACCCACCTCTCATATCCAATCTGTCACCATCTTGTCATTTCTACTTTCCCAACATCTCTCCTCTATGTCCCCTTCTCCCCACTCACAATCACCACCATGATACAGGCCCTCCTTACCTAATGCTGAATGACTATGATAGTCTTCTGGCTGGTCACCTTGACCACAATAATCCAATCCCCACTCAACTCGGCAATGAGTTATTTTCCTAAAGTTCTGACCATAACACCACCCACACCAGCTCAATAAATTCCAGGGACTCTCTTTCAGGATTAAATGTAAAATCACCCATTTGGCTTTTAAAGTCCTTCATGACCTGGCACCTTCCTGCCTCTCCAGTCTTCTTACACTTTACTCTTCTTCATGAATTTTATGATCCAGCAATGCTGGCCTTTGTGCTTTTCCTTACATGCAATACTCCAAGTTTTGACTCTGTTCCTAACAAAAATACTGTGCCAATATATGCAAAAAACATTTACTATGACAAAGTTGGATTTATTTCACAAATGCAAAGATGGTTCAATATTAGAAAATTAATTAACATAATCATATTGAAAACAAATTAGAATGTCTCCCGAGCAACAAGATGGAGAACTAAACATTTTCTCTAACTCCCATGGCCACTCAAACCTCTCCAAAACAGAAATGAAGTGCCAAAGACAAAGCAACTTCAGCTGTTTCCATAGTCTAGGACACCCAGAATCCAAAAGAAGGTTTAAAAAAAAACCATAAACTGTCGCTTGCTGACCCTGAGCTCACTCAGAACCCTGCCCCAACCTTTCATGCTACTCCCAGTGAGTCTTCCATAGCAGACCAAAGGACATGACACAAGCTAACAACAAAACCCACCTCCATAACCTGATTCCCTCTCCCTCTTTCCAGTGCCATGGAAACCCCAGCTCCAGGCTGCAAAAATTTGCCGTGGCCATGACAGAGAGCCAGGCAGCCTCAGTCCCTCAAAAGTAAAAGCTTATCAGGGTCCACAGCATGAGCACCAACACAGAAAATCTCTGAATTGCTGGTGCCAAGACCAGCAATCCAAGCAAAGCTGGTGTTGGGGCAGACATTCCTGTAGCAAGAGCACAGCAAATCTCTAAAGTGCTGGTGCTGAGCCAAAGAACTGAAGAATAGAAAGAATAGGGCAGAACACCAGGACAGGACATTGGGGTTGGGGGAACCCATGCAGCATGCCACTAAGGCTGAGGAAAAGAGTACAGCATCCAACTAGGGCCAGTTTTGACTGCCCAAAAGTTACTCGGAGCAGAGTCCTAGGCTGGTGAACCAGGAATTGCCCAGCATGGGATACCTTGAGATCTAGGCCCCAAAGAAACCACTTCCAGAGGAGACAAAGTCAGATAGTGATAGAGAAAAATAAGAGGGAGGAAAAAAGACTGAAGTTAACAAATATTTCAGGAAGAAGAAAATTGAAATGCTTTAAACATAAGTAGATCAATCAACAGGAGGAAAAAATAAACAAATGTAAATATGGCCTATAAATCTAGTAAGTGAGCTCAGGCATCTATGAATAAATACTGCAAAACAAAGGAAAGCAATCCAACACAAGACTGAGGACCTTGTTGAATTGGAGGAGAACGTGGAATTACAAGGTGCTATCCCTGAGTAGTTCAAAAAAGAAATAAGAATTATAAGAGCAGAATTTATGGCCTACACAGAAAAAATATTAGCAGAATGGAAAAATGAGAATTGGGAAAAGAAAGACAAGCAAAGAAATGAGAGGGAATGTTAGTTTGGGAATGGAAATAGACAGCAGTGAAAGACATTCTAGAAGAAGAGAAGTAAAAACCAATAACATTAAAAGAAAATATGATCACCATGCAAACAAAACATACCGATCTCAATGGGAGGATGAGTGAGAGGGGAGGCAATCAAGGGTATAGAGAGGAGTGTGTTATGTGCCTGTATTAAATCAAGGATAAACAATGGAGGGGAAGGTTATCTCTGTGGTCTCAGAAAGAAAAGAGCCTAGAGGTGAGGAGTAAAAAGCTGGAAAGGGGAAGGCAGCTTTACCTTGGTCCTGGGAGGGAGTTCCACCAATGAATGCTTCTATGGGAATTGGTAAGTGAAGGGAGATGGAGCCCTTACACTGGGTGTGGCCTGGGGAATTTGGTACTTGAAAAAGTTGGCTTGTCCTACTTCAGGAGGAAGCCAACTGAGACTTCTTCAGGCACATGGCACCTGGGGGAGTAGGAAAGAATGGACCCAGAGAGGAAATTCTGGGGCAAATGTGGGAAAAAAAAAGGTAGCCAAAGGAGGATTTATAGATCATGTGGTAGAGGACAGGCTCTATCAAGTGAAATGTCTAACACTTGCAATAATTGGCATTGTTCTGGGAGTGAGACACAATGAACAAATGAGTGGCAATGAGTCATGGTAAATAGAGAGCCAGCCTGAAAACCAGGAAGACCTGAGTTCAAGACCTGCCTCCGACAAATATTAGCTATGTGATCCAAAGCAAGCCCTTTCCAGGCTCTATAGTTCTCTAATTATACAACCAACAAGTACTAATTAGGTAGAAGAAAAGGGAAGGGGAGAGGAGGGGAGGGGAGGGGAAGTCACCCCAGACTACCCTGACCACCCCTCAATCCCTCCCACAATCTTTCCATATATAAGATCCATCTTGCCTCCATGTCAGCACTCATTCATTCTAGCTCAGTAGATTGAATCTGGCCCACTTGTCAAAACCAAGGTTACAAAGGGTGAGATTCCTTAAGACAACCCAATATGGCGAATCTTTAAAAAACTGCCTTTTTTCCTTGGCTGAGAAGGCTTAACCTGGTACGTCAGTGTTTTGGGGTCTCGAGCACCCCTAGAAACACATGGTTCCCTACCATCATCATTTTTCTCTAACCTCATCACAATGACATCAGGGAAATGATGACATAACCTGAAATTGATTTTGACTTGAGTGAGGGAGGGCTGGGCAAGGTCACCAGCCTCACTTTCTCCTCCAGAGCCATCTGGGTCCAGTGGCCTGATATTCATCAAGATGACTGGAGATGCCCCAGGATGCAGTGGGGGACCCTGGCTGTTCTAGGCTAAGGCCTTTTCAGGTTCTCACTTTGAGTGAGGTAACACCCATTCAGTCAATAGGCCTCTTTAAGAAGTCAATCAAGAGATGGCGCCTTTAATTCAAAAAGAAGGAAAAAAATAAAGTTGGGAGGGGAAGACCCTCAGGGTTTCTGGTCAAAAGAGAAACAGTTACCACTGACATTCACTCTGAACCAGGAGGGCCCAAATGAAGTGAATGAATACAAATATATACAAAGGGGTTAAAGACAAGGTCCTCTAGGCAGAAGAGCACCAGCAGACTAAAAAAGCTCACAGAAAATATGCTAACTTTTATCATAGAAGGCATTTCCTTGCTTGGGAATTCTCTATGCAAATGAAATCACAAGTCCAGTCACTACCCCTGTGCTATGAAAAACAAAAACAACTAAAATCACAATATTATGCCAATAATTATGGACAAAAATCTATCACAAAGCATTATATGACTCTGATTTTACATTAAAAATATAAAATACAAGGTGCATCCTGCAAAATATAGGCATAGGAAGATCATTTTTAGTATGAAAAAAGTATATACCTCATGTAAAATCGAGCATTATTTTTGATTGAAAACAACTAGAAGCTTTCTCAATAAATAAGGGCCAGGCAAAGCAAACCAAGAATGTGGCCTCTCCCCACTATTATTTGACATTGTTCCAGAAATGTTAATGATAGCAATTAGTCAATAAAAAGGCACACATATTGGGAAAGAGGAGATGAACCTATTTGTAGATAATATGCTAATTTACTTAGAAAACCACAGAGACTCAGCAAAGAAATTAACTAAGAAAATTAAAAGCTTCAGTATGTATAGCAGGATATAAAATAAATTCACAGTTATCAGCATTCTTATAGAATAAGAACAGAATTGAAGAGCAAATAAGAGAAAAGAAACTCCATTCAAAATAACTATAAAATACATAATCTGAGAGCTCATTTACCAAGGCACACTCAAGACATATAAATGCAATTATAAAATACCCTTTGGAGAAATAAAAGAATAGCTTAAGTAATTGAAGGGATATTCAATGCCCACCAGAAGACTGCATCAATGTAATAAAAATGATGAAAGTACCTAAACTAATTTACAATTTTAGTGCTATAAAAATCAAACTACCAAGAGGCTACTTTTTAGAGCTAGACGAGATAATAACAAATTTTATTTGGGGGAACAAAAAGTCTAATATCTCAAGGGAAATTATAGAATATGGTAGGAATGAAGAGGAAACAGCACTTCCAGAGCTTATATTCTACTAAAAAGTAGTAACAGCAATTATTTGGTAGTAATTAAAAACATTTTAAAGCATATCAGTAGTTCAGACTAGTTAAGCAAATATCAGAGGAATCAAACTCAGTAATCTATTGTTAGATAAAGTCAAGGACATAAACTACTTGGAGGACTCGCTAACAAAAACTTCTGGCAAAAATGAAAAAACTGTTAGGAAAAAATGTAGACATTTTTTAACTTATATAATTCCAAGCATTTATTAAGCCTTTACCATGTACTAAGTGTGCTAAGTGCTGTGAATACAAATACAAGCAGAAAATATGTGCCCTTGAGAAGCTTACTTTTCACTAGGGGAAGACAACACAGCAAAGCAAGTTGAAAAATAGGGAGGGGAACAGCTGAAGGCACTCAGCCAGCTGGTATGGTAAAAAACAAAAAAATGCAACTGACAGAAGAATAAAGAAATAATTGGCCTAAGGGCTCTCCTTCAAGGGAAGTTCTGAGAGGAGCCATCCAAGCAAAGGGAGAGGCTGTTGGAGTAGAGAGTACTTCCCTTGTGTGAATTCCAGGGCTTCAGTGATCTTCCAAGATGAAGAGGTTTCTGGGGCATGGTAGAGAAAGGCCGGCATGCAGCCAGGAGAGGAATGAAATCTTACACCAGAAAATGACATCATATTTCACAAAAGTTCCAAATGGATATTCAACCTAAAAATAAAAGGTCCCATATAAAAAAAATGAGGAAAAATATATTTTCACAACTATGGCTAAATGGAGAATCTTTAACCAAACAAAGGATAGAGCAGAACAAAAAAAAATTTAAAAGACAATTACAATTGGATGAAATTGAAAAGATTTTGCATGAACAAAATTAATAAAGTTGAGAAGTAGGAAAGAAGTGAATAAAGAAATAATAAACAAAGAAAAAATCTCCTATAAAAATTGACACATGTCTATATATAAATATATTCATACTTAATTATAGCCTTCTGTGGGATGGGGATGGGGAATTAAGGGACGAAGGGGGAAAAATGAACAAAGTAAAGAGTACACAGCAAAGAATAAAAGAAAACTTACAAGGAAGCAAAGATGGGCAGCTCTCAACACAATGTATTTATCATACAGGCTTTCTTGAAATGAGAATTCATTGCTATATATTTTGAATCTTCTCATGTTCTGCTGTGCACATGACATGCCTTTTTTCTTTTCTTTGTATTTAAGTTTCAATATTTAAGTTTATGATGTGTCTTTTTCTTTTTTTCTATTCTGTATTTGAATTCTGGTGTTTGAGTCTAAAATTAAACAAAAAAATTGACACAAATATATTAGACCAGGAGCCATTCTGCAATGAATAAAGGGAGGAGTTCTCAAAGAACAAATGCACAATATCGATAACCAAACAAGAAATTGCTCCACATCACTAGTAATAAGAGAAGATGAATAGAAACAACTCTATGTTTTTACCTCATCCACAGCAAATTGGCAAAATGACAAAATACAGAAATAGTCAATGTCAGAGGGGCAGTAGGATGATAGACACATCATTAGAGTGTTGGCAGAAATGTGAACTGAATAAAACAATCTGGAAAGCATTTTGGAATCATTCCAAAACAAGTGACTAAAACGTCTGATCTCTTTGATCCAGAAACTCCATAACTAGGCATGCCCTAAAAAGACAAAGACCAAGAAAAAAAGGTCCCATAGATACAAAAATATTCAAAGCAGATGATGGTACTCTATGTCAAAGGCAAGACTTGAACTCTAGTCTTCTTGACTCTGTGTAAATTACTCTAGATCCAATCTAATTCCCAGTGACTCTTTTTGTGGTCCCAAAGAATTAGAAACAAAGTAGATGTCTGTCAATTGGGGAAAGGTTTAAGAAATTGTGGAACACTGACAAAACGAAATAGAAATAATAACTATGTAGAATTCAGAAAATCAGGAAAGATTTATATGAAATCATTTAGAATGGGATAAGCAGGAGGAAAACTATACATAATGACTAATATTATGAGAGGAAAGAATAACAAAAATAGAAATTGAACATTATCAGTCAGTCAACTATTATTTATTAAGTGTCTACTATGTTCCAGGCACTGTACTAAGTGCTAGATAATTTTATTGGCTAAATTTGGCCACAGAGAAGAGTTCAATTAATAAGAAATTATAAAGGGCCTACTATAATCCAGGCACTGTCCTAGGTGCTGGTGACAAAAAGAAAATGAAGTTGAAAATAATGTACTTTCTTTACTGAATGGGGAAGGGGGCATCTATGAGTATGGAATATTGCATATATTATAAGATTCAGGTGATATCTTGGGGTTTTTGTTAAACTGCTATTTTCCTCTTTCTTTTATAATCTTTGTTATAAAGGGTGGCTCACTGGATAAGAAATGGGGGAGGGATATATTTGGAAATGCAAGTGATATTTTCAAAATCGATAAAAATCACAGAAGAGGTTAAAGAAAGCTAGAAAAGTCCATTTTCAAAATATTTCTTATATAGCCCCAAAATTAACTCAATTCTTTATGGGGCTATTTGTTCACTGATGTACAGAATTATGAAGCAGTTGGTTTTATTGATTGTTCTTTTCTTTGATTTTGTCTCCTCTTAACCTCTGGGCATCTTTGTTGCTGTTCTTATACTCTTGTTGCTTATTCTCTAGGGTAACTTACTTACAGGGGCAGTTTTCCTCCTTCCTCATCCTTTTCAATTTAAACCCCATTTCATAAGTGAATAGGCTCATGGGTTATCAGGTCAAAGATTTAAAGTTGGAAGGGACATTGGAGGTCTTCTAATCCAGCGACCCCCTAGGGTAGTGACTCACAGTTTAAGAAGTGCTGAAGGGGTCAAGAGTGGAAAATGTTTAAGAAACCTTGCAGTTAGTTGATCCCTCTCATTTTACAAATTGAAAAACTGAGGCCTAGAGAGATAAAATAATTGTTCAAGGTCACCAGAGGTGATGAGTGTAAGAGGTGGGATATGAATTCAAGTCTTCTGATTCCAAATCTAACAGTCTTAACAGCCCTAGTTAGATACTTCCCATGTCTGGTTGGGAGTCATTCTTATGTATACACTGAGCTATTCTCCAGAAATGCAAATTCTATTCTCATATACTTTCTTCTTAAAAACCTGTTTACTTCCCAAATCTCTTTTTCTCTGAAAGTCCTTACCTTCTTCCATCAGTAGTGAAAGTACCACCTACAATCTTCATTTCTTGCACAAGTCTATGTAAAAACGTGGTAATGCTTCTAAAATCTTTTTCCCAGTACCATTTTGCCAATATGAATTCACCAGTAGGTGTCAACTGATTTAACAAAGATTTGTTAAAGGAATGTTTTCTGTCCTTTCCAGGATGTGTCCAGAGAAGAAAATAAATCTCTCTATTGTTATTTTTTATCCAATATTCAGCCATCTCAGTGCTCTCATTATAAAGCCATCAATTATCACTATTCATCCCTTCAACTTCTGACTCTAACTGGATGATCTCTCACATGAAAGCCTTTACATTTCAACATGCTCATCCTTTAGAGTAAAAGAAACTGCTTTCTCTTCAGAGGTTCCCCAATCTTCCTCTACAGGAAGAGTTTCCTATCTCTTCTTTAGCACTAAATGTTCAGTGGTCCTTCTTCCCTTTCTCTTATTTGTCATATTGTTCTGCTCTCTAGCTTCCTGACATATAATACTCACCTGTCTTTATTGCTGCTATAATTAAGGTGGAAGTCATAGAACCATATTCTTAAAGACTCAAAACTGGAAGAGATCTTAGATAATATCCAGTCAGACTGGAAGCACTAAGTAAAGAGATCTTTTTGGTTCTCTAACTTTAAAACCTCTACTAAAACCTTTCTCTGATGCATCATTTGTTCCAAGAACATAACCTTTGGTTCTCAAAGACTGTCAATGGAGCATAGACCCTACCAAATGGGAAAGCTTCAGATGGGACCCTGGTAATAGATTGCCTTCATAGGTAAGTAAAGAAATATCATCACCAAAGACTAGCAATCAGGTCAATTTTTTGGCCACAGCAACTCATAAAACATTCTAATAAGGGTTGGAGAGTCCATTGTATCCACGTCAACGAAATCACAGAATTATGTGATATAGGTAAAGAAAAAAATATAAAATATATTGAGAAGAAATTAAGAAATTGTTCCAAATGACGCAAACATCATCAAAAACAAATAATTTCAAGAAAGGCAAGGGAGTAAATACGCATTTCTTTGTTTCTTGTGATATGTGTGTGTGAATAATTGTTTCTTGTATTATTACAGTCTTAGGATGGTTGAATATATTTAATTACAGTCTGCCTGTGGGATCAAATCAAAAAGACTCAGAGTAATCCAAGGGGAATTCAGTGCTTAACATACTACTTGGCACATAGTAAACACTCACTAACTGCTATTCATTCATTAATTCCCTTCCCTTCTCCCAAATATTTGGTCATAATGAAAATATTCATCATTTAATGAGCCCCCCAGAACAATCCTTTTGACAGTAGAGAGGTTCTTACCCTCAAGGAGCATCTATTCTAATGGAGAATCAACATATATTAGGGGAGTGGTGACCATGAGGTCCTTACTACGCATTAGTTTAATTTGATTCTGCTGAGATCTTCTTAAGCTGACTGCATTGTCTTTCTGCCTTCTCAGGTGTTTTACTTAGCTGCCAATGGTTTATCTTTTCAGATTCACAATAAAATACTGCCAGCTCAGGGAACAACAAATTGCAAATAGAGACCATTCTGCTCTGGGATTTAATCATGTATGTTTAAATCCAAATTTAAGTCACAAGGTCACTTAATCAATATTTCCAAGTACTGAAGCTTCCATCATATTTGATTAAGAACTAAACTATCTACTCTTCCTGCTGGCATCTACTAATGAGACTCTAGCAGAAAAGAAAGCATTCCTAATCATTATTACAGTCCATTAGATGGTGAGCCCCTTTAGGAGAGGGACAGTCTTTTGCCTCTTTTTGTATCCCCACCACTTAGCACAGTTCCTGGCACATAGTAGGTACTTAATAAATATTTAATGACAATTTATTGACTAATCAAGTGGAACAGGGATGGGGATAGGAACTAGACTAATAATTTCCTTGGTACAGGGAACTCTCAAGATGAACTTAGTACCAGAATGACTGTCACAGGGTGGCATATGTCCTTGTTTCAACCTTTGCTTCAATCTGAGTAAATTATAACTAAGAAAGTATCCTATCTCTTCCTTAGATCCAAAAGAACTATTTTAATCACAGGTCACACAAGTAGTAAGGAGAAGCCTTGAGATACAAACCAAAGAATCAAAGAATCTAGGAGGTAAAAGAAATTTGTTCCTGACCAAGAGTCAACACACCCAACCTATGTCATTCATTAGCTTCTTCTCAACTGCCTTTAAACAACCCAAATACATTTAGGTCGATGATGTATTGGGTTGACCACAGTTTTATATTAATATTGGCTTTTCTAGGATCATGGATGTAAGGCCTTCCATGACCCTTTCATTTTACAGAGAAGGAAAAAAAGGCCTAGGGAGATTAAATAACTTAGACAAAAGACTAAGTATCGGAAGCATAATATGAACCTAGGTCCTCTTCTCCAAAGGCAGACTTTTTTTCAAACTGCCTCTACTTACTTATTTTACATTTTTGTTGAGGAAAATGTTATATGCAGTTACGCAACTAGAATCAAGGATCCTCATGCTCATTATACTCTACTATGCTGCAGTTCTATTCTATGGTCAGGAAAAAAAGCAACCCATGCATTGGTTAGGCAGGAGAATAGAGGAGAAAAAAACGGCTGGTTGCCTATTCCCTTTGAATAGGCCAGCTAGCCACTGCCCTCTCCCAGGAGTCTGAAATCACTAGGTGTTCTTTTTCCTAGTTATTCCCAGAGACTAGGTGAGCTGTAATACAACATATAAATTTGAAATATATTGGGATAAACTTTGAATGGTTACACAATCTCCTTGTGAGGGCAAAAGGAGAAGGGAATGAGTGGATGAATGAATAATAGGTTTTGTAAGTGTTTACTATATGTCAAGTACTAGGCTAAGCACTGAGATCCAAATACAAAGATGAAATGGTCCTTAGCCTCAAGGAGTTTATATTCTAATAGGAGAATCAGTATATATTAGGGGAGTGGTGACCAGAGAAGGAGCAGTGTTATGAATGGAGAAGTCACAAAGAAGACAAGTGGAACAATAGCATGGTGTTTCAACAATCCGTCTAGCAGCTTCCGTGGGAGTGTAAGATCCACCTACAACCAGCACCCAGAAAGCTGCCAACATGCTGCAACATGCATTCACTTAGTTCAGGGGAAAAAACCACCACCCTGAACTTCAGAACAAATACAAACAAATTACAAACATCAACAGACAGACCTTGTCTGATTCAAATCCCAATACATAGTTACTAGAGTTTAACAAAGTCTCAGCATCCAGGTTACAAGCTGGAGGGCCCTTAGCTACAGCTGTCTGGAGTCTCCACATCAATACCATCTCGAGTGAGAGCCCTGAGCAAACGGCTTTGTCCTCTCTTCTTATAGGGCTTCAGACATCATCAAACATCATCTGAATGACCAGAACTTAGGCTGCTATGATTAGCTCTTGAGTTAGCCCTTCCCCTTAGGACCCTGGGAGGTTCACATCCACATAGTTTAGGTTAACACCTAATAGGGGTTTGGGCCTGGGGCCCACTTAGTAAGACTCAATGAAATACACTGAATTACTCCAAAGAAACAAAGCCAAACTCTTCAAGGGTACTTGGTTGAACTAAGTGCTAAGGAGCCCATTTTGCTTACCAACACACTTACCAAACCCCTATCAGGTGTAAAACAAATGGCGTAGCTGTGGTCAGGATCTGCCTTTAACAGGAAAGCATGGCATTTTGGGGTACTGGGTTGGTTGAATGTTTCCCTGTTTTTAGACTGCTCTTTGCACTTGGGGTGGCTATGGTTCTGTGCAGCCTCAAAAGCAACAACGTCCTGAAGGAAAACAGGCTGGTAGAAGTGCTGGGCATGGTTTCCCAGGGGCCCAGAGCAGGAGATAATCCCTTCTTCCCAGGGCTTAAGCTGATAAGCCTGGCCCTGGAGGACTGTACTGAAAGGTTGAATGTATAGTAGACTATATTGTATATGGAGTTTTGAAACAGGAGTGGAGAATGGCCTTGGAGACTTGGAGAATGGCCTTCCTACAGATTTGGCAGGAGGGGCTGGTGAGAAAAAAGAAGAAGCAGATGGCAGCTGCTGAAATACTGACCCAGACAGAGCATAAGAACTTTGAGATGAGCAAAAAGGCCGAGAATCATCTACATTGCAATCTAGATTTCGGCAAAAGTCAGGAGAGGCCAGCCGGAACTAGACAACCAGGAACCCAGGGGCTTGGAATTCAGCCCTGGGGCAAGATGGAAACTTTGCAGCAAGGCACTGTGTCTGCCTTTTTGGTCCCTTCAGCTTGGGCTGCTTGAGATCCAGGAGGGAGGCATGGATTTGTTTTTATTGGGTTGGGGGAAGTGCCTTGGACCCCCAGGGACCCCACCCTGTTGGCTTTATTGCCAACAGTGGACCCTCAGGACCTGGAACCTGGGACTGGAACATAATGGGGAGAACAGACCCCAAAAGAACTTTGTTTGGACTCTTTCTTTGAAATTGGGACTTTGGATGCCAAGTGGAAGCCTGCAACTGCAGTTTGGGGAGGAGACATCCCCAAGAGAACACTGTTTGCTTTGGGACTTTACTAACTAAAGCATGCCCATGCCTCAGGGTACTGGGAAAAAGCCTGCAATGGCAAGGTGATACTCAAGAAGTACTTTATGAGCTAAAGAGATTAACTTGCTTTGACCTAGAGGTGGACATTTGAATTGTTAACAAGTATTTTGGGAATGATTGATTGAAGAGATTATCTTGCTGGGACCTAGAGGTGGGTCATGTTGTATTGTAAACAAATATTTAGGAATGTCACTGAATGATATGTTTCACTTTGTTGTGAATGATATGTTTAAGTCTCCTGTGTAATTGGATCACAATGTATAATGGGTCAATGTATGTTGTAGGATACGTGTCTGATTAGATTATGTATCCTAGAACAAGGGGTGAAGTGTGTTGGTAAGCAAAATGGGCTCTTAGCACTTAGTCCAACAAGTGCCCTGGAAGAGTTTGGTTTGTTTCCTTTGAGTAATTCAGTGTATTTCATTGAGCCTTACTAGGTGCTAAGCCCCAGGCCCAAACCCCTATTAGGTGTAAAACCTATGTGGATTGGTAACTAAGGTGGGGCCCAAGGCAGGGCTAACTAGGGCGAGGGCTTAGTTTACAAATGAATTTGAGTGATAGGTTTGGGACATCAGAGGCTTTTAGACCACGTGGGTTTAAGTTGCTTCTTTGTGATGATTTTAGGTCACATGGATGAGTCGCATGTGTGACTCACCCCTGACGCTGAAAAAGATATAAAACCAAGGGTTGGCCTTCTCGTTTTTGGAGCTCTTACCCACAGCAGTGGTAGCTCGAGTGACTCTGGACCAGCCCTTGTTCTGAGCTCCTGGGCTGAAGCTAGATGTTGGTAACTATGAATCTGTATTTGGTCTGTCTGTTGATGTTTGTAATTTGTTTGTAATTTGCTCTGAAGTTCAGGGTGCTGGCTTTTCCCCCTGAACTAAGTGAATGATATTTGTATGCTGAATTAAAGTAAGCTTGTCAACCCCTTTAACCTTGCTTTCCTTATTAAAGCAGATCAAAAGAACCTGTGCTTTTGCAGCATGCTGGCAGCTTTCTGGGTGCTGGCTGCTGGTGGATCTTACACCCCCACAACAGCTGCTAGCCGGATTGTTGAAACACATGGTCCATTGACAAGTTCCATCCAGAGGTCAGAGAGGCATTGATTTTCTTACAGTTCTCAGAGCAAGGGGTATAAAGTGGGGAGAAGGGTGGAAAATGGAGTATTCATGATCCTACGTGTCTTAACTCTTCTTGGGCATAGTCTCTGATATTTCAGAATAGAGGATAGAGAAATAGCAGTGATAATGTGGAAAATGTCCCAGGTGAAGATACTTTCTATGTCTCCAATGACTCCAAGAAGTCTAGAGCTGAGTGGCTTAGCTATTCCTAGCAATGGTCTCTGGTGGTCTGATTTGGAAGGCAGGAAAGAAGCAGTAACATTAAAGGGGAAGGGGGAGAGAAGGACAAGTTTAACTATTTGTAATTGCCAACAAATGAGTAAAGTTACCATCTTTTCTACAGTGGCTCCTTGTAGTACTTTGCCTCACCCATGAAGGTGAGCAACAACAGTCAGCCCTAGGAGTTCTTCCTCTCTTTCAATTTCTGCATGGAGAAGCTGATGGTCACTCATCCTCATATCACTCAATGAAACTGCTTGAAGGTAGGTCTACAGCAACCCTTTACCTCCACACATTATCTGGACTATGATTTTTTCTTATTTTTCTCTATAATACCATATTCTGAGACCCTATATCCACCCATCTTTTTCACTCACTTCTCTCCTCTCACAAATTTTTAGGTCTCTCCTCCCCCCCCTAGAATAATGGATAGAGAGAAAGACTGTCTTTTCATGATACAGTAACAGCCTTTGGTCTTCCAGAAGCTTACCTAGACTGATTTTGAGATACTACATCTGACAGTGGGTAGTGATCACCAATTCCTACCTATAATAGGAACTAATACCTAGCCACCTTTCCCCCATATTTTATTATGAAGTTTATTTTTTAAATCTGACTACAGAACTCAGCTTTTAATCTCATTAAATTTAATCTCATTCAAGATGTCTACCATTTCGGCCTGTTGAGAGTTTCTAGATACAGACTCTCTCTTCCAATATATAAGCTCCAAGTTTTACATTATCTGTGATAAGATGATAAGCAAATTTGACAAGCATGCTATATATGCCTTCATCCAAGTCACTGACAAGAATGAGAGATCCCTGGGAAACATCATGACCTCCCTCTAAAATCCATCAACCAGTTTTAAATTAATTAAAGTATCATTTACCCCATATCTCTCCATCTTGCTCAAGAAGTTTGCAACAAGAGATTCTGTTAAATGCTTTATTGATGTCGACAAGAGGCAGCATGATATATTGGATACTGACTGGCTTTGAAGAACAGAAGACCTGAATTCAAGAACAAATGCTGACATATACGGGTTATGTGACTTGTCACATAACTATGAGACACATCACTTAACCACTCAGTGGCTAAGCAATTCCTTTAGGACTTTAAGTTGAAGAACATATACTGATGTGCAATGTAAAGGGAATTCCTTACTGGATGCTCCTTCCCCTTATGAAATCACATATCTTGGGAGGCAAAAGTATGCAGCATGTCTCTGAGTTATCAACTTAGTTGTTGTTTGGTTAAGGCAGATGGGTACCCATTTCATTTCATTCCCTGACTTGGAAATTCCCTGAATCAATGCCAGTGCGTAAGCCATATCTAACTTAGTCTTATGGAATTGCCTTGGGCATGAAAGTGTAGGTGACTGGACCATTATCATATAGTTACTACGTATTTGATATAAGACTTGAACCCAGGTTTTCTTGAGTCCAAAACCAGCCCTCTATTCCTATGCCACATTCCCTCTCAATGCTATGCTTACCCTGTCAAAAGCAGAACTGAAGTTAGCCTGAAACATTCCTATTCTTGACAAAGAACATGTCAGTGATCACTAAGTCCCTTCAAAGTGCTCAGAAACCATCCCTCTAATGATGCATTTAAAATTTTACCAGGAATACATCAGACTTTGTGGTCTTTAGTTTGTAGGCTACAAACTCTGGTCCTTTGCTGAAAAGTGCCACATTTGCCCGTCTTACTCTTCCTGCATTCCACAATCTTTTAAAGATCGATAATAGCAAGCTCAGCAATCACATTACAAGTTCTTTCAGTGCCCTAAGATATAGTTTGTCTGGGGCCAGTGATATGAACTTACTCATGCTATCTGACCAGCTCCTCTCTTACATTCAGTTTCTACTCCTTGCTAACTGTTTTTGTTCTGTCCTTTCTAGATGAAAGATTATTTTCCTTGAATGAAAAAAGAGAAGCAAAAGGAGTTGAGTAATACAGTTTTCTCATTCATTATCCTTATCCTACCCAGTCTGAAGAATGGGCTTCTTCTCCCTTCTTTGATCTTCTTTTTGATACCAACATAGCTATAAAATAAAAGTGGTGAAAAAATGAATAGAATATATGCATAATTGGGGGAAAAACAGGACCTTTGACTCCAAATCCAATGTTTTTTTTAATATCATAATATCCTGATTTCAGTAAAAGAAAACATACTTTTAATGACGTGTTACAAAAAGATTATCCTTTGTCCTCATGTGTCCCAATTTTTGGTTAAAAAAAAGTATGGTAACCAGAGCAACAATGAATAATGTCTCTAAAATGGAACCCTTTCTCAAAGGAGCCCAGGATAATTTCTATAATTTTGTGATGCAGAGCACGATGAAAACAGAGAGAACAGAGGAGCCTAATGGGAAGGAGGTGCAGAGTATGATGAGAACGGGGAGGAAAAACGAGTCTAATGGGAAAGAGGTACAGACAACACTTATTAACAATGAATTTAGCTAGTAATGAAAAAATAGAGCAGTCCAAATACCACTGTTGTTCATAGGCTCATGGGATTCAGAAGGAGAATGAACTTTAGGAATTATTTAGTTCAAGCCTAACTCTCACAAATAAGGAACCTGAGGCCCAGAGAGGGAAAATGACTTACCCAAAGTAGTAAATCTAGTAGTAGAGCCAGTATACAGACTAAGTCTTCTGACTTCAAAATAATTATTTCTAATTGTTACATTAACTATTCTATTAAATTACAGAGAAATTCTCTTTGTCCTACGAGGTAGGTAGTACAAAAATTATTGCTATCTGCAGATGGGAGAAGTTAAATGATAGAGGTATTTACTGTTCAGTCCCATAGTGGCACAAATACAACTTAACAAATGCAGCTAGCTAATATTTTTTTTAATTAATGGTTCCAACAATATTGACATTTTAAAAAATTACTAAGCTAGGATGAGACAACATGAGACAAAAATGACATTTAGCAATATGTTTATTATAATAAAGATTTCTTATGGAAAAATGGAGAAAATGTAAGCTAGATGATAGGTAGGGTCAGAATTGGGTCTTTATTAGGGTCTTTGTTAAGGGTTCATTGGGAACTTTTTAGGATTTGGTCCTGAACTATTTATTTGTTTTTTAATCAATAACCTTATTCAGTGCATCATAAATGGAATTTTCTGGTGACACAAAGTTGAGAATCATGGCTAACATACTGGATGGCAGATTTAGTAATCAAGAAGTTATTGAGGGCTAGATCACTGGACTGAATCCAATAAGATTACATTTGTAATAGGAAGAAAAGTAAAAAAAAAAAAGAGGCAATATGGCAGAGTGGATAGAGGACTGGGCTCAGGTTCAGGAAGTCTCTCTTATACATATTGGTTCTGTGATACTAAGAGGAAGAGAAGCATTTATATAGCACCTACTATGTGCCAGGCACAGTGCTAAGTACTAATCTCATCTGGTCCTCAGAAAACCCTGTGAAGCAGATGCTATAATTATTTCCATTTTCCAGTTGAGGAAACTGAGGCAAACAGAGGTTAAGTGACTTACCAGCATCATGCAGCTAGTGTCTAAGGCTGGATTTGAACTCAGCCCAGAGCTCCACCTACTATACCACTTGCTTGCTAGCCAAGTTAAATTGCTTAATTTCTCATTGCCCCAGTCAACTAAGACTATAAATTACAGAGCAGGCACCAATCTGCATTCATAAAAGAAGTTCCATATACCAATGAAATAACAGATGTGGTCTAAAGGCAAAATGTTACACTTGGTTTTCAAAAAATCAACTTCACAAGTTGATTTTTACAAACAGAACTTATACCTTTGAGGACTAGAATTGTTTTTCTGGAGATAATGGTTTTAATAGCAATCTAAGGTTATTCTTTACAGTCTAAATGTTGTATGTTTTAAAAGAAACATGAATTCACATTACAAAAATTTTCTCCATTTTTTTCATAAGAAATCTTTATTATAATAAAGGCATTGCTAAAATGCCATTTTTTCTCGTGTTATCTCGTCCTAGCTTAGTTATACTTGGATATTTTATGCTTTTACATATTTAATGATAGAGTAGATCTCTACAGTTACAGTGAGGAGCTGGTCACTAAAAAAGACATCCAATGTGAAGGTCCAAGCCTATTCTCTGTTACATAGAAAGCACTGTGGAGTATTCAAGTGACCGGCTTGGCAATATAACAGCCCATTGCAATGCTACTCCCAGAATGGGAGAAGCTGGTCATCTGAAAAAGACCTAGAGGGTTAGAGTATCTTTTGGTTCAATATGAGTCAACAGTGTTAATATGACATCCAAGAGAGTTGATGTCAATCATAAATTACATTAAGAAAAGTATCCAGGAATAAAGAGAAGATGCCCTGGGCAGAGCGCTTGCAGAGTGCTGTCTTCAGTTCTGTCAATAAATCAATAAACAGATTGGGGTGGAGGTAGTCAAAAGCAAACACTTTTGAAAACAGACAGGGTCAAGGGAGAAAAGTCAATAAAGGGAGACAGGATAGGATGGAGGGAAATACAGTCTTTCACAACATGACTATTATGGAAGTGTTTCGCATAACGATACATGTGTGGCCTATGTTGAATTGCTTGCCTTCTCAAGGAGGTGGGGGGTAGGGAGGGAGGAAGGGAGAGAATTTGGAACTTGAAGTTCTAAAAACAAATGTTTTTTTTAAAAGTTATTTTTACATGCAAATGGGAAATAAGATATATAGGCAATGGGGTATGGAAGTCTATCTTGCCCTCAAGAAAATAAGGAGAAATGGGATAAGAGGAGGGAGCGAGGAGTGAGGTGATAGAAGGAAAGACAGACCGGAGAAAGGAGCAATTAGAATTTATGCCATCTTAGGGTGTGGGGGAGGGTAGAAATGGGGGAAACTTCGTAATTCAAAATCTTGTGGAAATCAATGTTGAAAACTAAAACTATTAAATAAAGACATAAAAAATAAAAATTAATAAATCAACAAACATTATTAAGCATTTATTACGGGCAGGTAGGTGGCACAGTGGATAGAGTCAGGAGGACCTGAATTCAAATCTGGCCTCAGACACTTACTATGACCCTAGGCAAGTCACTTAGTCATCTTTAAACCTTAATTTTCCTCATCTATAAAATGAGCTGGAGAAAGAAATGGCAAACCATTCAGGTATCTTTGCCAAGAAAAACCAAATGGTGTCGTGGAGAGTTAGACATGACTGAAATGATTCAACAATAAGCACTTATTATATGCTAGGAAAAGCATATATGCTATGTGAAAAGCAAAAGAAAAAAGAAAAATCCAGCTCTTAGGGATCTTTTATTCTTAAGCAGACAATATATATTTTAGGAAGAACATTAATAAAATGAACAACATGGTGGGGGGGGGTTGTTATGGTAATTAGGGTGGGACTTTTTTTTACTGTTTTCTCTTTTGGAATGCTGAGGTAATCAAGTACCTTTGATGAGTTTTGCTTTTCATATCTAAGGGCAAGCAAAGTGGGCATTTGTTGTCTTTGTTTTGGAGTGCTTCTCAACTCTAAGAAATCTTTTATTGAATCAGGTCAGGAGTCTGTGATTACCTGCTCAAGGCAAGGCCTAAATCACATGGGCTTGAGTCACATGATTGTGAAGCCCTTTGACCCTGAAGAAGTCTATATAAACCCAGAGGTTAGCGCATTGCCTTTGGGGGGCTCTCATTCACTGGAAGAAGGTCATGTGATTTGACCAGACCAAACTCTGGGTAGCCTTTGTTAAGACTTCCCAGCTTTAGAAACCCAGATGTTAGTGCTTCTCTTTTTGGTAACCATGTATGTGGTTTCTTGATCAAACAAAGCCTGTCTGTTGATCTGTTTGTAGTTTCTGTTTGTATTTGCTCCGAATTTCAGGGTGCTGACTTATTCTCTTGAACTAAGGGAATGATATATATATATATATATATATATATATATATATATATACATGTATATATATATATATATACACATACATATATATATACACATATATATCTGTTTAATTAAACTGAGATTTTTAACCTCTTAAAGTTGCATTCCTTAGAAAAGCAGGTCAAAGAACCTGTGCTAGCATCCTTCCTGTGTGCTCTTGTTGTTGGTCTTTCACCCCCACAGCAGCTGCTAGCAACATTGTTGTTACAGGGGTGCAGCGTAACCATCGGGGGGAAAGATGGCAAGTTAATTTCACATGAGGATCAGTTAACATTCTCTATTTAGCCTAGAGAAGAAAAGACTAGGAGGGCAAGTGACAATTGCCTTCAAATATATGATAAGCTGTCATGTGAAAGAGAGTATTGGGCTTAGTCTGTTTGCCTCCAAAGGACAGAAATAGGAACAATGGGAGAACCATGCAAATAGATAAATTTAATCCTGATGCAAAGAAAAATTTCCTGCCAATTAGAGCTGAGTCTAATTCCATTATCAGAAAGTGCAACAGGCTGCTTCAAAAGGTGATGGGTTCCCCCTCACTCAAGGTCTTAAAGCAAAGCTGAATGATCTCTTGGAGGGAGGGTTTATTTTACATTACGATGGGGAGGTCTTTTTCAACTTCGAACCAGATGGCCACTGAGGTACCTTCCAACTCTAAAATTCTGTGTCATTTGTCATTCCTTCATGTTTCCCTTAATCTGGGTTGTTTTCCATCCGTTGTTTGGCATTAACCTCCTCCAAGTATCAATCTTTTTACTTTCTTAGTCAATTTAAAGCACAGCTTAATGCCATGGATCCATTGCTTTTGTGAACTCTTGGTCCCTGTTTTCTATTACTTTGTTAGATCTCAGTTTAGACATAGCCTCTTCCCCCAAGGTGTATTCTCTGCATGGTCCCCATTCTTCAAATTTATTGCTCACTTCAACAATATGAGGCAAGGACCTGACGCTATTGTCATGCACTATCTCATTTTTGCATCTATATTCTCAGTGCCTGGCACAATGCAGGCACAGGGTAAGCACTTAATAATTTTACATTCATTCATTCATTATTTTTCACATTGGTCCAGATATCACCCATCAATGTCACAGCAGGGCCTGTTTATGGGATAGCTGGGACAAAATGACAAAGAATATTCTTATCAGTGAAACCAAGTGGAGTGTGTATTCTCTCCTGCTTTACCTAAAAATTCTCCATAGTCCAGTCACAAAAAAAAGCAAAAAGACCTCTGAAAACATTCACATATTTCTGCAAACCAGTATCAACTACAAGTTTTTTTAAAGATGAGGAGAGGGTAGCAAATGGGCAATGGCCCATGCAAAAGTTGCTTTGAGAGACATGCAGTTCAACAAGAATATTGCTCGACTGACAGAAGTATTTGTCTCAGCAAATATTCCTCTTCATGCCTGACTCATTCAGCCATGAGAAGATGTACACAGGCAGCAATCTAAAAAATATTGCACAGTTCCTTGTAACTCACCAGCTGCGAAAATTCCATCTACCTGCCCTCTGTGAAATACAAAAGGAAGTAGGGGAGAGGAAAAAAAAAATCAAAGAAAGAGTTGCCTACCTATCATGTCTTCTCATATTTTCTGCTCGTAGGGAGACTCCAAAGATAGGCAATTTCATTCAAAATGCAATATAAACACTTTTTCCCAGAGTTTAAGGCATTTAGCAAGGTTTATCTGTCCTGTAGATATCTTTTAAAAAGGTATAATAAGGTTTGTAAAGTATTTCACATAGGTTATCTCATTTGAGCTTCTTGGCACTTCTGTGACTTACATACCTCAAGCATTATTACTCACAGGCCCATATCAGTAAATATTGGAGGCAGGATTTGAACCTAGCTCTTGCCAGCTCCAAGGCCAGCTTTCTTTCTATACAAAGTTGTCTCTGTAGATTAATTTCATTCTTTTTTTCTGGTGAATATTACCATATTCAACCAGACTTACTATCAGTAAGGAAAATGAGATAATTTGGGAAAGGAATACCCTAATGCTAAGCCTTTATCATTGAGGAAAATTCCGATTTCTGACCTTGGCATCAGATGATCCCTAGATCTGCTTTAGGACACATCGGGTTCTGTTTATCAGGAATGCCTTTGGAACTTGGTTCAATAATGCTATGAGTGAACCTAGAAAATTCCTTTGGGTCCTGGGAAGAAAGTAATAGAAGATTGCTGTTACTGGTATAGGCAGAACTAGAACCCCAAGCCTACTGAGGAATAGACTGGAATGGCTACATTAGCCCTTGAGTTGTTTTCTGCTTGGGTCAGAACAGTAGGCCTACTTTGTAAAATTTCTTGGAGAATTAATGGAAGGTCAGCTTTCCTATTACTTTAAAAAAAATGAAGAGGATAAACTGAGTAATGCAAGATATTGGGACATCATTCACCATAAACACATTAGCAGGCATACAGCTCAATTACCAAAGTGCCTTTTCTATTTCAGCCAAAAATAAACATCTGTGAGCTTCATTCTGGTTTACTCAACCCATGCCATAATCATTAAATCTTGCTTTCCAAAAGGCTTTTCGTGTTGTACTTATCTCATCCCTCCCCCCATTTATATTGTCAAGCGAATATTTCGACAACAGCTTTAATTAATATTTTTAAAGTACGACAAGCAATAATACCATTTGGTTTCTAAATCAGTACATGACCTCAAGATTATTACAGATCACAGAAGTGCTAACACCTAATGAACATCACTGCAAAAAAGAACAAAAGAAAAAGAAAAGAAATTCTTCAGGTAAGTTAATCTTCACAGAGTTATTTTCAGCATATGTTTCTGATTTAGGCATCTTCCTATTTCAGACATATGGATCCAGAAATCTGAAGGGGCTTATCCAAATCAGTCCTATCACAGCATAGCTGTGTATTTCATCTTTTCAGATATAAGTTGGGAATGGATGATAAGAAATAGTTTGAAATGTCTATTCCTCTTTTTTAAAGTTAGAAAGAGAAGCAGAGCTTGTAGTTTACATATGAAGCCTATCAGAGGCTACATATGCTCTTCTGATGTAGTTTTAGCATTCAATTAGCAGTTGGCTTCAATATCTGTATCCATGGTAGTGAACTGCCTGTGTTTACCTCTGATGAATTTGTCTTTAAGGCATTCATTTGCAATGGGGGGTGGAAAAGACGTCTTAAGAAATAACTAGATCTCAATTAAAACTTAAAATGTGAAAACATACAATATGTTCTTTCCAAATAAAACAAACCAAATAAGTATTCACTAAGATTTTACATAAGGGATTTGGTAGCACATTTCCTTTGGCTAAGATGTGATCCAATTTTGAGATGTGAAAATGATTTAAATCAAATGCCAGTTGTTAGGTCTCTACAAAATTCTAGCAGTTTGACACTATCACACAACTTTGCCTGTGCCAAATGACTTTGTCTTAGCTTTGCTCTGATTTTAAGCACCTGAAACTTTCCCTACTGAGATGAATTTCTCTAAGTAGTCATGACTGCAGATAGGTAGGTGGACAGATGGTAAGTAGGTTTTGTAGGTGGATGGATGGATGGATGGATGGATGGATGGATGGATGGATGGATGGATGGAAGGATGGATCAGTGGATAATTGAATAATTGGATGGATGGATGGGATAGATTGACTGTTGATAGATTGACACCCTAGAGAGGCACGTCTTATACTTTGGCAGAGAACCCCTAATGAACAGTTATTTTAACTTTCTAAACTAGAAGTCTTAATCAACATAATTCATGTTATAGAGCTTAGCCCAGTTCTTAGCTCGTAGTAGGAGCTTAATAAATGTTTACTGACTAGATTTGACTTCCTACATCATTCCCATCCTACTGGCCTTTCCCAAATCTGTTTGATTGTATGTATGCCCAATTTGGTTACATCTTGGCACAGTATATGGAGAATGAGCAAGATATATTTATATGGGTAGTTCTCATGACTTCACAAGAGGCATAATATTTGCAAAATGAAAATATCACTTTTGCTTTTGGTCCCACTCTCTGTAACTCTGATGATTCTCTATAAATCAACTTGGACTCAAACAAAACCAGAGCTTTTTAACCTGTTTTCCATGAATCCCCCCCGCCCCTGTCTTCCTTCCCCAGGGGATAGATTGTAGTAATTCCGAGAATTTGGATAGAATAAAAATTACAGATTTTTTTCAGTATTTCTTTGTAATCCTGAGTATTTTATTTTATGCATTTAAAAACATTATCCTGTGAAGAGGTACATAGGCTCCACCAGATGACCAGAGGAGGCAATGACACACAAGAGTCAAAGCCCTGGACTTAATTGAGCAGCTAATATGTAAGAGAGGGAATAGAACAACTCAAAATCTGCCCATAAGCACTTTCCATATTGGATATCAATGAAATATTGGATTTTTCTAGGCAGCAATCAATCAATAAGTATTTATTAGGTGCCAACTGTGTATTAGGGCAGATGGGTGACAGGCTTGGAGTCAGGAAGATTCATCTTTGTGAGTTTAAATCCAGCCTCAGAAACATACTAGCTGTGTGACCTTGGGCAAGTTACTTAACTCTGCCTCATCTTTCTTGTCTGTAAAATGAGCTGGAGAAGGAAATGGCAAATCTATAGATGAAACGGCAAAAACAATACTATGATATCATTGCCAAGAAAACCCCAAATGGAGTCATGAAGAGTTGGACATGACTGAAACAACTGAACAACAACTAACGTATGAGGTACTGTGTTAGGCACTGAAAATGTAAGTACAATTTCAGTTATATTCAGTTGTCTCAGCTATACAATAAGAGAGTTGGACTAGATGACCTGCTTCTTCTAGCTCCAAATCTATAATCCTAAGGTTGTATGAAAATTCCATCATCATAAATTCTACTCAATTTGCTCAAAGCAACAAACATTTGTTGAATATCTACTGAGTGTATGTAATATGGAACTGACTCGAATATTCACTGGTTAGCAAAGTGATTCTCTAAAAGACTGGAAAGATCTTTCTCCATCCCATGGATGTAAGGGGCAAAGCTTAAACCTTCAGAATAAAGCCTCTGAGAAGTGCAAATGCCCTAGTAACCCAAAGGCAGCAGCTTTGTTTTGTTCTGTATCCAAGGTGCTCTGTAATCTCTACAATCTTCGTACTATGATGACAATCCTACAACATGTTATGAGAGGTAGTGTAAGTCTAGAGTTAGACTTGTATTTAGGAAGACCTAGGCTCAAACTCTACCCCTGTCCATGGACTGTGTTCAAGTCATTTCACCTTGCAGAATGTGTTTCTGCATCTACAAAACAGGCATAATAATATTTTACTACCTACCACACAAGGCGATTGTGAGGCTCAAATGAGCTAATCTGTTTAAAGCACTTCACACACTTTAAAATGTCATATGAATGTCAATAATTGTTGGAAAAAGCCTAACAATCTTCTAGCACATTGTCCTTTCAGTGGAAGAGAATATCTCCAGAATAGGTCACTTTAGCCATGTTATTTATTCATTCACCAGTAGTTCTGTGAAAATGAGTGCAATCTAGAAATAACTCATCTTTAGTTTAGCAATACTGATACAAGCAAAAAAAAAAAGATTATAAGGGAGTGTTCTACTGAGAACAACTAAGAAATGTTGTCTTCTTACCATGCCATTTAAATCTCCCATCCAGCGCCAAAATTATGCAAAACAATCTGATTGGCTTCTGCTTCTCAGAAAACTGAGTATGGGCCCGGGTGCTGCTGTTATATTTGTTATTTCTGATGGATAAACTCCTACCATTAACCCAATGCCTCATAAGAAGACGATAAAAACCAATTAGAAAGATCACTTATAGACACATGGCAAATTCTTTTACTTAGACATTACAGTCAGTTTTCATTATCATGAATACTAATTAATGAACTCGGTCATTTTGCCAGAAACCCTTGTACATTCAGACTCAGTGCACTCTGCACTGATTATGTAGCTCTTCATAAAGAAGGACCAGCTTTTATGTCAGTTTGGAAGCTGTGTCCCATCACAAGAAGATATCCTCTGTTGGTCTCAGAAGATACAAATGAGCATACAGATGCTCTCTGCTTACTTTGTTCAAGGGGCATATCTATCTACTGTTTGGCTTGGTTAATTTGTGATGTAAATTAACGCCAATCACTTGTGAGATTGCAAATTAAATAAAAGGTGAAAATAGTCAAAATAAAGAGACGAGTCATCAAGAGGTGAAAAACTTAGAAATGTGTGAGTATATACACATATGGGAAAAGACAGAAAGATAGACACACAGAGACATAGAGAAGCAGACAGAGACAGAGAGAAAGAGAAGGGGAGAGAGAGGAGAGAAGGAGGAAGAAAGAGGAGGTAAAAGAATGAAGGAGAGAGAGAGAAGAGAAGGGGAGGGAAGAAGAGAGATAGAGAGGAGTGAGAAAAGACAGGTGGGGAAGAGAGGGGAGAGAGAGATATATAGATGTAAATGGAAATGCAGTCTGTCAATCAACATTTATTAAACATCCACTATGTCCCAGCTTAACACTACGTGCCAAATACCAAGGACACAAAGAAAGAATATGCAGACACCTATAAACAAACAATATATTCAGGATAAATTGGGGATAAGAGCAGATGTGGATGCAGATAAGTAATGGATAGAAGACCAATCTTAGAATCAGAAAGACCTGGGTACAAGTCCTGCTACTGACAAATACTGTCCAGTGACCATGGGCTAGTCACTTGTAAGTCAGTGCAGTTAATTGCATAAAACTCTGGGGACCTGGATATGAAGCCTGCCTCTGACAAATCAGTAACCTTTCTAGGTTTCAGTTTCCTTATTACAGTTCCTAAGATGGAATAGTTGGAACATATAAACTCTGAGGTTGCTGAATCCTAGAATTTGAGAGTTGGAAAGGGCATCCATGGCCATCTAGCCCAACCTGTAGCTGAATGGAATCCCTTCACCAACATACTCAACAAGGCTATGCTTGAAAACCTCTTAAGTAGTAATATCCAGAACTCAATGCAATATTCAAAACTGGGTCAGGTAAGAAAGAATTCAGAGGTAGCACCACCTCTTTATTCTTGGGAGCTATAGTCCTCTTAAAGTAGCCAAAGATTTCATTTGCTTTTTTGACACATCTCACCACCGATTGATTCATATTGAACTGGCAGTCCTCTGAAACTCCCAAATCTTTTATAAACTACTGTCTAACCATACATCTCCCATCTTGTACATGTGAAGTTGATTTTATTAACTTATGTAAGAGTTTTCATTTTTCTGTATTGAATTTCATCTTATTAGATCTAGCCCAATACTCTAACCTTTCAAAATCTTTTTGGATCCTAACTTCATCTTCCAGTGTGCTAGCTTTCCCTCCAAGCTTTGTGCCAACTGCAGATTTGATGAGTGTGCCATTTGGGCCTTTATCCAAGTCACTGTTAAAAATGTTATACAGCACAAGCCAAGCACAGATACATGATTTATGCCACTGGAGATCCCCAGCCACTGTGGTATTGAGCCATTAAGTCCAGCCAACTACGCAGCTCTGAATCTAACTGTACTATGATCTAGACTACATTTGTCCCATTTTCTCCATAGGAATAGCATATGAGCTATTTTATCTTTTTTATCTTTCTTATTAGTATAAACTTTAAAAACTTCAACATTCATGATCATTTCCATGTATAAAGAAGATCAGGAAAAAAAATTCATAAGAAACCACAAATGTAGAGTATATTAGGGATTTTTTAAAGTACATAAAACAAATTCAACACAGTTTTTCCAAAACTGTCCTGCTCGTCTGTGTCTCCTGCTCTGTTTTGTGGATTTTTAAATGTTTAATTGACACATCTTCCTTTTCTTTGTTGTTCAGTATCATTTTCAGTACCTCTTCTCTTCCCCATAGTTTTCCAGAACCCATATGAGATACTTTGACAAAAGCTTTACTGAAATCTAAACTATATCTCTCATATTCCAATGATCTATTACTTTAGTTTATCTAAAAAGGAAATAATGTTAGCCTGATGTCAGTTGTTTTTGATGAAGCCATGTTTACTCTTGGTAATGAGTGCTTTTCATTTTAGATGTTCTCTAATAATATTTTCTATAATTTATCCAGGTATAGCCCTCAGTCACAATTAAGCTTGTGGCAGATTTTTTTTAATGTCCTGAATTCGTTGTAATTCTCTGCTTGGATATATATACATATACATATGAAAGAGAAAAAATAAAAATTCTAACAATAAGCTGGGGGATGAGTCCAGCCCTGTGCTAGGAAAGGTCACTTTCTCCTGTGTGGCTCCCAGAGCTGTCCCACATCCTCATGCCATAAGTAAAGGGACACAAGGAAATGTAAGGACAGAGTGAATCACCAGTGTTCATGAGAAATAAGATTAGATCCATAAAATGAAGTCTTTAAAAGAATTTAAAAAAGACAAAGTTATAAATGATTGCCATTTGTGCCTAGCTGAAGCAAAGCAGTGGAGTTTTAGGACTGCCAACTACCCCCATTTGGTTTGTTGTTTTTTTCATTGTTCCAACCAGATTGAGATACCCAGACAAAAAAACAATAGTCTGATACCCCTCCATTCATTTGTTTAGAGGCCATCTCTCATGGTCTCCCATGCAGGCTTAAGTTTGAAGAGGAGGACTGAAGCTGTAGCTGCAGCTGACCATCACAGTGGTGCTGTTGAAGGTCCATAATGCATCAGCATCCTGCCACCTCTTCTGCACTTCCTGCTCTCTTCACTTTCTGTCAAGAGACTCAAAAGTCCCCATATATACTGGGATAGATCCTACCCTCCAGCCCTGATCTTGAGTTAGTATCCTCTCTTCCCAAGGTGGGAAGAAACATAACTTCACTGTCTTTGTGAGGGCTGTTACACTGGAATCAAAGCTCACTGGCCTCTAGATTTCATACTTTGTTCTCTTCTCTTTTTTAAAAAACTGGGACAACATTTGCCTTTTTCCAATCTTGTGGTACCTTTCCCATGACCTATGATCTTTCAAATACACCTGACAGTGTCTCAGCAATCACACCTGCCAGTTCTTTCAATACCTGAGGAGGTAATTTGTCTGGGTCAGGTGACATGAATTCATCAAGGGCAACAGTGAGTTCTCTTAACTATTTTTATGCTTCTTATGCTATTCTGTCATTTCCCATCCAAAGGTCATTTTCTTTGGCAGACAAAACAGAAGCAAAATGAGAAATCAATAACTCACATATCATTATCCCATATACTCCAAGCAGAGTTCCTATCTCCTCTTTGATCTCTTTTCTCCGAATATTGCTACAAAAAAAGAAAGAAAAAGGAAAAAAAAAATCTGTTGTTGTCTTAACTTATTACAGGTTACTTTTGAAAAGTTTTGTTGTCTTAACTACCCTCCCCAGGCTCAGCTCATTCTGAGCTTTAGCGCTCCAGGCATTACTTTTACAAGACTGTGCCACACTCTTCCATTCATCCTTTCTTACCTGTCCTTGACCGTATTTCCCTCTTCTGTATACAACGTGCCCTCTGGGACACTTCCCCCACTTGCATTCATACATCAGAGGGGCAATTACTCTCATGGCTCCATGGAGAACCTTTGAGTGGCTACACCTAAATACTAATGCTCACAAGCCACCTTTGAGGGATTTTAATTAACAATCAGCCCATGGACTAATCAGCTCTTATCAAAAATATTTACTCAAATATCATAGTATGAACAATTGGTATAAAACATTCATTTGGTGGGTAGGGAGATCACTTTCCCACAGATACATACAGAGTCTGTGGAAAAAATGGGCCCAAATTTAAAGTATAGCGACAATGAGGCACATGCATAAGCTATATTTGCGGCAAAGGCAACTTATGTCTCTGGGTAACATTGTTTTTTTTTTTTTTATCTGAATCAGTTACTGAGTGTCCTGTACATTCAAATCAGTAGGTTCAGATAAATCTCATTTTTCTTTCTCATTGGAATTCTTTCCTTTTGTGACTTCAAAAGATCCTTCTAGCTCTAGATTTATAATTAAAGCTATCATTTGCATTTAACCTCTCAACACCCTGGCAAGTCTTTAAGGTTAAAAATTATAGAAGAATTGCTAATCTTGTTCAATGAAAGTCATTTCCCCAATAAGGGTCCCATATATTAATGAAATTACAAGTTTAGGCCATATGTATATATGTATAAATATGTGTATATACATGTATATATAACGTATAACATACATATACATGTATGCGAATGTGTGCTATGTATGTATATATGTATAGACAAATTAATATCATATATCTATGTATATATTATATGGATGGGTATGTCTATATATACATATACACATACGATATAAGTATACATATCCATGTGTTTGTATATATAAATATATAATATCACTCCCCTTTCTGCCTTACCTCCTAGAATAGCTAGCTTCCTTCAAGGCTCATCTCAAGTGCTATCTCCTACACAAGGTCCAGTGGTCAGAGCCTTCTGCCTCAGAGAACTACATTATTATGTACTCTAAATTTTTTATATACTGCTCTGTGTATATCTTGCTTCCCCCCAGTGAGCTACTTGAAGTTAGGGACTATTTCCTCTTGTCATTATGTGTGTGTATATGTATGTATATGTACAGGTATGTATGCATGTATATGTGCATATGCATATTTATATAGGTGCAGATATGCAACTTCTCTGTAACTTATAGTCTTAGATAGATGTCTAAGGCACTGAGAAATTAGGTGACTTGTCCATGGTCCCAAAACCAGCATGTGTCAGAGACACAACCTTTACCCAAGATTCCTTGACTTAAAGGCCAACCTTGATCGACTATGACACACTGCCTCTAATACACACACACACACACACACACACACACACACACACACACACACGCACCGAAATCAAAATAAAATCAAATACCTTAAATGACTCTTCATGAATAGTTGTGCGTTGTTTTGCCAAATCCATCCAACTCAAATGCCATGTAACATGCCAATAAATCTATGCCTAAATGCACCCCACTGAATTGCCTTCTCCCCATTATATTATCGATTCCAAAGTACAGTCATTCCTTCCCTAGACAAACATCAAGGTAACTCTTGTTAACTGTCATGCCTGAAAATCTTCAATGACCCACTAGTGTTTGCCTTCTAATTCAGTGAATGTTATATGGAGGGTTGTCCAACTGGGAATTATACATTCCCTAAAACAATGCCAACTATCTGTCGTAGGTAGGATGAGGAATAGCCGCACTAAAGCCAAGCCACAGAAACTGATCCCAGCATCCATCTCCAAATGTGTACAACCAGCAGAATGAAAGCAAAAGCAAATGAGGCTGCAGAATGACTTCCTTATCACCAGGCGTGTCAATTTTGAGATAACACATCCATTTCATCCAACACAGTCAGGAGGAAAGCAAAAGTCAGATGAACCTATTTAATCTACCAATATAGCATTAAGCACAACACAGTAATAACAGAAGGAACCTAAATAGCACGAGACAAGCAAACTATTACAAAATAGCCTGCTGTTGCTTTGACGGGGTATGTTCAGACTGTTGCTAATTTTGTGGAGCGAAAAGGAGCTTTTCCTCCCTCTATCGCTGCCATTTCTCTTTTAAATCTGGCTGTTGGTGAAATGATTGCATCTTCTTTATGTGCCAAGCAGCCGAAACACGATTTCCAACAAATTAGTTGAATAATAAAGAATGAAGTGCTAGGGGAAAGGGCCATCAAACCTTATTAATCACTTTCCTGGACTCCATGGTGAGAAGAAGGTGACACCAAGGAGCATTGCCTGTGGAAGCCAAGCTGCTGAAGGTTAGAGGGCAGGACATATCAGCATCTTATCTATGCAGGGAACTGATTAATATTTGATTTCCATATAGGCAAAGAAGTAGAGAATTGAGGATGGGGAATAAAGAAAATTAGAAACCTTCCTAATCTGAAATGACAATGGGAAGAACACTGAATTCAAAGTTAAAAGACCTTGAGTTCAAATTTCAGCTCTCTCATGTACAACCTGGCTAACATTGAACTTCTCTATTTCCTCAGTTTCCTCACCTAGGATGGACACATGAACTCTAAGGTCTCCTTCTGCCTCTAAAATCTAGACTGATATTATGTAGCCCCAAAAGCTCTCCAGTGACTATGGTTTGTTTGGCAGTGAACAGAGCATTGGACCTGTCAGAAAAAGCCTCAGACACTTACTATCTGGGTGATTCAGGCCAAGTCACTTAACCGCTGTTTGCCTCAGTTTCCTCATCTGTAAAATAATAGAACCTACCTCCCGATAGTTGTTGTGAGAATCAAGTAAGATTAACAATTGTAAGGTCCTTAGCACAGTGCCTAGGGGGCAGCTGGGTGGCTCAGTGGAGAGAGTGCTGGGCCTAGAGTCAGGAGGACCTGAGTTCAAATCTAGTCTTAGACGCTTACTAACTTTGTGACCTTAGGCAAGTCATTTAACCCTGTTTGCCTCACTTTCGTCATCTGTAACAATGCTTCATCTGGACAAGGAAATGGCAAACCACTCCAGTATCTTTGCCAAGAAAACCCCAAATGGAGTCACAAAGAGTCGGACGTGACCGAGAAATGACTGAACGATACAACATAGCACAGTGCCTTGCACACAGTAGGTGCTATATAACTGTTAGCTACCATTATTGTAATTGTTACTGTTCTAACTTCTTCTTGAATAAGAGATATTAATAGATTCAGCAACAACAAATACAAATCCCAGAGAGTTACAGTTGAAAGGGACCTCTGAAGTTCTCTAGTTGACCTGATATCTGTGCAGAAATCTCTTCCAAAATAGGATTATCTAGCCTGCACTTTAACATCCCCAGGGACAGGAGACCCACCACCTCCTGGGGCAGTCACATGTACTTTAGGGAAATACAAACTTGATTTTCTTTACACAAAAATCAAGCCTGCCTTTCTTTTCTTTTCTTTTCTTTTTTTTTAAGGAAAAGCAATCTTTATTTGCTTTAAATATCTGGATGTCAAATGAAAGATGGAAAAAATAGCTATTTAATTACTTCAATTATCTTCATGAATTTGCTCTGAAGAACTAGCCAAACATTATTCTGTCTCATGTTTTCAGAGACACTGTGGACTCTCCTAGGTTGATTTACATTGTTCTGATCTAGGACTTTACCTCACTTCCATGTTCCTTCCAGACCATACCACCTCCAGGCTGACCTTTACCTTTATTTCATCCCTACTGGCAACTTGGGCTTAGCCCTTGAAACCACCTTGGATTCTGATAAGTGGGCTTTAACCTCCTCTTGTCCAGAATCAGGCTCTGCATACACTATTTCAACGGCCTCATTATACTTAATTAAGGCAGATACTCAACTATCCCCATTTTAAGGAAGCTGAGGCTCTGAGAGATTTATTTATCTATAATCATACAGCTCTAGGCTTCAAAGGCAGAACCCAAACCTAGTGATTCCTTTAATCTAGATATATACCTCATCCCATTATTCTCCATTACCTCTGGAACTAGTTTCCAATTTTTTTAAAAAAATTTATTAAAAAGCATTTATTAAATGCTCACTGGCAGCTAAGTGGCACAATAGATGGAGCCATCTTCCTGAGTTAAAATCCAGCCTCAGACACTTACTAACTATGTGACCCAGGGCAAGTCACTTAATCCTGTTTGCCTCAGTTTCCTCATCTGTAAAATGAGCTGGAGAAGGAAATGGCAAACCACTCCAGTATCTTTTGGGGGGGGGGCAGGGCAATTGGGATTAAGTTCTTTGACTTGCCCAAGAAGACGCAGCTAGTACATGTGGCAAGTGTCTGAGGCCGGATTTGAACTCAGGTCCTCCTGACTCCAGGGCCGGTGATCTACTCACTGCACCACCTAGCTGCCCTACCACTCCAGTATCTTTGCCAACAACACCCCAAATGGAGTCACAAAAAGCTGGACGCAACTGAAATGACTCAACAACAACAAAAACTCTCAGTATGTTCCAGGAACTGTACTAGGTGCTAGGATTACATAGTCAAAAATAAAATAATCCCTGTCTTCCAGAAGCCCACCCTCCACTGAGGGGACACCAGGCACACATATATACAATACACAACGAGGAAAATGTTTGTCTTTCTGGTTTCCCATTCTCTTGCCTGACTCATTCGAAGCCTGCCTTTCTGCATCATCCCACCCTGACCAATCCTGGAAGGAACTAAAGCACTCAGCTTAAGCTGAGCCAAACCCATGTGCAAGATCTTCATCCCAGCCATTTTCCTCCCTACTGCTAGCCAGAGGTTTCCCAAAGTGGGTGAAAAGCCCCTTAGGGGTGCTGGAACAATCCTGAGGGCCGTAGTAGCCTTTGGTGCAGTGAGGGGGTGTTAAATAAAAAGTAAGGGGTCATTGAAAACATGAGGAAAAAAGAGAAGAAAATTTTGAAAAAACACCCGTACATGTTTCATCTGTTGTGTACAGAGTTAAAGTCACAGCAATTACATTATTTTCCAAATAAACATACAAAATGCAAGTTATAACTGATCAGTGGTTGTCTCAGGTGCTTGTGTCCAGCACTGTCAGGAAGCCCAGCATGCATGAATCAAAATTTCAATGCAGGAAAATCCCCACAAATTTATGATAAATTATTAAATTTAAGATGCATCATTTAAAAAAATTATTTACAGAATCTCTTTTTGTGGTGGAAAAGAATTGGAAATTGAGGGGATGTCCATCAGTTGGGGAATGGCTGAACAAATTGTGGTATGTGAATGTAATAGAATAACTGTTGTGCTATAAGAAATTATGAGCAGGCAGACTTCAGAAAAACCTCAAAAGACTTATAAGAACTGATGCTGGGTGAAGTGAGTAGAACCAGGAGAGTTGTAACAGCAACATTGTGTGATGACCGACTTTAATAGACTTGGTTCTTCTCAGCAATGCAAGATTCTAAGACAACTCCAAAGGACTCACTAATGCCATCCACATCCAGAGAAAGAACTTTGGAATTTGAATGCAGATGGAAGCATATTATTTGCTCTGCTTTTCTTTTGTTGTTTAGCTTTGTTTCTTCTTTCTCATGGTTCCTCCCATTCATTCTAATTCTTCTTTACATCATGACTAATGTGAAAACCTGTTTAGTATGACTGTATAAGTAGAGCTTATATCACATTGCACACCATCTTGGGGGGTGGAGAGGAAAGGAAGGGGGAGGAAATTTTAAACTCAATATCTTACATAAATGAATGTTGGAAACTAAAAATTAATTAATTATAAAAATTTTTAAATATTTTATTGAAATGATGTGAATTAAAAAAACAACTTTAGTAGCTTTACAGGGTTAAAGAAAGATTTCCAGGAGGGCACTGAGTAATTTTTTTTTTTTGAAAAGGGAGAGATAGGCCAAATAATTTTGGGAAACTCTTTGCCAGACCAAGTAGAATTTTCCCCTCCCCACCCTACTCCTCTTTTCCACCTCCTGCTCTGATGGCTATAATCTAATTAACACTATAGTGGCCTCAGGAAATTGTGTCAGTACACTGCTTTGCTATCCTAATCCCCAGCTTTGTGAGTGCTTGGCATATACTAAGCACTTAATAAATGCTTTCACTCAGTAGTCTTCTATCTTTTGGAGCCAAAAAGAATAATTCCAGGCTCTACACCATAAGCCATCAAGTCCTTGAAAAGAGCTGTCATGTCTTCCCTAAGTCTTTTCTTCTCCAAGCCAAACATTCCCAGTATGGTGCTGAGTGCACTCAGCATTCTGTGTTCCCTCCTCGGGATGTTTTCCAAGGATGGATTACTTAGGTCCATAGGTGACATCAAGAGAGCAGCTAAAAAGGGTCACAGGAAGAAGAAATGACTAGTGGTGGCTGGAGATTTCCTGCTGAGAGTTTTTAAGGCTATGATTTATTAGTATCATTAATAAGAAAGATTCTGTCTTCCTAAGGTGTGGCATGTTGGAAAACCTCTGAAAGTTAATCCCTCATGTAGAAGAAATACTCGGCCTGACTCCCAAAAAGGAGAATTAGGAATAGGCAGAAGCTGTGAGAGGCAAATTTCAGTTTGATGCTATTAGAAAGCCTTCCTAACAACAAAAGTGAAGCCAGCTGTCTTGGGAAGTGTTCATCAAAAGTCTGCAAACTGAGGCTAGATGAGTGCTTATGCAGTATATTATACTGAGTATTGTTCTGCATATGATATATTATATTATTTAACATAAGAATATGATATAATAACAATGTATAATATACACATATAATAAAACACAACATATGATCTATAATCATATTGTTATAGTATATAAAATATAGAATAACATACATAGCATATAATAATGTATACTATTTATTATATTACATTGGATATCGTTTTTGGATAAGGGCTGGACTAGGACCTAATAGCTTTCATTTATATAGCCATTTAAAGTTTGCAAAGCTCTTTGGATGTATTATCTTGATTTTTCCAAGAAACCTGTGAGAAAGGTGTTATAATTAACCTCATTTTGCCCATAAGAAAATTGAAATTGAAGGTTGAGTGACTTGTCCAGAGTCATACAATTAGTATCTAAGTGTCTAAGGCAGGATTCAAACTCTTCCTGACCCCAAGTCCAGCCCTCTAAGCACTGTACTACCTAGCTTCTTCTGGGTGCCCACATCAGAGAAGGTGCTGTGCTCTATGAGCAAAGCAGAATGGAAACAGCTCAAAGGAAACACAGGATGTGCAAGTTTAGAGTATCCACCCCAAATGTTCACAGGGACTATTTGTGCCCAACCTGTGCTAGAGCATTCCAAGCTCGTATTGGCCTCATCAGCCACAGTCGGACATGTTGAATCTTGACTCAAGCATAGTGGTCATTTTGGTCCTCTTCAAGAACAAAGTTACAACAACCAACCAACATAGTACTTTAAGGTTTGCAAAGTACTTTAGACATATTATCTCGTATCATCCTCCCAACAATCCTGCAAGGTAGATGGTGTTATTATGCTTAATTTTACAAGTGAGGAAACTGAGGCAGACAAAAATCAAGTGACTAGACCAGGATCACACAGATAATAAGTGTCTGGGGTCAAATTTGAATTCAGGTCTTCCTGACTTCGAAGCCAACACTGTGCCACCTGTCTGCAGCTAAAATTATAAACCCAAAGACCACTACTTACTTCTAGATATTAACATGAAGACATACGGTACAACCAGAAGGAATACAGAAAACATTCTATGGATTATGAAATTCTAGGCAAAAAAAATTAAGCACTTATAGGCACAAATAGTTCTTTCCTTAGTACTGATCATAGAAGGGTTCAAAAGAGAAAGGTAGTTGGAGAAGTTGGGGTTTAAAAGATAGGACAGTTGGCCCTCAGGGAAAGGGAAGGGAATGAGTATTCCATGCCAACTCCTGTGCTAAGGCCTACAAATATTATCTTATTTGATTCTCACAACAATCCTGTGAGATAGGTTCTATTAATAGTCCCATTTTACAGTTGAGGAAACTAAGGATAAGTGACTTGCCCAGATTGACACAGCCAGTATCTGAGGACAGATTTGAACTCAGGTTTTTCTGACTCCAGGAAGCCAAGGAGTTCTGAAAAATATACCGCAAAATATACTAGCTGCTCTCAAGGCTGACATTCCAGAAGTTAGAGGATTCTCCTGTCTCAATTGTGAAGGGGCGATGTAGAAAGAACACTGAACCAGCAGGTGAGAGATGGAGGTTTTCCTCATGTCTCTGCCGTCAAACAGCTTCAGGCAAGCCACTTCCCCTTTTAAGGGCCTCAGTGTCTTTGTCTGTAAAATGAGGGCATTGGACTAAGTCACCTCTAGTCTTCTTCCAAGTCCCTTTCCCAAGCCACTATTTCAGACAAGCTCGGGTAGGCTTCACTTCATTCCCTATTCTCCACTCGTCTCCAAAGCCTTGCCACCACAAGCTCACCCCTTCTTTCCCCATTCCCCTGTATTCCTCCATTTCTGGGATCAAGTATGAAGATCAAATCAACTCTGCCATTGTCTCTGAATGAAATGTGTCAGTCTGCTTCCCCTATTGCCCCACTCATCATCCCTGTCATCTTCAAGACAAAGTGGCCTGGCCACCACTCCCCTACACTTATTGCCTCTCTCATTAGAAGTAGGGTCCCTGAGGGCAAGGTCTGTCTCTGGTTTTGTATTATATCCTCCCCCTTAGGATAGGGCTTTCCACAGAGTAAACACACGGAGTAAAAACTTTTCTGAAAAAATAATTCATACACATGATCCAATCACTGAAGTGTTCTCTCTGCATCTCTGCATTCTGTGTGTCTCTGCTTTTGTCTGCATGTCTCTAGGTATCTCTTACATAGTCTCTCTCTGTCTCTGTCTCTCTCTCTCATTTTCTGTCTTCCTCTTCTCTTGTCTTTGTGTGTTTCTGTCTTTGTCTCTGTCTCTCTCTGTGTCTGTTGTCTGTCTGTCTGTCTCTGTCTCTGTCTCTGTCTCTCTCTCTCTGTGTGTGTGTGTGTGTCTGTTGTCTGTCTCTGTCTCTCTGTCTCTGTCTCTCTCTCTCTCCAGTCTCAGTTCCTTTCAAGTTCTCTACCTCAATTCAACTTTGATTCTTAACGTTCTGTACATCAGATTGTCATTGAAGTTTTGCAGCATTTGCAACTAAACCACAACTGGTGTGGAAACACAATAATTCCTCAGTGAGAGTTTTTCTCTGTTTTTCAGTAATACTTTCTTGTTGATTATACCTAGGGCTTTGGCAGGTTCTGCTAAATTTTGATTGTTAACACCTGAGCAAAAATTCCTACGAGAATTGGGAAGCCTTTAAAAGCTGGGGCTCAGAGTCCTCTGACAGAGCCTATGTCAACAGGGTACCTGGCATGAGAGAGTAGTAGTTTGCTACATCAGTGGGGTGAGGCCTAAATAAAAGATTTGCTCAATTTCATCCAGCACATAGGACAAGGACAAGGGAACTGTTCTAGTGGCCTACAGAGATTGTGCCACCTCTATATTTCTGGCACAATTATATATGCATACTAAATGCAAATTGGACCCTGCTAGGTTATAAAATAAAAGGCTATTCTGCTCCGTGATTTATCAGAGATATTTAAAATGTTTCTGTATAGGATAAATAGATCAGAGAGCATTTATTAATCACCTACTATGCGGAAGAAAAGATCCAAGAGCACAAAGAAAGAAATAAAGGAAACCTAAAACATAAGCGTTCAGAGGTAGGAAGGCTTGGCACGTAGTTAGCACTTAACAATTGCTCCCATGCATTGCATTTTGTTCATTTTACCAGGTGATGCCAAGTACACAGGCACCCACATGTCAACATTGAAGGAACAGCTGGGCTAAACCTTATTTTCCCAGGGAATGGATGGATTCAGGATGTGACAAAGAGCTTCCTGAAAGGCAGCATGTGCCGGTGCAAAGAATACCATATTTAAAGTCAGAAGACCCAGGTTTGAATCCTAACACACCTGAATAATCCTGATACATACTACTTGTGTGACCTTAGGCAAATCAATCTCTCTCAACCTCAGGTTTCTTGCTTGTAGAGTGTGGGTGTTGGACTTAACCAAATAATCTCTGAGGTCCCTCAAAGCTCTCAATCCTATACTATGAGCCATCAAACCTACTAGGGCAAGGGTGGGAAACCTGCGGCCTTGAGGCCACATATGGCTATCTAGGTCCTTGGGCCTTTTGACTAAGTCCAAGTTTTACAGAAAAAAATCCTTTTATTAAGAGGATTTGTTCTGTAAAGTTTGGATTCAGTCAAAGGGCTGCACTTGAGGACTTAGAGGGCCACATGTGGCCTTGAGGCCACAGGTTCCCCACCCCTGTACAAGATTATATCCACCACTATCCATGTAAATGATGCTACCAGAAGGATCTTAAAAAAATTCCGCATGATATATGAAGTCCTATGGAGGAAACTAAAGGGCTGAGGGGGTCAGGTGTCGCCAACCGAAGAAAATAAAGATGAATATGATTAAGAAGATAATGTTAGAGCACGGGGTTTGGTTTTTAGAACTATGATATAAAGTAGAGGAATGATGAGCTCATAGTCAGTAATAGGATTCATCTACTATGGGGCAGAAAGAATATATTAGCCTAAAGATTGACTGAATGATCTGATGAAATAGCACTGAACTAAAAAGACAGAAAAAGGGAGAAAAGTACCAGGCTATAGCTGGTAACTCATATGCTGACAAGTACCACATTGGTAAAAGGGCAACAGAGATGCTCTGTAATCCACAGAGACAATGACAAAGAAGAAACACAGAAACAATACTCATAGATTCATATGTCTATACACAAATGCACAGAGGGTGGGTAATGAATAAAGCAAGCTATAGATCTCAATAAGGGAAAGTAAATATTATATCATATTGTGACCTTGCATCAGAGTCTGACCTTGCATTAGAATAATCAAAGAGATAGGATGGCAAGGTAGCACAGTGGATAGTGTCAGGTCTGGAATCAGGAAGACCTGAGTTCAAATCTGGTCTCAGACACTTACTAGGTCGGACACAGTTGAAATGACTGAACAACCATCACTGAGTATAACATTTACTTCTTTGTAAGTTCCACCTATGGGCAGCTAGAGTGCTGGGCCTGGAGTCAGGAAGATTTGAATTCAAATCCAGTCTCAGACACTAATTGTGTGACTCTGGGCAAGTCACTTAACCCTGTTTGCCTCAGTTTCTTCACCTATAAAATGATCTGGAGAAGAAAATGGCAAGCCACTCTAGTATCTTTGCCAAAAAAATAAAAGCAGTCACATATAGTCAGACATGACTGAACAACAAATAAATCAAAAAGATGGAGATGTGTCCTGGAGCCAACCAGCCACTGAGGTCAGTCACTGAAAGCTACCTAAGATGGTTAGAAAAGGATTCAAAGATGATGAAGGGAAGCTGTCTCAAGAGGATGCTAGTCCAGGTCATCCACCATCATGATATCATGCAGTCCTTACAGACTCCAGCATCTGCTTCCTCTACTCCACTCCAGCCCCTCCAAAGGTCTAACAGCTACCATTTACTGTTACTGTTGTAGCTAATACTGAAATGTTTGGCAAAGCCCCTGGCCATTCTAGAAACTGTAATGGACCGAGCTATGATTGGTGAGATCCTCTGCCTGTCCTTTCCTCCTGCTTTTCAGTTCAGAAGGATGCAGCTCCAGTAACCAAGCAACTCCTTCAAGATATCCCTGCTGTCTTCTCTAAAAAAGAGAAAAAAAAACTAATCCAGAGAAAACGGTTCTGTTCCTGAAGTCAGAAACACTTAGCATTGGCTTCTGTCATTTTCAGTGAAATGCATTAGCAAGTCTTTTATGCTCCCCATACTTTTAGCCCATCTCCTCCTGCTTCTATTCATCAGCATACTACATAGTTTAGAGCTATCTCAAGCAGATCATTTAATCAATCTTTAGTGGCAAGTAGGTAGCACAGAGGATAGAGCGCCAGGCTGGAAGGCAGGAAGACTCATCTTCCTGAATTCAAATTTGACTTCAGACATTTACTAGCTGTATGACCCTAGGCAAGTCACTTAACTTCTACTTGCCTTAAGCCACTGGAGAAGGAAATAGCAAACCACCCTAGTATCTTTGCCAAGAAAACTCCATAGACAGTATGGACCATGGGGGTCATGAAGAGTCAGACGTGACTAATGGCCAAACAGCGGCAATGAATGAATAGGAAGGAATGAGAACTGCCACTGTGGATTTGATTCTGACCAAAAAGTAACAACTACTTAAAAGGCAATGCTGCCTTAGAAGTCATGACAAATAAAGAGAGAAATACCAAGAATAAACTCTATCCTAGATTTTAAGAGAATGGTTTTTCATTTAAAGATAGAATAGGTAGGATCCCATAACCTGAGACCCTAAAATGGAAGTCTGAACAAGACTAATCAGAACTGGAATGAGTATAGCTAAAAAGCCTCCCCCCCCCCCGATTATATAAACACAGAGTGTTGATTGCTGCTTCGGAATTTCACCCATGTTATACAGCCATGCAACTGTGATAGTAAACTTTAAGCAATGTTTCCCACTCAGAATGGCATCTTTTTGTGCCATGACAATTCAAGGTATAGGATAACTATATAGGAAAGGTTTTCTAGATCATTTTATATGAGGATGAGTAGAAAGATGTAGGGATATTTAGCTTAGAGAATATTTGAGGGCTGAATGAAAGACATGATAACTAGCCTCAAGTACCTGAAGGACTGTTACTTGGAAAAGGAACTCAACTTATTCTCCTTGGTTCCAAAAAGCAGAACCAGGGCAATAGATGGCTATTCCAAAGGAGCAAATATATTCTTTTTTTTAACTTTAGGTTGATTTATTTATTTTTAGTTTCCGACTTTCATTTCCACAAGATTTTGAGTTATAAATTTTCTCCCCATCTCTCCCTTCCCCCCCACCTCAAGATGGTATGCATTCTGATTACCCCTTTCCCCAGCATGCCCTCCTTTCTATCACCCCCTCTCCCCTTCCCCCTTACTTTCTGGTAGGGCAAGATAGATTTCTATATCCCACGGCCTGTATATCTTATTTCCCAGTTGCATGTAAAAACAATTTTTAACATTTGTTTTTAAAACTTAGAGTTCCAGATTCTCTCCCTTCTTCCCTCCCCACCCACACTCATTGAGAAGGCAAGCAATTCAATAGAGGTTATACATGTGTCATTATGTAAAACACTTCCATAATAGTCTACCCTATTGTGTCCCTTTGACCCTGTCTTTTTTCAAAAGTGTTTGCTTTTGACTACTCCCTCCCCTAATCTGCCTTCCCTTCCATCATCCCCCCACCCATCCTCTTCCTCCCTACTTTCCTGTAGGGTAAGATACCCAATTGAGTGTGTATGTTATTCCCTTCTTAAGCAAAATCCATTGAGAGTAAGGGTAACTCTTTCCCTTTCACCTCCCCCTTTTTACATTCCATCATAACAGCTTTTGCAAATATATTCTTGATCTAAAAAAAACTTTCTGACAATTAAAGTCAGCCCCAAATGGAATGATCTGTCTGAGAAGGAGTACTGAAGTCCCACTGTGAGGGTGACCATAGGACTTCAATCAAATGTTTTCTGACCATTTTGGGGGTATGAAGGGCGTAGAAGGGTTTGT
>CM053622.1:438714181-438732737 GCA_028646595.1 Phalanger gymnotis
TTTTTTTAATTAATTTTTCTAAGCATTTTATGTTCCTAGTCTTTTAGATACCTTGAGAATTTATTCCTCAATTCCCTTAAATTTCTTTTGCCATAGACATTCTCTGTATATCCTTGGTCAAGTCTACCTACACTTGTCATGTAGTTTTGTTTTGCTTTATGCAATATGATGAAGACTGATATTATGGTCCCAATATGGCGTTCCAATATAGGGAGGTTCCACAGTCTTTGAGGGAGAAAATTGTCTGTTAAGAAATCTTGACAAATCATTTACATTTTTCATCTATTTTTTACCTCCTTCCAGTTTCACATTTGAATGCTTTCAGGATGATTTGTCTTAATTGGGTATCTTGCCAAGCTTTCTGTAAACTTATTTTTCTTTCTAATGGTTCTTATTATTTTATGAGATAATACTGTTCATAAGCTTCCCACCATCTTCTTCTGTAAGATTTTACAAAAGCTTGTCTTCTAAATTAGTGTTGCCCTTAACTCACATCTCTTTGGTTGGTGAGGACATGAAGTGTTTTCTGGTTAACATGATTCCTGTGCTTTTTTTATATATCTTTTCTATGACAGTTGATCCATACATTTGAATAGATTATGTTGGAACTATTTTAATTGTGAACCATAGTTTTTCAGGGAAAGTACTATTTCTAATTAGATATTCATTTTGATCTTTCCTTTAAGAAGTCAGTAGTTTGACTATGCATACAAAACTAATTCAAAATGATACTTAGACACTGGTGGCCAGTTATTTTCTGTTATGACATAATCATTTTCATTTCGAGGATGTTGTTCACAGCTCACCACATCTAGACCTCCAGATTCTCTATCTTTTAGGAAAAAAAAAGCCCTAGAGAAATCATTCAGGAGCAAAATGAGAGAGAATCATGTTGATATTGCTTTCCTATTTTTATAAACCTTCCAAAGAGGGACAAACTTGATCCTGAGTCTTTGCCCCTAAAAGCTAAAAATAGCTACTGTTTGGGGAGTGAATCTATAGATCACCACCAGAACAAAACAACACACTTGGAACCACAAGGCATGCAGTGGTTAAATTTCAGAATTTCAATGTCAAAAATAGTTGTTAATTGTTTGTTGAGGAAAGATGGATAGTTCATAATATATAGGTGTGAGACTTCTAAATAGCACATAAACCTTTGGCTTCTTCCTTTTCTTTCTCCTGAACTATTTTTCTAACATTTGTTAACTATCTTCTTTAATATACACCTTTTAAAAAAACTGAGAATTAAAATTTACCTTGATTTCATTTGGAGGGTCTTATCAAACTATTGTTGGTTTTTATCATTGCTGTTTTGGAGAATTTTTCTGCCTCCTCATTGTCTACACCAGATCTTGATTTGTAAGCATCAGCTTTCCTGGTGGTGTTTTGAAAATGATTATAATATTCACTATAACCTAATATGAGATATAAAGATGTAAAACATTAAGTAATGAAATAAAGTTTAAATAAAATTTCAAGACAATAAAAGGGAGGCCATGAAGCAACTAAGCAAAACAAAAAAGAGGTAATGTATCTTGTCCAAGATCTCTCAGCAAAAGAAGTGATAGGACATCCTGATCTCTTGTTGCTAGGTTCAATTTATTTACATTTGAAATCTCTAAGGTATATGAAAACAACCACTGACACAAAACCAGCTATACTCCTTCAGAATGGAGCATTTTTTTTTTAGCCTATTCATACCACCATGACCCTGCTGAAGATATGTCAGGAGCACTTTGGCAATTTAGTCCAAACAATTTCTACCATTATAGATGAGGACCTACAAAATGCCAAAAATCTGACACCCTCACAGAACTTTTGATGAAATCAGTACTGAAAATCAGAGCTCTTGGAACAAAATGTACCCGTGCAAAATAGAGAATTTGCTATGATTTTCAATTAGGGAAGAGAGAACTGCTTTAAAGATATATTTTGGCTTTTTACACATTCCATAAATGAAGCACTGAAGAAAAGGCACAGAATTTTAAGGATATCACCATAACTATCTTTTTCAAGAGGGATGGAGAGTTAAATAATCAACAGTTTTTGTGACCTATTCCTGCTCTCAATCTCTTCCCAGATTCTAGTCAGAGTTTCTCTGAAATATAATGTATAATAGACTGAAATACCTAATGCAAGTATCTCATTGTGGCTTAAAATAGTTCATCTCGACTGCTGCAAAGATATAGAGAAGAACGTTTAGGACATTGCCCTGAAATTCATCTTTAAATCATGCAGTATAACTAGGTTATTTAGAAATAATTACCTCCAGCCAATCAAAATGATCTACAGTTGTTGGTGTTGTTTTACAAGGAGATGGCTCAGAAGCTTCACCCAAAGGTCCTTGACTAGACTTGATGCTTTCCCTACATGAATATACCTCTTATAATCTTCTCTGGCATGTACTAAAGCAGAGCCAAGTCCTAGAGGGATTGTGTTTCATTCTTCCCTTCCCGAGAAAAAGAGGTTCTCATCAGAGACTCGAGCTAGACATATGTAAAGACACCAAGCTAAGAGGAAGAGGTTGATGGACAAAGCAAGTATTGGAGTGAGGAGCCTGCTAGACATAGTGTGCTCACTGCCACCAAGGCTGTAGCCACTAACACAACACCCCCCAGAACAGATAAGAGAGATTGCAAATGTGTATTTACTAAGAATATTGTACCTCTTGTCTTCTCTCTCTGTCTCTCTGTCTCCCTCTCTCTCTCTCACTCACTGTCTCTCTCTGTATTAGCAAGCATGCTAGCACACCCAGGATGGCCTGCTAGCACAGGTTCTTTGATCTTCTTTTATGGATGAAAGATAACTTCAAAGGGGTTACAATTAAACAAGCAAACTTTATTCTATCTAACCTTCTCACAAGGGTTGCTGAGCACCAACTTCTATAGCATTCTCTAATCACCCTTCTCTCAGGGGTCAGTGAGAAGGGGGAGAAGTAATTAACTCCCCCTACATCTCAATGGGGCCAATCGAGGCAAGCATAACTTGTGCATTCCCATAAATCCCCTCAACCCTTAATGAGGGCCAGTTGAGGTAAACACAGATTCCCCTCAAGCCTTGATGGTGGCCAATCAAGGCACACACAGCATCCTAGCTTGTGCATTTTAACCCTAAAGGTTTTCCATTCACTAACCAGTACCCACCGCTTTATACTTACACTCCACCCCTCCAGGGTCTTGACCTTTACAATTTAAACAGGTGATACCCTACAATCTACATGGGTCGTGGCAGAGATGTTTCGAACCATAGAACTCATATCCAACTCCTGGGATGGACCCATGGTCATGGATTCTGGAAAACCACTTATGCTTACACTCCCCAAGTTCTTGTTCCAAAGTTTTTCTGTTCTTTAAATTTGCATTTATATTCCATTTTAATTAATATACAAGTCAGCTAAATAAAGGATCGACCCAGGTCCTTCTGTGAAGGGGAAGGAGAGAAAGAGAGAGAGAGAGAGAGAGAGAAAGAGAGAGAGAGAAAGAGAGAGAGAGAGAGGGAAAGAGAGAAAGAGAGAAGAAAGGATGTCCCCTCTCTCTTTCTTTGAATGTCAGGAGGGAAGGAGTTTATCCATCCAATGATTGGTAGCTCAGGAACTAAATGAAAGACAATCTTATTGATACTGATTCTTATCTTTGAAAACCTTTTTTGGGGGGAGGGGGAGCGGTGACAAATCTGGGTCTAAGTCTTCTCTCCTTAACAGCTAAAATTAGCCATTAATGGTCTGCTGGTGGGGAAAGGGGAGGAGCAGTTTGGGCAGAGAGAGGAGAAGAATGTATCCATAGGTTTCCACCAGAACAAAATACCACACTGGGAAATACAAAGCATGTAGTAGTTAAATTACAGAATTTCAGTGCCAAAAAAAAATGTTGCAAGAAGCCAGAAGAAAGACCTTCAGCTATGAAGGAACATTAATTCAAATAGTCTAGGATTACTACACAGCCATGAAAAATCAGGGTGGGAAATTAAATTAGAATATTTCAAAAAAACAAAATGAAACAAAACCTCAAGATACAACCGATGCAACAAGATGCAACTCAAGCCCATCTTACAAAGTTGAACCTACTCAACAAAAAATAAAATGCAGCCAATGAAAGACATTACTGAAATAAATATCTAGACAAAAGAGGTTAGTTCAATTTGAAAACAAAATCAACCAGGCCACATGATTTTATCAATAGATACAACAGTAAAAAAAAAGGCCTTTGAGAAAAAGAAAAGCTTTCTTCTATGTTAATATATACACACATACATTTGTATGTGTATATACTACTATATATGTATTAAGTGCACATTTGTATGTGTATACTATACATATGTGTAAAGATATATAGATACAAAAAAGAAAAGTCATTTTAATATGACAAGATCCTATTTAAACCCAAAACTTATTGTTTTTGATGGAGAAACACTAGAAGGATTGCCAATAAATATAGAAATAAAGCAAGCATGCCCTCAATATCCCTCAATTATTTAACATAGTTCCAGAATTACTAGTGACAGCTCTAAGAAAAGAGAAAGAATAAGACAGATAGGCATCAACAAAGAGGTATCAACTTTCACAGATACAACTAAGAGCAGAATTCTTAAATGATTTCTTAATAAGGAACTAGAAGAAAGATGGCAAAATATAAAATCCCTTTTAAAAAAACTGCATGAATTTAAAAGCTTTCATACAAACATCAACACACCTAGGATAAGAAGCAAAGCTATGCTTTTTATTTTTCTGGAGAAAAAAGTCTTTCCATATAATATAAAAATGGTACAATAAAAAGAACAATGATTCAAGAGCCAGAAGACCTGGGTTCAAATTCCACTTTGATGCTAATTACCTGTGTAACTGAGGCATATCAGTAAGGCAAAATTCATGACCTCTGGGAAGACTGTGGGCATGCCAGAATGGCTTGAAATTGAGAAATATAAGGAATTCTCTAAGTAGAAGGCAGAAGTATAACATTTATTTAGATTCCAAAGGATCAGATTCAAGGACCAATGCCCCCAATTTGATATTGTGGCAATAATATTCCCAAACCAATAAGCCCACCTCACTATAGTAACAAGGAGATTATAACAAAATATTATATCAGGAAACCAAGCTATACTGGTGCTTCCCCTCAATGCTGGGGCCCTCCTATAAGAAGATCACACACAAATCCTAACTCTCTGCTCAACACTCTCTCCTGCAGCTCTGCCGACTCTGAGTTCCTTGATCTCAGCAACTGCTTCTTGTGTTCAGCACTCTCCATTCTGCGCACTCTGGATGCTGGCCCTCTGCTTCTGAATCCTGCTGCTCTCTACTCCACTACTTCCAGCTCCGTTGTGTCCAGTTCCACTCTCAGTTCTCAGTCCTCAGTTTCTGCTCTGCTCCAAGTTCTGTGCTCTTTTTTATACAATCCTAGATGCCATCTGATTGACTAGAACTCAGGCACATACCATTGGCTCTGGTTTTAGCAACTCCCCTTAGGGCCCTGAGGGCTTCATGCCTCTCTCAAACTAGCAAACTAGTTTGCTAACTAGCCTGGGGCCTCGCACCTAATTAGTGAAAGGATGTGGACCTTTCTCTCATCAGACCTCCCTTTGTTGGCCCCACCTGAAGCCTGACCTGAAGCCTATTCAATGGGCAGGAAAGATCTTTCACTTACGGATTGGCTTTACGCCAGGGCAAATTATTTAAGTCCCTTGTTTCACCATATCTTTATCTATAAAATGAAGAAATCGGACTAGATGACATCTGGGGTCCTTTCAATCCAATAACCTCTGACAAAAGTATAATATCTCAGATAACACTAGGAGATAGTAAAAATAATTATTTCATATAATATAAAATGGTCAAATGACTTAAACATGTAGTTCCCTAAAGAATTACAAACTATGAACAAATGTATGAAAGATTACTCAACATCACTAATAATGAAAACGCAAGTCTAAACAATTCTGAAGTCTCACTTCAGACTGTCAAAGAAGATGTAACGTGTGTATTGGGAGGGGGAAAGGGAGGAGTTAGCCATGTAAGATATGTCCATATGTGTCTAACTGCAGCTAATGGAAAAGCTTTGATAGATATCTCAAAAATACTACCTACCTTTCTCCAAGGGAGACTTTGAGGGGACCAGGGAAAGAGGCCACAAGGTTTTCACATTACTTCCCTCAGGGAAGGGGTATTGGATTAAAATTATGTCTATTTTCCCCTAAAATAATATTGCTATTAAAGAGAGAAAGTTTCTTCCCCCACCTCTTGGGTACAAACTACTTTTCTGATTATTATCTCTTAAGGGATTTTATCTAGTTTTTTCTTAGTCATGGCTGACTCTTCCTGACCCAATTGGACATTTTTTGGCAAAGATATTGGAGTGGTTTGCTATTTCCTTCTCCAGCACACTTTACAGATGAGGAACTGAACCAAACAGGATTAAGTGACTTGCCCAGGGTCACACAGCTAGTAAGTGTCCAAGGCCACATTTGAACTCAAGAAGATGTCTTCTTGACTTCAAGCCTAGCACACTATCATCTATACCACCTAGCTCATTATCTCTTAAAGAGATAAAGGATAGCTAATGTAGAAATACTTTTTTGCCTAACTTTATATATATAATGAAGTTCATATTTCTTGTCTTCTCAATGAGTGAGGGAGAGAATTTGGAATGAAAAAAATTTTAATTAATTTAGAAAACAATAAGAGGTGCCCCACACTTATGTTTGATGACTTGACCCCTTTCTACCTTATGCTAATTAATTAAAATTCCATTATAAATATTGAATGTTGAATAAATCCATTTATCCAAACAGCAAACTGAAGTCAGAGATGTTATATGGATTAAAATATTTCAGAAAATATACAGAGTGAATGAGCTCTGCCACTGCAAGTAAGATATCTTAGCTCGAGCAAAAGAGAGTTTCCAATCTCACCCAAAGAGAAAATTCCTGAAGTCTCTGGGAAGAAAAGCTGAAATTCAGGGATATGTTGGGGAACCAGTTTTTCCCTACATATCTGCCATCTAAAGTCTATTCTCTTTCTCTCTGTATTTCTCCAAGAGATCTGGAATCATGTGTGTCCTTTCTGAAAACAGGAAGAAAGAATAAGGTCTCTTCTCCAAAAATCTCATACCAACTCCTGACCCCAACACACACACACACACACACACACACACACACACCCCTGTGAGGAAAGTTTTATGCAAATACTCCAGGTATGAACCCAGGCTTACAATGACAAATTAAGGAAACAATCAGCATTTGAAGGGTTGTGGAAAGACAGACACACTAATGAGAGCCACTGGTGGAGCTGTGGAGTATTCCAATTATTCAAGGAAACAATTTGGAATTCTAACCCAAAAGTTACTAAAATGTCTATACCTTTGCCCCAAAGGTATACTGCTAGGCATGTACTTCCAAAGAAATCAAAGAGAAAAAGAAAGGTTCTATGTACACCAAAATATTCATAGCAGCATTTTGTGTGTGTGTGGTAGTAAATAACTTGCAAACAAAGTGAGTGCCCATCAATTAGGAAATACCTAAACAACCTGCTCTTCATGAAGGTTATGTCATATTATTGAACCATAGAAAATGGTTACTATAAAAATTGAGAGAAACATGAGACTAGTCTAGATTGGCACAGGATGAAATCAGAATCAGCAAACATGATAGACAGACAGATAGATAGATAGATAGATAGATAGATAGATAGATAGATAGATAGATAGACAGATAGACAGATAGGCAGATAGATAGGCAAATAGGCAGATAGATAGGCAGGTAGATATAGGTATACAGTTATAGATAGACACAATGACTGTAACAATATAAAGAAAAATAAAATATAACGAAAAAAATAATGCCCCAAACAAAAGATGAGGAAATTCACCTCTCTCTTTTCATTGTAGAAACTATGGATGTGGAATGTCACATAAGCTTTCATACGTGGTTGATATGTCAGATGGTTTTGCTTGTTTGCAGCTTTTGTTAATCTTTATTATAGGGAAAGTCTCACTGAGTAGTAGCTAAAAATTATATCTTCAGGAATGGCTGACATAAAACAAATCACCAGTAATTGTTTTTGGTTTTTTTTTTTGTTAGCTTTTCCTACTTATTATTTATAGAGTATAGAAATTCATCTTCTAGCCAATACTATGTAGTGAAAAACAATGTTATGGAAATGTGGCTCAGAAACACCCCTTATAAACATAAAACTTTGCATAAACTTTTCTTCTCCTAGTATTCTCCTGAGCTTAGGTCAACCCTCTTCCACTTCAGACTATGTGCTTTTGGTTTCCATGGTGTTCCATCGTTCTCCTGGGGGCCTCCTTCTGCTTCTTTTTGAAATGTCTATGAAAGCTCCTCTTGTGTTTCATTTCACACACTGTAAATGGAAAATCCCTGATGGGTCTAGTTGTTGCATGATTACCAGAGCTTGATTAGTGGGGGTGGAATAGCAGAAGTAACTAATTTGGTTGCTTGGTGGGGAGGATGAACTGATGATTCACCAACCTGCTCCCTCGCTGACTTTTCCAAAAATACTCCTCAGCCACACAGGAGGCAATCTTCTTCCTTCCAGAAGTGACATTCTGTGTCCTGCCTTCTTTCCTTTATTTGTTAAAAATTGAATTTATTTTCATTTAATAAGCATTTCTTTTCCTCCCCATACTCCCTATCATGAATCAAAGGAAAAGGAAAAAAAAAACCTGATTACAAATTTGCCTAGTCAAGCAAATCATTTCTTACCTAGCCACTGAATTGGCACTGCATCAGTCAAACTGAGACCTGTTAAAAACCTTAGCTTGAAAAGACCAAGGTCCCCCACACATCCTGCTCCATCTCCAGTTGTCCTGATCTACATCTGGCCACTGGACCCAGATAGCTCTGGAGGAGAAAGTGAAGCTGGTCACTTTGCACGACCCTGCCTCACTCAAATCCAATTCACTCACATGTCATGGCATCACCTCCCTGACATCATGGTCCTCTTTGAGAATGAAAGAGAAATAACAATTTTTTCACTAATTACCACAAGAAACTGATCTCCATCTCCTTAGCTATTAAAATTTATAGACTTTTAGAGCTAGAAAGGCCCTTGAGTCCATGTCCTTTTTATGAAAGAGGAAATTTGAATTCCAGAAAGTTTAAGTGACTTGACCAAGGTGACATTGCTACAAGTAGCTGAGCCAGGACTAGGGCCCAGGTTTCTTAACCCCCACTCTGCTCTCCTTTCCTCTACATTATACTGCTTTCCCGGATGAGAGAAAGATCATTAATAAAGCAAGATCAAAATTTCACATAATCTATAATGCAGTATTCAAATATTAATATAACTATTAAGAGGAAAATTGATACTTACTTCCCATTAATCATAAGCTACTGTCAAAAAACTGAACTGAAATTATAATAACCAACTAGCCTGGCAAGGAAATTATAACAATATATAGGGATACCTCAAGCTCCTGCCCTATTAATATCCAAACAATGGCAGAGAGTATATGGCTCTCTATAAATCTCAGCTAGCTCAATTCAAAATTATAATAGATTCATTTCCAGCTCTTTGACCAACTCAGCACTAAATTCGACCTAAGGAAAAACTGTGAAACACCTTTCCTTCAACTGCTTGCCAATAATTTCTATTAAATGCAGGTCTGAGATTGCTTAAGGCCAAGAATATGGAGAGTGCAAATTAATTGTTAATTAATATGGTTTATAGTTACTTATGAGGTTTTTTTTTTTTCATACCTGTTGTCACCTAGCAACTTTTGAGGCATTAGGCTCTGAGGACATATCCTATTTGTTAAGTTCAGCATCTCAGAAGGTCATGATGGCTATTTATATCTCTAAAGTAAAGATTCCAAGAAGAGCTGAAGGAAAAATATAGCAAACTGACCACACAAGAGTAACCCATGGGTAGAACCCCAGTCCAAGCAGCTATTCAGGCCCACAAAAGGCTATATATACAATAAGGACATATCAGAGCATGATAAATTAATTGGGTTCCCTTTTGTAAAATTTCATTTGAACACTAAGATTTGAAACACACACTATTAAACACAGTGTAAGTTCATGGAGGCAAACCTATAGTTAGGATACTGGTGTGGTAGGTGCAATATCCTAGCCTCACCATCACCCCCCCCACCCATTACAAGCTAGGCTTATTTTTCCTTAAAAGTATTGAAACCATCATCAAGTGTTGGGAGATTTAGGATTAAAGGCTGAAGCTCTTCACATCACTTCCTGTTCACCTGAATATGAAACAACCACAAGGAGCTCCAGGAACAGCCTCTGATGCTTGGCTGGTGGATCAGAATTGGTTACTCAGAAGCAAAGGATTCAGTTAAATTAACTTGAGATGTCCTCAATAACTGTCCTTGCTGAATAGCCTTCTCTAGCTATGGCAAAGGAAATTAGTCAGTCAGTCAATAAGCCTTTATTAGGCCCCTAATATCTGCCAGGCACTGTGCTAAGGCTGGGAACACAAAGAAATGTACAGCCCTGTCCTTGAGAAACTTGCAATCTGATCCCCTTTTGCTAACTGCTTAAAAATCCATGGAGTACCTTATATTGTTATTTTTTTTATTTCTTCATATATTTTATTTATTTTATTGTTTCCCAATTACATTTTAACAATTTTAACATTTTTCAGCTTTTAAATTCCAAAATCGCTTGCTCCCTCCTGCTCCTCCCCCTTTAAGAGGAAAGCAATTTGATGTTAATTACACATGTGAAGTTATAAAAAAGCAGTGTTCATATTAGCCATGTTGCAAAAGAAACAAACAAAAGCAAAACAAGAGAAATAAAGTTTTAAAAAGTGTTCTTCAATCTACATTGAGTTCATCTTTTCTCTCACTAGAGATGGATGACATTTTTCATCAAGGGTCTTTTGGAATTGTCTTGGATCATTGTCTCGATCAAAGTGTCTAACTCATTCACAATGGATCACTGCACAACATCGCTGTTACTGTGTACAGTGTTCTGGTTCTGTTCACTTCGCTTTGCATGAATTCATATAAGGCTTCCCAAGTTTGTCTGAAACCATCCTGCTCGTCATTCCTCATAGCACAATAGTATTCTATCACAATTATATGCCACAGCTTGTTCAGCCATTCTTTAATTGATGAGCATCCCTTCCATTATCTATTCTTTGCCACCTCAAAAGGAACTGCTATAAATATTTTTATACTTATAAGTCATTTTCCCTTTTCTTTTATCTCTTTTGGAATATAGAACCAGTAGTGTTATTGCTGGGTCAAAAGATATGCACAGTTTTATAGCCTTTTGGAGGTAATTCCAAATTGTTCTCCAAAATGTTTGGACTAGTTCACAACTCCACCAGCATATTAGTGCTCCAATTTTTCCACATCCCTTCCAGCATCCATCATTTCCTTTTCTGTCACGTTAGCTGATCTTAAGGTGTGAAGTGGTGTCTCAGAGTTAAAATTTGCATTTCCCTAATCACTAGTGTTTTAGGGCATTTTTCATGTGCCTATCAATCAATTTGATTTCTTTTTCTGCAAATTGTCTGTTTATATCCTTTCACCATTGATCAACTAGGGAATGGCTCTTATTTTCATCAAATTGGTTCAATTGTCTCTATATTAGAGAAGTGAGACCTCTGTCCAAGAAGCTTGCTATAAAAACTTTTTTCCCAGTTTTCTATTCTCTTTCTAATTTTGGTGGCATTAGTCTTGTTTATGCAAAAGCATTTTAATTTCATGTAATCAAAATTATCCATTTTGCTTCCCATGATCCTCTCTATTGCTTGCTTAATCATAAACTCTTCTTTTATCCATATGTCTGACAGGTACTTTTTTCCATGTTCCTCTACTTTAATTATATCTATGTCACTCTTTATGTCTAAATCATTTATCCATTTTGACCTTATCTTTATTTACTGTGTGAGATGGCTAGTCTATGCCTAGTTTCTGTCAAAGTGCTTTTTTCCAGAAAATTTTGTCAAATAGTCAATTCTGCCCCCAAAACCAGGCTATTTGAGTTTATCAAACACTAGATTACGACAGCCATTCACTACTGTGTGCTGTATATAAAATCTATTCCACTGATCCACCAGTCTATTTCCTAACCAGTACCAGTTTGTTTTGAAAATTACCACTTCGTAATATCTAGGAATGCCTCATCTTATTTTATTGCATTTCACAGACATTGCATTTTTTACAAATTGAAGTTTTGTGTCAACCCTGCATCATGAATGTCGATCATTTTCCCAACAGCATGTGCTCACATCAGGTCTCTGTCTCATCTTGGTAATTCTTTCAATATTTCAAAGTTTTCTATCGTTATTATATCTGTTACGATGATTTGTGATTAATGATCTTTGATGTTACTATTATAATTATTTTGGGGCACCACAGACCACACCCATTTAAGATAGAAAAGTCAATTGATAAATGTTGTTTGAGTTCTGACTGCTCCACTAACCAGCTATTCTCCCATCTCTTTCCCTTTCTTCAAGACACCCTATTCCCTGAGACATGACAATATTGAAATTAGGTTAGGGTCCGCTAGGTGGCGCAGTGAATAGAGCACCAGCCCTGGAGTCAGGAGGACCTGAGTTCAAATGAGACCTCGGACACCTCACATACTTACTAGTTGGGTGAGCTTGGGCAAGTCACTTAACCTCAATTGCCATGCCTTTCCCCCTCAAAAAAAAAACCTAAGTTAAGCCAATTAATAACCCTACAGTGATCTCTAAGTGTTCAAGTGAAAGAAAGAAAGTGAAAATACACAGCCAAAAAAAAAAAATCTTTCAAGTGAAAGATGCAGCAAACTACACTGTTGCCTTGTTTTAAGAAATTGTCACAGCCACCCCAGCCTTCAACAACCACCACCCTGATCAGTCAGCAGCCATCAGCACCAAGGCAGGATCCTCTACCAACAGAAAGATTATGACTCGCTGAAGGTTCTGATGATGGTTACCATTTTTTAGCAATAAAGAATTTTCTAATTAAAGTATTTACATTTTTAGATATAATACTATTGCACAAATAGAATACAGTATAATATAAACATAACTTCTGTGTGCATTGGAAAACAAAAAAATTCCTGTGACTTGCTTTTATTTAGTTTTGAACCAAACCTGTAATATCTTTGAGATATGCCAGTAGTTATCTGGTACTGATAGGTCACCTTAATTCACTTTTTTCCCCCACTGATAACCTTTATATTCCTGATCTTTTGTTTTTCCATATGAATTTTGTTATTATTTTCCTATCTCTATAAAAATATTTTGTAAGTTTGATTTCTTTGGCACTGAATTAAATTGCCTTGGATTGAATTGTCTTTTTTATTATATTGGTTTGGCCAACCCATGAACAATTAATATTTATCCATTTGTCTAGATCTGTCTTTATTTGTGTGAAAAAATGTTTTGTAATGGTGTTCATATAGACCCTGGGTTTGTCTTGGCAGGTAGACTCCCAAGTATCTCATGTTATCTGCAATTATTTTAGGAATTTCTCTTTTGATCTCTTCCTGCTAGGGTTTTTTTGGTAGTATATGGAAATGCTAATGATTTATGTAGGTTTGTTTTATGTACTGCAAATTTTCTAAAGTTGTTAATTTCAACTAGTTTTTTTTAAATTGATTCTCTAGGATTCTCTCAGCACACCATCATATCACATGCAAAGAGTAATAGCTTTGTTTCTTTGTTGCCTATTTTTATTCTTTCAATTTATTTTTCTTGTCTTATTGCTATAGCCAGTGTTTCTAGTATAATATTCAATAATAGAAGTAATAATGAACCCCCTTGCTTCACCTCTGATCTTATTGCGAAGGCTTCTAGATTATCTAGATGACAGATGATGCTTGCTGGTGGTTTTAGATAGATGCTACTTATCATATTAATTCCAATGCTTTCTAGTGTTTTTTAATAATAATAGGCATTATATTTTGTAAAAAGGCTTTTTCTGCATCAATTGGTATAAGCATATGATTTTGTTGTTTTTTTTTTTTTACATTGATGTGGTCAATATCCTGATAAATTTCCAATATTGAACCAGCCTTGCATTTCTAATATAAATCTCACCTGGTGATAGTGTATGATCTTTGTGATATATATTCCTATAATCTTCCTTACTAATATTTTATTTAACATTTTTGCATCAATATGCATTGAAGGGATTGGTCTGTATTTTCATTTTTCTGTTTTTGCTCTCTCTGGTCTAAGTATCAAAACCATATTTGTGGGGGAGGGTGTGGAGTCAAGATGGTGGCAGGAAAGCAGGGACTCGCTTAGGCTCTCCCCCAAATCCCTCCAAACACCTGTGAAAAGTGGCTCTGAACAAATTCTAGAGCTGCAGAACCCACAAAATAACAGAGGGAAGCAGGTCTCCAAGCCAAGACAGACAGGATGTTTGCTGGGAAGCGTCTATCACACTGTGCTGGGAGCAGAGCACAGCCCAGTGTGGGCCACACCAGGACAGACCAGGCACTGAGGAGATGGGGCTGAGTAAGCCATAAGGCCCTCAATCACTGAGCTGTGGCAGCTACCAGACTTCTCGACCCACAAACACCAAAGACCGTTCAGCAGGTCAGTGGGGAAACTGCTGGATTGTGGAAACACAATCAGGATAACACAAGATCTAGCAGCTTCTATATCAAGGGATCAAAGGGCTTGGAATATGATATTCTGGAGGTGAAAGGAGCTAGGATTAAAACCAAGAAGCACCTACCCAGCAAAACTGAGTATAATACTCAAGGACAAAATATGGATTTTCAATAAAATAGAGCACTTCCAAGCATCCTTGAAAAAGAAAAGACCAGAGCTGAAGAGAAAATTTCACTTTCAAATACAAGAATTAAGAGAATCATGAAAAGGTAAAAAGGAAAGAGAAATCATAAGGGACTTACTAAAGTTGAACTGTTTTTGTTACATTCTTACATGGAAAGATGGTATTTGTAACTCATGAAACCTTTCTAAGTATAAGGCTAGTTGAAGGGAATATGCATACATATATATATATATAATATATGTATGTATGTATATATGTATACATACACATATATATTATATATATATGTATGTATGTATATATGTATACATACACATATATATTATATATATATATGTATGTAGATGAAGGGCACAGGGTGAGTTGAATATGAAGGAATGATATGTAAAAACAAATAAATATGATTAAGGGGTGAGAGAGAAATATATTGGGAGGAGAAAGGGAGAGATAGAATGAGGTAAATTATCTCACATAAAAATGGCAAGAAAAAGCAGTTCTATTGGAAGGGAAGGGGGGCAGGTGAAAGGGAATGAATGAATCTTGCTCTCATCTGACTTGACTTAAGGAGGGAATAACATACACATTCAATAGGGTGTCTTACCCTACAGGAAAGTAGGAGGGAAGGGGATAAGAGAGAGGGGGTGATAGAAGGGAGGGCAGAGCAGGGAAGGAGGTAATTAAAAGCAAACACTTTTGGAAAGGGCCGGGTCAAGGGGATAAAATTGAATAAAGGGGGACAGGATAGGATGGAGGGAAATATAGTTAGTCTTTCATGACATGACTGTTATGGAAGGGTTTTGCATAATGATACATGTGCGGCCTATGTTGAATTGCTTGCCTTCTCAAGGAGGGTAGGTGGGGAGGGAAGAAGGGAGGAAATTTGGAACTCAAAGTTCTAAAAGCAGATGCTCAAAAAATGAGTTGTTTTTTCATGCAACTGGGAAATAAGATATACAGGCAGTGGGGTATAGAAATCTATCTTGCCCTACAAGAAAGTAAGGGGAAAGGGGATCAGGGGGAGTAGAGTGACAGAAGGGAGGGAGGGCTGACTGGTGAACACAGCCATCAGAATATATGCCATCTTGGGGTGGGGGAGGGTAGAAATGGGGAGAAAATTTGTAACCCAAAATCTTGTGGAAATCAATGTTGAAAACTAAAAATATTAAATAAAAATTAGAAAAAGAAACCATATTTGTGTCATAAAAGTAATTTGGTAGGACTCCTTTACCTATTTAGTCAAAAAGTTTATATAATATTGGGGATATTGTTTCATTGTTAATTGTTTCATAAATGTTTGCTAGAATTCACTTGTAAGTCCATTTGGTCTTGAGGATTTTTCTTAAGGACCTCATTCATGGCTTGTTCAATTTCCTTTTCTAAGATAGGGCAATTTAAATATTCTATTTCCTTTTCTGTCAATCTGGGCAGTTTATGTTTTTTTTAAATATTTGTTCATTTTACTTAGATTGTCAGCTTTATTGGCATATAATTGGCCACTATAAATCCTAATAATCACTTTAATTTTATTTTCATTGGTGATGCACTCATCCTTTTTGTTTCTGATACTCTTCATTTGGTTTTCCTCTTTTTTTTTAATCAAATTAACCAATGGTCTATCTATTTTATTGGGTTTTTTTTCATACAACCAGCTCCTAGTTTTATTTATTAATTCAATAGGTTTTTTATTTTTAATTTTATTAGTCTCTCCTCTAGTTTTCATAATTTCCATTTTGTTGTTTAATTGAGGATTTTTAACTTTCTAGTTTTAATTTTAATTTTTCTAGTTCTTTTTAGCTGCATGAACAATTCATTGTGGACTCTGTGCTACTCTCCACTCCCACACAGCCAAACTCCTTCTCTGCCATCCAGAAACCAAACATACATACACACATACACACACACACACCTGTTAGGGAAAGCTTTAGGATAGCTCAGCTTGGTCTGGGCTGCTTCTCTGCTCACAGAGAAGGCCACTGTGGCATTTACACACACACACACACACACACACACACACACATGCATGCATGCACACATGCACACATGCACTCACACTTGCGCACATACCACGTGAACCAGGAAAAGTCTTTCCTTGACAGCTGAAAAGAAAGTCAGTGAAGGAAGCCATGGCTCAGGCTTCTTATGTATTATTCCCTTCTGTACTGTACAATCCACCCATATCCTCCTTCTTATTGTTCCTACATATGATACTCTATCTCCTACCCCCACACTGCCTAACTCCTTGCTTTAGGTCAGCTATCTCCCATGCCTAGAATACAGTTCCTCCTTATCTTTCCTTTTTTTAATTCCTGGTTTCCTTCAAAGTTCCACTCAAGCACCATCTTCTGCATGAGGCCTTCCTTGATTCCCCCAGGTAATTCCACCTCCATTTACTACATTGTTTGATATATATGTTATCTATACTTTAATACATATGCGTTACTTCCCTGCCCTTCCCCCTATAGACTATAAGCTCCTCAATGGCAGGGACTGTTTCATTTGTTTTTTCTTTATAGCCCCAGTACTTAACACAGTGTCTGGCACTATAGATAGATATTTAGTCCTGATATGGTAGGGCTGATGGAAAGATTGATTGATAAGAGACAAGGATGTAGACAGAGTATATCCCAGACAAAGGGTGGCAGCTGAGTAAAGGCAAAGGTATGGATGTGTAGAATTCCTAGCAGGCCAGTTTAAGTCAAATACAGAGTGGATGAAGGCCATGAAAGTTAAATACAACTAGAAGAGCAGATGGGAATTAGTGTGGAAATTTAAATTTAAAGGTTGAAAATCTCATGTTTTATCTGTCCTATTTGAGCAGAGTGATAACAGAAATCCCAATTAATAACTATTAATCGATAAGTATTAATTAAGCACATATTATGCACCAGACATTTTGATAGACATATCAGTTAAAAAAAAGCAAAAATTAAATAGTCTCCACATTTAAGGAGCTTACATTCCATTATAGGAGAAAGGGACATATTAAAACATATACAAAATATATATATATATACATATATATTGTATATACCATATTTTGTATTAACATATATAAAATATAAAATTTTTCCACAGGATAATTATGGAAAGGAGGCACTAGCAACTGGGGGGGGGGGTATTAGTAAAAGTTTGATGTAAGAATTAGCATTAGAGACAAGATCTGGAGGAAACTAGAGATTCTAAGTGGCAGAGATGAGGAGAGAATGCATTCAAGGCGTGAAGGACATCCTATTAAAAAGACATGGAGAATGTGAATGGAATGGCATGTAGGAGGAACAGAAAAAAGATTGCTGTGGCCAGATCAAAGTTAGTATTAAGGGGGAGTAATTCTTGGTAAGAGCAGAAACATAGATTGGAGACAGTTTGTGAAGGGCTTTAAATGCCAAACCAGAATTCATACTTCATTCTACAGGTAATAGGGAACCCTTGGAGTTTGTTACGCAAAGGACTACTGTGGTCAGACCTGTGCTTTAGGACTATCACTTTGACTGCTGTACATAATAATACAGATTAAAAAGACTTGAAGCGTATACACCCCTTAAGAGACTAGTACAATATTCCAAGGGAAAGGTAATGAAGGCCTGAAGCGGGGTAAACTTACTAACCATGTGAATGTAGAAGGGCCTAGATTCAAGAAAAGAAACTTGGACTGTGCAGCTGAATGGATGTGTGAGTTAAAGAGAGAGAAAGAGTCGACTGAGGTTGACACAAAAGTTGCAAAACTAAGGGACTTGGAAGAATGGTGATGGCTTTGACGAAAATAGGAAAGTTTAGAACAGAGGGTTTGGGGGAAAGGTAACATGTCCAAACCTGAACTCTATCTGTCTCCCTAA
>CM053622.1:438733237-438748769 GCA_028646595.1 Phalanger gymnotis
ATGCACAGGCAATGGGGCATAGAGATTTATCTTGCCCTACAAGAAAGGAAGGGAAAGGGGGATGGGAGGGGAATGGGGCAACGGAGGGGAAGGCAGACTGGGGAACAGGGCAACCAGAGTGTACGGCATCTTGGAGGGGGGGCAGGAAATGGGGAGAAAATTTGTAATTCAAATGCCTGTGAAAATCAATGCTGAAAACCAAACATGTCAAAAATAAATTAAAATTAAAAAAATTTAAAAAAAAAAAAAGAAATAATACGATGCATGGCCTAAAGAAATTGTGCTGGATTATAAATCTCAAAATCCCTAGCTAGTCTTTGGATACCTCTTTTTCCAGCAGAAGAATTAAGCACATTCACAGAGTGGACCATGCATTATATATTAGCATATTTTAGACATTTAGTCTTGTCAAACTGGATTTCCTGTAGACATCTCAAATTCAACACATCCAAAACAGAACTCATCTTTTCCCCAAAACTTTTCCCTTTTCAAAATGTCCTTATTATTGCCTAGGGCATCACCATCATCGCAGTCATCCAAGCTCAGAACCTCAGTGTCATCCTTTACTCCTCACTTGTAGTCATCCTACCCCAATCCAATCCACTGCAAAATTTTCTCGTTTCTACCTTTACAATATTTCTCATTTACAACTCCTTCTCTCCATTCACACAGCTGCCACCTTGGTTCAAGACTTTATCACCTCTTGCCTAGACCATTAAAATAGACTCTTACTGTTCTCCTTGCCTTAACTCTCTCCTCATCCCTATTCATACTCCATTCAGCCGCCAAGGCTATTTTTCTAAAGTATGGTTCTGTTCATATCACCCTTTTACCTTACCCCCCATGAGTTCCTCAGGCTGCCTTTTACCTCAATGATCAAATATAAACCCCTCAGTTTGGCATTTAAAGCTCTTTGTAACCTCTTCACTTCCTACTTTTCTAGTCTCCTTACACTTTACTCCTTTCCGTGAATCATATGATCTAGTTACCCTAGCCTGCTTACTATTCCTTGACCATGACACTCTTTTTTTTGGAGGGGGAAAGGCAGGGCAATTGGGGCTAAGTGACTTGCCCAAGGTCACACAGCTAGTAAGTGTGTCAAGTGTCTGAGTCCGGATTTGAACTCAGGTCCTCCTGACTCCAGGGCCGGTGCTCTACTCACCGCACCACCTAGCTGCCCCCATAACACTCTTCATGTCTCTGTATCTTTGCACTGGCAGTCTTCCACACCTAGAATGCATGGTCCCCTAACTTGTACCCCTTCATTCCCAATTTCCTTCAAGAATCAGCTCAAATTTTACCTTCTGCAGGCTTTTCCTGGTTGTCCCAGCTGCTAGTGCCCCTTCCTATGAGATTACTTTCTACCTACTCTGTATATCTCTTTTAGTTACCTAGTTATTTACATGTTATTTCCCCCATTTAAGTTAGCCTTTATATAGCTCTTAGTTACCTAGTTATTTACATGTTATTTCCCCCCCTTAACTTAGTCTTTATATAGCTCTAAGTTATCTAGTTATTTACATTTTGTCTCCCACCTTTGTCTCTTAACACCCTGAGAGCAGGGACTATTTTTTTCCCTTGTATCCCCTGGTTTAGCACAGTGCTTGGCACATAGTAAGCACATAATCAATGCTTGTTGACTAACTAGTCCTAATTCTCTTTACTATCTAAATATTATTTCATGTATTTGTTATACATTATTTTAATATTTCTAGATAACAAGAGTTTGTGAACTTTAGAAATTATTTTCATGAACTATTTGGGTTGAATTGGGTTGAATAAGCCCCATTTGTTGGTAGCTATGAAAGTGGATCATTCCATAGTTAATCCAATTATTCAGAATATTTTAATTATATATGTAATATTAGCTTCAATAGACTCTCCAACACAGACGATAGATCGGGGGTTTAACATTTTTTTAGTGGAATCTATGTATTCCTTCTCTGAATAATGTTCTCAGATATAGAAAATAAAATATAGAGTATTGCAAAGGAAACCAATTACATTGAAATAAAGAACCAATTTTCCCATCCAAGTTTACTGACTGCCCTGAAATCAATCTACAGACCCCACAGGTGTCTATGTGGACCCGAGATTAGGAACCTCTGTTATATATACTATTGTTTAATGACAGTTGTGTTTTAACTGTAATTATTTGAGGAGTCTGTGAGTAGACAGGGAATGTTAACAATGATGGTTTGAGAGATGTAAGAAGATAGAAAGACAGAACAAAAAAGTTTCATTCCTGAGAGAACTGTCTTAATTGGTATCCAAATAAGGCTCAATGGTGCTCTTATGTTTCCAGAATGGAGAAGTCAGCAATAGCAATGATGGTTAGAGGTGACTTTGGTTGTGATATTTTTCACATATGAAATATTATAAGTAATGCTTTTGTTTTATTATTTGTTACACTGTTAGCAAATTTTATAGCAAGTAATCTCGATGCTTCTGTTAAGTTTAGATCAGTGGTTTGGTATTAGAGGAGTGAGCAAAAGCTTATGGAAAAAGAAATTTCTCCAGTTTATTTAATATGTAATAGTTAATAAACTAGGGCAGAAGCTTAAAGAAGATTAATTAGAGGTATGTTGCCACTTTGGTAATAAATTTAATAGTAGAACATGCCTCTTGATTGCCCTAGAACCTGAGAGAGGAAAAACAGACCAAAAGCAGTAGAGAGGGATGACCACCCCATGTAATCTACAAGCGGGGAAGTCTAGACCCCTGTTACATCAGTTATTGAAGTTGAATCAAGTATGCAATAATCTATGTTTTATTGCTAAAAACAGTTGAATGGCTAATATCATCCATGTCACTATGCAGTTGTTTCAACTGTATATACACAGCCACAATGACTTTCAGAATGAATGAACAGAATTATATTTGAATTACCAAATTATGCATTCTGTCAGGACTGTGTCAGGAACTCTGACTGCAAAGGTCATATGACCTCTGACACAAGTGTGCCAGTGCAGATGGAAGGGCTCAAAAGTTCTTACTAAAGATATAATTTTCCCTGACCTTATGATACAAATTTACCACCAAAATTTTGGGTCTGCAGTGTCCCAATATTCTTAGCCTAAGACATGGGACAGGCAGGAGGGCATATACACCAAAAAAGAAACTCAAACATAGACACAACTGGAAAACCATCCAGGAACACCAGCCCTCCATAAGCCACTGTTCTGTTATGAAAGGGTGTCACCTGGCTGGCTCTCTATCAGGTCCACAACTAGAGCATAATAGGCCAGCCTGTCACAACAGTAACAAAAGAATTCTGGTTTCTCCCAGTTTTTGTGTTCTACCTAGAGACAGCCCCAGCATGGAAAAGATAGTGGTAGAGATCTATAGACTGTGCCTGCAGAGCTGTACTACTCATAAGCTGATTTATTGTGGTAACTGAATCATGGGCTGCTGTGAAGACAGACAATCTCTTTTGGTCTTAATGCAACAGAAAACTTTCTCATGCCATTTTCTATAGCCATTGTATCCATTTTATAACTCGTCACCATCCAATGGTTAACCTTTTCCTTTCACTATTTCAGGGGAACATGATGTGAAGTTTCCGGCTGGACTTGTGAAGGCAATTACCCTATGATGCTGACTTGTTGTTTCTATTTCTGGAAATGCAAACACTTATCTCTGATGCGCACTCATGCACTGTTGCCTTCCAAACCCTTGTTTATCTTTTTGTCATCTCAGGGTCAGTGCAGCTAACCTTTTTTAAATAACCCATATAGAGCCAGATCAAGTTAGAAGAACAAAAATTGTATGCCTGCAGCAGCTAGTAAACATGGGACTAAGGTTTCATTTTCCTTTAATTCATGAAGTCCATTTTATGCTTCACCTCATTTTTTCATCTCTCAATCATTTATTTTACATATTAAACACATGGGCTTTTTTTCATTTCTTTGCCAGTGAGAAAGAGAGTAAACAGCAAGAATGTCATACTTCCCAGTTTCCCTCACTTCACTGGTAATTGATCCCAGGAGAATCGATTCTCAGAATTTTAATAAATGTGTTCTTGGGCAGAAACATCACCAATGACCTTTGTCTACCTGTCTGCCCTTTTGCTTTAATGGACTCCTTTCATACTTCCCTACCAGTGGTTCCCAAGGGAAAGACTCTTCCAACAATAAGTGAACTTTGTCCACAAAAGCAGCAGTTTGAGAAAGTTCTGATGGTTTATAGATATGTCTGAACTCTAAGCTCTTGTCTTATTTGCTTGTTATTTAACTCTTGCATTGTCATTTAACATTTCGTGTGTATATCTTTTCTCCCTTGTTAAATGGTAAGCTCCTTGAAGATCAAGGACTGTAACACATTGTACATACCCTCCTTTTGTTCCTGGCACACTGTCAGGCCCATTGGCCATGATCTGGCCAAATATTAGTCAAGCGAATTAAAAATCCTTTTCTTCTGAAGGAGTTTTGCAACTTTTGCATCTCGCCCTTTCTATTCAGAAAGCTTTTGTTCGTTATTTTCTGGTTACATAGACATGAAAGCTCTTCATGAATTTTACTTTCTACAATAATCTGTTTTTAAATTGCAAGCTTCCCTGTCTTAACTTCCATGACAACTTGACAGCCCATTTGTCCCTACTTTCAAGTAAGACTTTTTTGTTGATATCGGGATAAGACCACTTAAGAATGATGAATTATGGTTCTCTGAGAAAGCTGGAAAGAGGTAACTCAAAAAAAATAAGTTGGTTACCTGCACAAAGCAGTTTTATTCTTAATAGGAATATCATCACAATGTGCACTACATACACACCTACAGGATGTGAAAGAAGACTTTAGTCTATTCATAGGCTCCTAAACTGGCCAATACCACCCTGTGGGGAGTGCTGGAGTGATCTAGGGGCACAGTAGTAGCCTTGAATGCAGTTTGGAGGCATTGAATAAAAATAAGGGCGTGATAGAAGCATAAGAAAAGAAGAAAGGATAAGAAAATTTTGAAAAACTATTTGTACATGTTTCATCTGTTGTATAACAGAGTTAAAGTTATAGTGATTACATTATTTTCCAAATGAACACACAGTGCATGTTATAACCTATCAGTGGTCAAGTCCACCAACAGGTCTTAACAAGCGAGTGTTGGCAGGCAAATGTGTTGCATATTGTCGAGAAGTCCAGCATGTATCCCCAGGAATATGTGTGTGTAATGATGCAATATTGCATCATCAAAATTTCAATACAGGAAAAAAACCCATAAATTTACAATAAATTATTAAATTTCAGATGTGTCATTTTTTTAAAAAATATATATTTTTTTGAAATGACGCAAATTTCAAAAATCTGTTAAAGGGTTAAAGAAAGTAGATTTTGGGGGGAGGGGAGCACTGAGTTTTTGGTTTGGTTTTTTTTTTTTTTTTGGAAAGGGTATAGTAGGCCAAATGTGTTTGGGAACTTCTGGTATAGACACTAGAGTGGTTGCTCCTCAATATTTAGTCACCAATAATTGTATATCTAAAGAGAATATTCCTGTTTCTAAGGGGAGAAGAAACGATAAAAGGTTTAGTCAGAATTACCTTAGTCCCAAGGCACAGGACTCAAGTACTGAACTCTGCTGCATCAGAAACTTGACTTTCATAGCAAATATATGAGCCTTTGTGAAATGTAATTCTCACTGCCGTATTCCACTTTTAACTTTTCTTCTGATCTGTCTGATTAAGAAAAAGGGTTAAAGTGATTATCTATTTGTGGTACTGGGTAGAATAATATAAGTTTGTTCCCTAACCTCTAGAAGTTCATAATCAGAAATAAGCATAATGCATGAATATTTGAACAAGAAATGAATGCCTATAAAGTTAAATTTTACTATAGTCTCATCACCTTCTCTCTATATGCCCTCCCTTCAAGCTCCTCCTGAAAACTATATCCATCTAATGGTAGTGTCGACTACATCATCTATTCAGATTCATAGCTTTTAGCTCCTATCCCAATGAATTTCAGCAAACCAAGTGACCATTAGGTTGTGAGTTCCTTGGGGGCTGGGACTGTCTTTTGCTTCTTTTTGTATCCCCATTGCTTAACATAGCACCTGATACATAAGTGCTTAATAAAATGTTTATTGCCTACCTGATTGATAAGTCAGGAATAGCACATGAATTCAAAGCAAAAGACATTTGATTAAGACATTATGAAAGGCAAATATCATTGAATTGAATTAGACATCAAATATACTTAGCATCTCTGCCCAGATGACATCTTCCACACAGTGGAAGGATATAATATAGTTAAACTCATGGCACAGTATAATTCGCAAGCACTCTGCTGCTTGGTCCCTCCCTTCTCCATCTCAGTGCCTCAGATGGCAAGCGTTCATTCTCTGCTCAAGAGCTAGTTTTAATATTTTGGTGGGCAAGTCTCTTACCACTTTTCCAATTTCTCTGCTATCTCTTTGTCTATAGAACACACAACTGAGTCTCCTAGATGAACCCACAATTGCTTCACAAGACTACTATTTTGTGGACACCATTCTTCTTTCAATTCCGTGCTGGCCCCTGATGGAATCTCCAAAGCTGCAATCAAGCAAAAACAAGTCAAAAACTTAATGTACCAGTGGATTCTCCAATGAGTAGCTGCAGCACTATGATTAAATTAAAACTCCATTAGAAAATATCCAGTGGCATAGTGGCTGGCACTTTTTGTAGTTTTTCAATCATCACAGCCATGTCTGACTGTTTGTGACTCCTTTTGGGATTTTCTTGACAAACATACTGGAATGATTTGGCATTTCCTTATCCAGATCATTTTACAGATGAGGAAACTGAGGCAAATAAGGTTAAGTGATTTGCCTGGGATCATACAGCTAATAAGTATCTGAGACAGGATTTGAATTCAAGAAGATAAGTCTTCCTGACTCCAAGCCTTGTACCTAGCCTCCACCCCACCTAACTGGAACATAGCAAGTGTTTAATAAATACTTGTTTACTCCTTTTCTTCTTTCCATTACAAATGTCCACTAAGGGAAGAGGCAATATTTTTCCTCTATTACTTTCCATTTTATAGAGTCAAAGGAAAGTATGCTCACCAGCAACTTCATGGGGGAAAGAGGAATTTAGAAGTTACCTAAAAGGCAATATAAAGATTAAGTTCCCTTATTTTTATAAGAAAACGTATGTTTATGAAAAGTACATCTTCCACACAGAACAAAAGGCTATTTCTTCATCTTCAGCAATTCCAAACTGAACCCAGGAGTTTGCATATTTTAATTTAATTTTGTTAGATTTGAGAGGTTTTTCAAGCTACAGATACAAAAATGGAATAAGGGCTATTGGACCATATTCCAGGCAGATACCACACTTAAGAATAAAATTTGGAGATAGGAATGTAATGAATGGGTGAAAAAGGGCAAACAAACTCAAGAGGGCCAAAGTATTATAAACTTTGAGTAAATTTGTAAAGTAACGATAGAGTCATGAAAGAAAAATCAATGTCTTTAGCTGAATATCTTTTATGGCCACATAGATGTTAAACACAGAACCGGAAATGTTACTTTTGTTGAGGAAGATCTACTATGTCCCTGTAATCTAATCTCCTTAACCCAAAAATATCTAGCAGGATGATCATATCAGAACTCCAGGTTACCTTTTCCTGAAACCATACCCCATGTCCAATGCAATACAATAAAGCCAGCATTTATTAAGTGTTTACTGTATACAAGGCATTGATTATATGGGGTGATGGAGATACAAAGGCAAAATAGAAAACAACTCCTGCCCTCAAAGAAACTAAATGGAGTTGACTGGTCTACCTAGAAACCTGAACGTATGGGCAAGACAGAAGGATTTTGAACAGGCATACTAAACCACACATCCTGATGGTGATAATCTAGCAGATTTTTTTGAACTTGATGTCCTATTGGAATCTCAAACTCAACATGTCCAGAACAAAACTCATTATATTTTTTTTTCTAAAGCCCAGGCCTTTTCCATACTTTCCTAATTCTGTAAAGGCCACCAATATCTGTCCAGTCTCCCAAGTTAGCAACCTCAATGTCATTGCTGAGGGGCAACTAGGTGGCACACCACCCTGGAGTCAGGAGGACCTAAATTCAAATCTGGCCTCAGTCACTTGACACTTACTAGCTGTGTGACCCTAGGCAAGTCACTTAACCCTGATTCACACACACACACACACACACACACACACACACAAATACAATGTTATTGCTGATTCCTCACTCTCACTCAACCCACATATCCACTCGGTTGCCCAAACTTGTCTCTCCAAAACATTTCTCACAGCCTTTCTTTTCTTTCCCACTCACATAGGCAACATTCTCCTAGACTATTGAAATCTGTTTCATCTCCCTACTTTTTCTCTCTCCACTCCAATTCATCCTTCATACAGTCCCAAGTGAGTTTTCTAACATGCAGATCTTGACGTGCCTTTCTTCTACTCAAAAAACTCTAATCATCTCTAAGGTAAAATATAAACTTTTCTGTTTGACATTCAAAGCTTTCCATAACCAGGCTCCAAGTTTATAGCATATTATCTCTTCTCTTACATTTGAAAGTCTAGTCAAACTGGCTCCAGACTATTCCTCATACACAATATTTCATCTCTCATTTATATCCCTTTGGTCTGGCTGTCCCCCAGAAGTGGAATGTATTCTCTTTTCACCACTCCCTCTTAGAATCCCTAGTTTCCTTTAATATTTACTTCAAGTGTCATTTTCTTGAAGGCGGAGACTTTTGTTTCTTTCTTTATGTCCCTAGAACAGCAAATTTGTGTAGGAGCCCCCTTGAGCTATTCCCCAAAGCTTGAACTCCCAATCATAGATTGGTTACCCAGGAAATGACTACTTCTTTTGACCCTAGGAAAAATCCCTAATGTTTCCCCTTAACAATGACTGTTGTCATGTCAGTAAACATAATTAGTTTTTAACAAAGTCTGATGGCACAATAAAATTTCAGGTACAAAACATCTCCTTCTGTGAACCTAAGGTTCACTCTCCCTCAAATACACACAATATCTATGGGAAGAGTAGGCACAAAACTAAATTAAAATGATCATGAGGCATTTCTGAAGCATACATAAATGGCACAAGCAACTTACAATTCCTGGTATTACAGAACCTGGAAGTCATTTCTCTCTCTGTAGAGTCTTCTTCACACAGCTTGGAATGGTAATTAGAGTAGGATGTTTTTACTCTTTTCTCTTTTGGAATGCTGAGGTAATCGAGTACCTTCGATGAGTTTTGCTTTTCAAATGTAATAACAAGCAAAGTGGACTTTGTTGTCTTTGTTTTGGAGTGCTTCTCAGCACTAAGGAATCTTTAATTGAGTCAGCGGTCCTTGATGGCCTGCTTACATCAAGGGAAGGCCTAAGTCACATGGGTTTGAGTTGCATGGTTGTGATGCCCTTAGACCCTGAAGAAGTGTATATAAACTCAGAGGTTAGTGTTTTGCCTTTCAAGGCACACTCATTGAAAGAGTGTTGGAGACTAGGCTCTGGGAAGCAGTTGAAGCAGCCCCACCTGCCAGTTTTGAAAATCCAGATGTTGGTGCTTCTCTCTCTCATAACTGTTGGTGTATTGCTTGGACAGCTAGAAGCCTGTCTGCTGATTCATGTTTATTTGTTCTGTTTATGTAATGTATGCTTGTAATTTCTGTTTGTATTCTCTCTGAAGTTCAGGGTGCTGGCTTTTCCCCCTAAACTAAGTGGCTGATATATGTATGTTTAATTAAAGTAAGACCGTTAATCCCTTAAAGTTGCTTTCCTTAGAAAAGCAGATCAAAGGACCTGTGCCAGCAGCCCTTCCGTGTGCTGGTGTTAATGGCTTTAAACCCCACAGCAGCTGCTAGCAACATTGTTGTTACACAGCTCCCTTAGATACGGTCTCTGCTGGGTTGGTTGCGCATCTGGACTCCCAGTCTCTGCTATTCTCCTCAGCTTGAATCTCATCTAGAGGTCCTCCTCCATGAAGCTGCTTCTTCTCTTAGGTGACTGTTACTCTCTATCCTTATATATCTCAAGTGTGTTATCTCTACTTGGATACAGTTTTTCCGACTGCAGTTGAAAAGGGAGTCCAGTAGTAGCTCCCTCTTCAAAGTGATAGGACTGGTGTTAATGGGGTAAAGAAGAAAGAAAACGTTCCTCCTCCTTTTGTAACGGTATCCTATATATGTAACTAGTTCTCAGTTTGCCATGCCTCTAACTTTTGAACTGGAACTCCTGGATGATGGTGACTCCATTTCAACAAGACCCTGCTACACGCTATGGCTGATAAGAGACAGGGAAGACAGCAATCCCCCAGCTCCTCCTCTGCAGGGTCTCATTCATGAGCCTTAGCTGCCTCAAGTTCCTCAGGACTTAACTATCTAAAACCCACAGAGCCATGGCAAATTGTGTTTCTCAGCCAGTCAGGTTGGTACCTTCTTTACTCAATGAAAAAAGTATTTACCATATTTTACCACATAATCCTCACAGATTTTATGCCAATTTTTTGTGCAAAAAAGTGGGGTGCAACCATTATATAAATTTTTTTAATCGTGCCAGTATTATGACACAAACATTTCTGTATCAATTAGTGGAAACTTGCCTCTAAATGTGCATTTAGAAAAGTTTGTGTTTTTCAGCTTGTGTTTTAGTGTCTACCAGTCTCACATGAACTTGAAAACTGAAAATTGTCTTTCTGCAGCTCTGTTTCCGTACTGTTCAGTGAACACAACCACTTTCACCTTGAAGCCCTCAGAATGGTTTTTATATTTACCCATGAAATGAAAGAAATACTCCACATGTTAACTTATCACTGGCAAACTGTGCAGTTTAGCTGGCGCAAGAAGATGCAAATCTTACCATATCACAACCTTCTCAGGGCAGCTTCACCTGCCCACCAGCTCCCCTTGCTCCTCCAGCTCTTCATTGGGTTGAGTGACGATGCTGTTAGTACTGCAGAGCTCTAAATAAACCACACAAGTTGGGCTTTCAAAATATACTGACAATGCACCCATCTTGAGAACTCTAGGTTCAAAATGCATGAGAGATAACTGTGTAACCATATGCCACTGGTGAATACATTGGTGTGTGATGAACAGAATTATACCATGCAATGAATACGAGGTGAAAGATTACAAACCAATTTTTGGACTGAAAAAACAGGGTACAATGCTTATATAGTGGCAACAATTATGTGGTGAAATACAGTATATCTCTTAAAGAGATCAGTGTACACATTATCATAAAACTCCATTGTGTGTGTGACTATATTGTGTGATTCCATTCTCTGAACTGAGGAAGAGGAATTATATCCACCCTTACATATTGTTGTTCAATCATGTCCAACTCTTTGTGATCCCATGGATCAACTCTCCATGGCATTTTCTTAGCAAAGGTACTGGAGTGGTTTGCCATTTCCTTCTCGAGTTTTATAGAGGTAGGAGTTAAGTGATTTTCCCAAAGCCACACAACTGGTAAGTATCTGAGGTTATATTTAAACTTTGGTCTTTTTGACTCTATCCACTGTAGCAGCTACCTGCCCCTTCCCTTACATATACTAGGTGTTTGATTAATGGTCATTGAATTGAACTGGATTAGATTACATAAAGTTTATCATTTATTCTTAGAACAGAGGAAGGAGGTTCAAAACCTGGGATTTATAGGTTGTTTTTGCCATTTATCTCCACTCTCATTGACCTTCAACTTGAGTTCCAAACTTATCTCTACCTAGATTTTCTCCTGTTTCCAACATTCAAAGAAAACATTCAACAAACTGGGTGGATGTTCTATGAGGGATTTGTGAGGAAAGAATGGTGAAAATTGTGCAAGAAAAAATGATTACAGGTTACAGATTACAGGATAAAAGGTTTACAATCTACATTAGTGAAAGGAATGCCACAGCAAGGAAATTTGCTTCCAAAAGGCCATAAGACTTAGAACCGCAAGTGACTTGGGATCATCAAATCCAGCAGCATTGAAAGTATCCTCTCAGGAAGACTGGGGGTCTCTAAGACCCTTTCAGTGGATCTTTGAGGTCAAAATTATTTTCATAATACAGCTTGGTCCCAATTAGTTTGGATAATGAATCCCATGAATTGGTCATACATGTTGCAATTTGAACAATTTTAAGTTATAATTACACCCAAAAAAGTGGTCATTGGTTTCAACCCAATGGGAATGTGCCATGCAAATTCAAATAGCATGACCATTTCATGGGATTCATTAGTTACACCAATTGGGACCTAGTTATTAAGATGTTTTAAGTTCTAATATGGTAAACGCTGATAAAAAAAAATAACCTCCACAAACAAAGGCTTTTGGAGAGAGTCTTCAGTAAGTGTTAAGAGTGTAAAGGGATCCTGAGATCAAAAAGTTTAAGTAGCACTGATTCAGCCCAACTCTCTCATTTTATAAATGTAGAAACTGAGACTCAGAAAACTTAAGTGATTTGTAAGAAGTAACAGAGTGGGTTTGAACCAAGGTTTTCTGAGTCTTGAGGTTGCATTTTTTTTTCTGCCATATCACACTGTTCTGCTATCTGTCCAATGATCAAAGCTAAAAGGAATCAGCAGTTTTCCTTTGAGAATCAAATAAATCAAGACTAGTGATGTTGAATGGTATACACAAAAGACCAGGGAAATTTAGAGAAAGATATAAATGTAACATTTCTTCCAATGTCCTTGAAAGCAGATTCTTCTATTTTAGAAATTCTCAGTTACCTAGCATTTTTGGGTCTCACATGTTTTTTTTTTTTTTTCAGATACCAATTGACTCAAGCTCAGAGCATTCTGAGACAGATTAACTTATTGTATCCTTTCAACCTTGAATTCTATGCATATGCACAAAATACCACACATAAATGAATGGATATAGCTAAGACTATCCAGAATTTCAATGGTCAAAACTTCTATGAGAAAAGCCTGAATTACCAATTTCTGAGCTTTTATTATGTTAGAAACCACTAACTGCCAGGGGCAGAAGGAAGAAAAGAATGTAAATATGTTTTGTCACAACTAGATGGTGCAGCAGATAGCATGATGGACCTAGAGTCAGAAAGTCCTGAGTTCAAATATTCTCTCAGACACATTAGCTGTGTTACCCTGGGAAAGTCATTTACTTCACTTTCCTTTTTCTGCCAATTGAAAATAATAACAGCAAACATATTCTTTGTGATTGTTGTGAGGATAAAAATGAGATAATATAAAATGCTCTGTAAACTTGACAGTGTTATTATTACAGCTACCTCTTATTATTCTGTCATGCACATCAAAATTAAGTCAATCCTTTAAACAGTAAAAAACAAAAGGTGTTCTATTCACGAAGAGGGCAAATTTGTTTATAGGCGTACCTCAGAGATATTGTGGGTTTGGTTCCAGACCCCCCCAATAGAGCCAATATGGCAATAAAGCAAGTCACACTAATTTCTTTTAGTTCCCCAGTGCATATAAAAGTTATGTTTACACTATACTGTAGTCTATTAACTATGCAATAGTATTATAACAAAAAAACTTAATTAAAAATTCTTCATTGCTAAAAAACAAAAACGCTAACCATCATCTAAGCCTTTAGCCAATCACAATTTTTCTGCTGAAGGAGAATCTTGTCTTGACGTCGATGTCTGCCGACTGATCAGTGAGGTGGTTGCTGAAAGTTAGGGTGGCTGTGGCAATTTCTTAAAATAAGAAAACAATGAAGTTTATAGCATCGATTGACTCTTCTTTCCACGAAAGATTGCTCAATAGCATGCAGTTCTGTTTGATAGCATTTTACCCATAGTACTTCTTTCAAAACTGGAGTCAATCCTCTCAAATCCTACAACTGCTTTGTCAACTAAGTTTATGTAATATTTTTCAATATTGTCGTGTCTCAGGAAATAGGGAGGCCAGAGGAGAAGGAGAGAGGTGGAGGAACAGGTAGAGCCATACAACATTTATTAAGTTCCCCACCTTATCTGGACATGGCTTAATAGTGCCCCAAAACAATTACAATAGCAATATTGATCACATTGCTCATTGATCACAGGTCACCATAACAGATATAATAATAGTAAAGGAATTGAAATATTGTGAGAATTACCAAAATGTAACACAGACATGATGTGAATACATGGTGTTGGAAAAATGGCACCAATAGGCTTGCCCCATACAAGGTTGCCAACAAACCTTCAATTTGTGAAAAAATACAATATCTGCAAAGCACAATAAAGTGAGGCGCAAGAAAATGAGGTATGCCTGTATTTTTTTTTCTTTTTTCAAAAGGATTATATAAATTATATATTATATAAAATTATATTTATATGCTATTATTATATCTTATATAACATTATATTACATAAAATTATATATTATATTAAAACATAGCTAAATATGGACCAGCCCTCAAGTGAAGAAGGAAATGCATATAAATTTTATTTTAACATTTGGAAAACAAAGCTTGCAGTCAATTCAAACAATTACATATCAAATTTCATTTGTTTTATTTCCTGCTAAATGAAAGGTGCTATGACCCTACTCAAACTAAATGCATTTCTCAAATTTTTATGTTTTTGAAAAGATGAAAAAAATTCATGTTCTCAACAAGTTAACACTAAAAATTAGTTCTCCCACTTGGGTTCAATCATTTTAAAGTAGATTTTTTTTATTTTAATATTCCCCCATTGTAACCTTAAAACCCACAGCAAAATTACCCACCACAATACTCAGGATGAAATTTAATAGGAACACATAAGAGATATTTCACTTCAGGGGGAAACACTTGCACAAAAATTAGATAGAGTAAGACTATTTCCTTTGGCAGAAAGGTCTCCAGGCCCTGGGGGATCTTTCATAAGAGCAGAATAAGTCAGCAAAATGTTTGGTTTCTAGACTGAGGACTTCCAACTGCACTATTGTGTAAAAAAAATTTGGAGAAGGTTATAAGAGAGTTATCAAGCATTACAGGTTACCTTTGCAAAAGTTTAGCACATAGGAACCTACCTTTCTATTCTCAGAGATCTTTGTAATTGTCTTTCCCCACCTCCAGGGGAGGGTATATATGAAACATGCTTACCATTCCTTTCTTTATCTATCATAAAAGTTAGGAGGTAGGGGTCCCTTCCCAAACAAGGTTCTCATCATTTCTGTCCCAGGGAAGTAGACAACAAGCATTTATAAAGTGCTTACCATCTGCTAGGCACTGTACTAAATGATACGAATACAAATACAAGAAAAAGAATGACAATTCCTATCCTAAAGCAGCTACATACAACACGAAAATCGAAGGGGGGCATCGGGAGTGGGAAAAGAGTGGGGAGGGGAAGAGACCTGCCAGGATATGGTGTTAAAGTCCAGGAAGTTTGAGGAGAAGAGCAAAGAAAGGGATGAAGCAATGGCCAGCTTGGGCCTCTGCTCGAAATGTACCCATTAAGAGGAGCTCACCAATGATAAAAGGGGCCAGAAAAGAAGACGGATATTATAGGGTGAGAGGACTGCATAGAAAGTTGGATATTCCAGAGTAAGAATATCCCAGGTGCTGATAGAAGTTCCAGGATGAGGTGGCAGTTGAGGCATATGTGTTGTTAAGCAAAATTGTCTCATTAGCATGGCTTT